>JAJKFY010000110.1:0-394288 GCA_021066465.1 Trichoderma asperelloides | reverse complement strand
CCCCCCCCCCCCCCCCCCCCCCCCCCCCCCCCCCCCCCCCCCCCCCCCCCCCCCCCCCCCCCCCCCCCCCCCCCGCCACGACAGCGAGCTTCGTTGATTGCCTATACTGGAGTTTTTTTGTTTTTTGTTTTTTTATTATTATACCGTGATATACACATGTCGAATTAGTTGCTATACCTAAGATTAAAGAGTATAGAAGGGGTCTTGTTGAAAGTAGATCCAGATACCCAATTATACATGTATGGATTTCTCACTCGGTTCCATCGTATTAGTTGTAAACCACCTTATCTCTCTACATAGTCGACGTGGTGACATGCCGCCCCAGCACTTTATTCTCTGCTTTTGCAGTTAAAAACGTAACAGCCCAATTATAAAATTTTGATTAAAGCCAAAGTAGAATTCCTGAAAATTTCCATCAGGTTTAAACTAGCAAGTTTAGCAGAGAGCCCCATTTCCATATCAGAACAAACCACCACCATCTTCAACCAACTCACAACTCATAGCACGCATTTCATATCACACAAGGTACAAAACTCACCAACAAAAAAGATACAAAAAAAAAAAATACAACCTAAAAAAAAGGAAATCTCATCAAAATTTCTCATTTCGGACAACCCCCTGCCCCTGCTCAGCGCCAACGGTAACAAGAAAAGAAAAAAAGAGCCCCTTGCCCACAGTTCCCACCTTGTAGCGTCCGACGCTGGTGCAGCCCCTTAGGTCCTGCGCTCTGAAACCGCTGGGTTACGGTAAATTAGCCCTTGCTCGCAAAGTCTTTCCCCCTATGTCTTTGACCATTAGTTACTGTGCACCATTTACAGTAGTAGTAGCATGTTCTCTTTGGGCTTTCATGTTGTATCGTCAATGCCACGCTGAGTTGGCAGTGGATGGATGTGGTAGTTAGCAGTGCAGCTATCCAGCTATCCAACTTAAGATGCTCTTCAAAGTTCAGAATTAGTTAGTCATTCTCACGTTGCAAAGGACACAAGAAATGATTTTTAAGCGGTATAAATTCGATCCACTGTATACAAGTATACTCACTATTCCTAACAATCCAATAAGCTACATATCATGTCGCAGACAAATAAATAAAAGAAAAAATCTCCTTCCTCCCTGATCTTCCCGCGATTGGGACTGTAGATAGGCTTAGTCGAACGCCGACTTACAGCCAATAATATTTTCTATCTCCGTACGTATCTCATAACATCTCATGATGATGCTGAAAGAGCAGCAACGCAAGCAGGGATCTGGTTGTTGCAGTCAGCGACAGAAACGCCGTTGATTGCCTTGCTGTTCACAGCATTAGCGCACAAGTTGTTCTGAATGTCACAGGCTCTTTGGCTGGCAGCAGCCTTGGTCGTGAAAGTGTTGCCCTGAACCTCAAAAGGTCTGTCAGTGTTGCCAGACTGGGTGACGGGGGGAGCAGCAATGCCTCCCAGAGCAGTTCCAGTAGTGGCACCACCGGCTCCAGAGGCAGCATTGGAAACAGCAGCAGAGGTAGCAGCAGCAGCATTTCCAGCAGCGGCGCTGGTAGCAGCCTCAGCATTCTTGCCCTTGCCACCCTTGCCACCCTTGCGTCCACCTCGGCCACGGCCCTCACCGCCCTGTCCTTTCTGTCCGGTTTGACCGTTCTGTCCAGTCTGTCCGTTGTTCTGGCCCTGACCGTTCTGACCGTTCTGACCGTTCTGACCGTTCTGACCGTTCTGACCGTTCTGACCGTTGTTGCCCTGTCCAGTTTGAACGCTGCCAGTGCCGGCGTTGTTTGTGGAGCCAGCACCGTTTTGACCCTGGCCGTTCTGGCCGTTGTTGTTCTGACCGTTCTGACCGTTGTTGTTCTGACCGTTCTGACCGTTGTTGTTCTGACCGTTCTGACCGTTCTGGCCGTTGTTGTTGTTGTTGCCATTGTTGCCGTTGTTGTTGTTGTTGTTACCATTGTTGCCGTTGTTGTTGTTGTTACCATTGTTACCGTTGTTGTTGTTGTTGTTGCCTCCGTTGCCGTTGTCGGTAACAGTGAAGCGGACACAGTCATCCTGAGCACCACGCTGAGCCACAGGCATCAGCACAGGCTGGTGGTTGGCAGCAGCAGACATGGAGCAGACACGGTAGTTACCGGCAGGCAGACCATCGGTAACAGTGGCAGAGAGCAGACCCTGGCCGTTACCAGCATCGTTGATACCCTTGAAGAAGACAAACTTCTGGGGGTCAAGGGGTTGGGTAGGGTTCTGGGAGTTGCCAGTGGTCTGGACAGTAACGTGAGTGTGGCCAATAATGTTACCGCTTCCATCAACATCCTGAGGAGCCGAGTAGTATGTGCTGGTGGCATTGGTGAAAGTACCAGGGGCAAAGTTGATCATTTGCACCTGAATATTGAAAGTCTGGTTGGAGGCAATGGTGTCACCGTTCTGGGGGTTCACGAAAACAGATGAAACCATGTTGTTGACGGAAGGAATGTTACCCATAGGGATACCGTTGCAAGAGCCAGTCTTGACTTGCGCGCCGTTGGTGAGAGTCTTGCCCTGACAGAAGTTGATGAAGTTGGACTTGTCACTATACATTTGATTAGCCATTATCCAATAATAGATTAGATCTAGTGATATACTCACGTAGCTGAGGCAGCCTGGCCCTCGCCACCAGGGTTGTTACCATTCTGCTGGGAACCAGTCTGAACAAGGTTGGAGTCCAGTGTCAAGCTACCGCTGCCGGCGTTGTTTGTGTTACCGCCCTGGTTGCCGCCCTGGTTGCCGCCTTGGTTACCACCATTGTTGCCATTGTTGTTACCATTGTTGCCACCGTTATTGCCCTGAAAACCACCCCTGTTACCACCACGGCGTCGTTCTAAAGTGCGACCAAATGGAGATCGGCGCTCGATGGAAGCAGCGTCAGCCAGAACAGCCAGGCCGACAAGGCCAGTAAGAACATTCTTAATTTGCATATTGAAAGATGTAAAGAGAAATATTTAAAAAAAAAAGAGGAGTAGAAAAAAAAAAGCTTGGGATTTGAAATCTTAGGGATTGGTACCAGACCAGAGTCGAAAAGAGAGAAAAAGAAGTGTCACAGACACAAGGAAAGAAGAGAATGAACGAAAGAGAAGGCGAACGACCAGGTCGCTTAAAGGATTAAGGAAAATGAATGGTTGGAGGATGAGGAGAAGAGAAAGAGAAACAACAGAGGGGGAAGCGAGGCCATTATAGCTTCGAGACGCCAAGGCCTTTGGCGTCAATGCAAACCGCAGATACGGAGTCGAAACAAGACATCGGGAAGCCGGCACGACTAGGGATTTGGAATAGTGGCGCTTCAGTTCCAGAAACAGAACGGGGAAGCCATCCACTTTCATGAACGGGTGCGGTTCCATGAGCCTCAGACGGTTCACAACAGATCCGAGAGGCAAGACCAGGGCCAGAGACCGGGGGTCGCTTTTGGCTTACAGGCTGCCCTGGAGCCGGGGTTAGGATTGGAGCGAATAGGACAGCGACCTAGAATGGCAATTCAAGGATGCAATTCCCATATTGACGGCGCGGTGCAACCAAGTGCGACGGCATTAGCGCTGTCTAAAGAGTCGGGGCTCGAAACAGCCTCCGAGAAGGTCTAACCGCCTCTCCACGCAGGTACCAGAGATCTGCTGGGGCACGAAAGGCCAGGGGGTTTTTTTTGGCTGATGGAGCTCGCTCAATCCATTGTTTCTACTTGCACTTTGGCCTCCGTACTAGATCCTGGGTCTTGTGCTAGGGCAGTACGGGGTACCTGGTAGATTGGCTGTGAGCAGGCTGATATAGAAGAGCTGGAAAGAGAGGGATGATGGAAGTCAAAGTCTTATCGTACCGTTGTCATACCGCTGTGCTTTGTCCTACAGGCAATAGACAAAGCAGTGCCTTTGTACAGTAGACGACCATCTCACAATGCCTCCCGCAATGGTCGCGTGAGCCCGGAATTAGAGTTATTTCTCCAGGGTCTTCAGGCGCCGTGGCAGCTCAGCAGCCAGAGAGTCGAGGCCGTAGCTGAGGTGAACAGGCCCCGGCGCTGTCGCAGATTAAAGTACGGATGCCACTGATGCGGCTTCAGGCGTCTCGGGGGCGGGTGTGGCCAATCAGGAGGCCAGATCGGCAGCCTCCATGTGGCGCTTCGCGTTTCGGTTGTAGGCGACAGGGAGAGCTCCCAGTCACTAGTTGTTTGAGGGGCTGTGCTCTTGTTTGCTGATTTCGAGGGTATTACAGATGAAGCAAGAGCAGCGATGTTGAAGAATTGCTGAGATCAATGCGCTGGTTAGGGAATGGCTGAATAGTTGATCCGAAGCAACAGCACGTGGCTACTGCGGCCGGAGCAAGACTTTGCGAAAGGACGATACAGCACATTTACAGTGGGCATGTCGCTATAGCAGCAGCATACGCAGATAGGTTCCTAGCTTGTAATTTACAAAGTGCATGTTATGATGTGTTCGATGTTAAATACCTACTAGTAGCTATTAGTAGTTCTCTTCCATACAAGTCTTATGAATGTATCGTTTTGCTAGGATACGATATGAATACAGATGTATATCATAAATAGGAGCATTCGATACCTAGTTAGCCAAGGCTGGCTTGCAGCATCAAGATCGATGTCCACATCCACATTCGTCCCGCTTCCCGCCTCCCTGCGGCTCCTAATCGTCATCAATTACCCAACATAGGTAGCTATGACTGAAAGCCAAGCATGTTGATACAGCCGCCCTCAAGCGGCTTCCTACATGCGGTAATCCATGGACGTGCGCAACAGTGTACACCTACGAAACATCCAGAAGTGGAACTCTGGCGGTTGGTTTAGGCTTCCCTCGTCGGAAGAACGAAGCCAAGCATCACTGGCTTGGCATATCTGGAGCTCTCTATTGCCTGCATATACCGCACCAAAGCCGCATTGCTTGGCGCCCTGTGCTGTATGATATGGGTGGTCTCGTAGCCAGTAGATTGCAGATGGGCACTGCAATGCATCGGCACAGGGTGGCCCAGATCCAGGGCCGCATTAACGGGGACATCCATTGTGATTAGCAGTCATTTCCACAGTGGTTGCGCTTGGCTTTGATAATCAAACTGCAAGATTACAGCGGTGGCCTAGTCGGTATATTGAAGCAATCGCCCTATGCGAGGCACAATCAGGGGGTCGCCGCGAAGAAGATTAGCCCTTGAATTCCGTCCATCTCATGTTGATGAATCCCGCCTCAGCTGAATGCCGCACACCTATCTGTTGGCTGGGCTGGCTATACCAGGTCCCTACTCCGTATGACAGATATTTCAAAGATGCGGTAGGGAGTATGTTTCATTTCCAATACTATCTGTCAGAATCGCAGAGAGCGGTGGCAGCCAAAGGACCTCGAATTCGGTAAATCGGAACAATAACCCCAGCTCTCGCAACTCCTTTCAAGGTTGTTCATCTCCTCTGCATGGTCACTTTTGGCGTGCTTATATCCGGCAAAGTGCCAAGGCACAGCTCCGCTCGGCACGTTTGTGACAAGTCCCTTTCGTTTCTTCGTATCGAGGCAAAAGGAATAACGGCCGTGAAACTTCAGGGGGGCTGTGCATAGACGCAAAGGAAAGAGGAGGAATAGGTGAAGGGACGAAGATATCTCGAAGAGGCCCACAGTGCCGTTTGCCGGTCGTGAAACACCTCCTTGGCGCTCGCTAAACGCCATCTGAAACAGGCTCTGCGGCCCAAAACAGCGCGTGCCGCTTGTGACTGACAGCTTCGAGGAACATTTGGTCCCGGTCTCATCTTCTTGGCAAAGGACGTCATAGGACACAAGAAGCGTCGTCGAATTGGTGCTTTTTGGACCTAAACGTTGCCGTCTTCCGTGTGCGGGAGTCCAGGCTTTGGTGGTGGCCGCATGGCGTACCCTGGAACGAAACAGGAGGTGGGAGAGGGAAGCGCACGAAGCAGACGCAATTAATCAGAGAAACATTTGTCTTGGCAAATCCGAATCTAGGCACTAGATTGGATTAAGTTGCTCTTTTGGGCTTGGGATTTGGAATCCAACTATTGGGAGTGCATTCGAATAATACCGTCTTGAGTTGGAGTGTATTTGAATAATGTAGTCTTGAGTAAACACAGCCATGCAGGACCAAAGAGCATGCTCGCCAGTTCAAATTTCTTTTGCCGAAAAGCTGCACACGAAAGTAAACTCTTGAAATTGACTTAAAAAAACAAATGACAGAATTGCGAAATCCCTAATATCTGGTCTTGGTTGAGACATACGGTTTGAGCGGCCTACGATCTTACTGTCGCTAGCACAGAAGCAGAGGAGCTGAAGCACGAGGACGCTCCCATATTCCACGAGCATTTTGGCTTAGCTATTGCGTGAACCACGCCGAGACAAATATTCGGTAATGCTCTATTGACCAAAAATTGCTAACCAAAAATTATGATTCTGTATCCAAAGGCACTATACTCGCCTGCCACCCTACATGAAATGAACTGTAAGTAAAAAGCCAAGATCCCATCTTCCTATATGTATATTCTATTATAGCTCTCCAATAGGCTCCTCCATAAATTCATCCAAAGGCTCTTCAATGTAGTCTTCGGTGGGTAATTCTCCTGTGTAGCTTGCCTCCAACTTCAAGTATTGGTCGACAATCTTGTCCAACCAAGCTGCCATTCGGTATCCGGCACGGGCGACTTGCTTTTCAAGCACAGGGGCTGCCTTTTCGTAGTATTCGCCGCTCAGCTCTTGGCCAGCAATGGCCTTGGGACCCTCAGGGAAGACTATAAATCGAGGAGATTAGCGACGAGCCATAGTTTGGCGCTGCACTTGGGGCCCAACTTACCATACTGGCACACAAGTTTGTTACATTCTCGTGACCAAGCCAATGCCGTGTCCTCCGGGTTGCTAAAGTCCAAGTCGGCTAGCCAATCGGCCTTTTCGTCTGCGTATATGCCGCTGTTGATCTTCTCTGTGAGATCTTTGGACCACTTCTCCGCCCAACGATATGGCTTCCGCCCACGCATGCCAAGCCACTTCTCTGTGATGGAGCTGTCCCAAACGTGATGCAGGTTGAATTCACGTCCATTCCACAACACGTGGATTCCGTTTCCACCTCTTGCAACGTCCTCATTGTGTAACGGCTGGTGCAGATCGCCGACGAAGTGAATGACAAACTTGGCTGCCTGCGCTCGGCGCCACGCGGGTAGGGACGGGTCGACGGACTGTTTGGTGTAGTTGGCTAGAGCGGTGATGACGCAGCCGGTCTCTTTGCAGTCGCGCTCAAAGTCGACGTTGCAGTCCTCGGGAGGGCTGTCGTGCGCATCGATGAAATGGAACGTGCTTGTGAATCTACCCCATTTTGTGTATCTGATCGAGTCGGCCCAGGAGGCTACCTTGGCCATGTAATCGGCATCTTGGCTGCCAAGGAGCTGCTTTAGGTAGGCTTCGGTCGTGTTGGCGACGAAGTTGCTTGCAATATAGGCTGTCGTTACGTGGCCCAGACCTGGATGCGAAGAGGGTTGATGTTAGACGGCTAGTGATAATGATGGTGCATCACGGGGGAGTCGATACACACCTCCCCAAGCCATGGCCCCTGGCAAGGAGACGAGGCTGAAGGCCACCGCATTTGAGAGCTTCATGGTGCGGCAAAAAAAAAAAAAAAAAAAAAAAAAGAGCGGATGCTGATGAGACAATTCTCGCGACGAAGCCAAATTCTATTCGATCTCTCTAGATGCAGCGAAATGATGAAGACGCAAAGAATAAAGGATGACTGCTGCAGGACAAAGGTTGTATGGGGAGGGTTCGGAAGGGAGTGACGACTGAAGCTACCCCGGAAGATGCACGCTTTAGCGCTCCGCAGTTACGCACGGCACTTCCAGGAGACGCCCGAGCCCCCCCGGCCGACTACCAATCAGAGGCAGCTCCGCCACTGCGTGCGGGAGCGACGCTGCCGACCCGAGTGCATGTAGTATGTACTGTGTACATGTATTTTGCCTCCTTAGCACATGTGCACCTGGAAGGATCACACGCGCTTTGGCTGCGCATCAGCTGGGCTCGCTCAGAAGCCATGTGCCGGCCCAAAAGGGAAGTGGGAGCTGCTTAGAAGGCTGGGGCTGCTGGGGCGCATCGCTGCGGGCCAGTGTTGTCACTGCACTCCGGCCTCGGCAGCGGTGACAAAATAGGCGGGACCGCAGAAAAAGATGGGGTATTTGGTAGCTGCTGTATAAGTCACAGCTGGCGAAGAGAGCGATGGTAAGCATAGATTTAGGAAGGATAATGAGATTAACAGTAGTAGAAATAGAAGTGTATACGTAGAGACAAAGCAGATGCATACCTGTGCGTCTATATTTTTGTGCATATGCTGTACCTGTTTATGATGACATCTGATATCTACCTACGGATCCTGTCTTAGATATTACCAGCGTGCATTACATACTATATGTGCTTGCTTGTTGTCTGACACCGTTCCACTTATTTTGTCCATCCCTTGCTTTGCTCGGCGCCGCCGCCATTGAGTTTGGAATTCCATGCACTCAGCTGGAGCTGTACTGCTCTCGTCGAAATACGTAGGTTTGTACAGTATTGTACGCTCTCTAGATAAGATATCTTTTTGATCTATTCCATGCAGTGAAACGGTAGCACGAAGCTCGTCGACTGACTCTCCTCAAGGCGCACATATAAATGCCACCACTGCTCTTATCTCGTGCCACCCAAGCACACGCTGCGAATCCCTTCACCCAGCCCGTGTTTGCAGAATGACGCATCTCTAGTAGCGCGCGCACGCTCCCCGCCGCTAACGCCTGCAAATGGAGACCCTGATCTCTGCGACATGCGGCCCAGCCGTGTCGTGTGCAAGATTTGGAGTCCCTTAGCCCCGTCCAGCCGCAGCCGCAGCCAGCCAATGGGGGACCGCCGTTCTATCGCTGACCTCTGCAATAAGCCGCCCGCGATAAGGACGTCGGCCTCGATGGATCCCTTCCGACCTTCTCAGCTACCTACTTATGACTAGGACCGATGATCTCGTGAGGCACCCCGACCGGCCGATGCCTTGGATTTCCACATAATCTCGCCCTCTGCTCCTCCTCGACATACCTCCTCTTCACTCGACTGCCTCTCCATCGCTCGATTCTGCGGAGAAAACGAAAGAAAAAGTCCATTTTTTGTCTTTTGTGCCTGCGCGCCGAGGTGCCGAGACAGGTCCAGTCACTTTGCTACCATGGCGTCTCTTGCGATGACTGTCGTGGACGAGGCAGCGAAGCAGCTGCCTCTCCACCAAGCCATATCGGGCATCTTTGGCAGCATCAGCATGGCAGCATGGATATGCGTCATTGTACGTAGCGCATTCACTGATTTTTCTAAAAAATTTGCAGAACAAAGAAACACTCTCTTCTAACAGTCATCCTTGTAGCTGCCTCAGATGATTGTCAATTACCGAGCGAAGAGCGCCGACGGGCTGAGCATAACGTTTCTGGCTGTGTGGATGATTGGCGATGTTACAAACTTGATAGGTTCGTGCACAATACTTGCGAATTCCCAATTTTTGCGAGCAACAAGAAAAATTCCTTTGCTGCTATTCCCCCGCGGAGAAGGCCGTGTGCGGAGCTGAGCTAACCCGCGATAATTAGGCGGACTCTTGACACACTTGGCGCCAACAGCGGTGGCATTGGCCATGTACTTTTGCGTCGCCGACTTGCTCCTTATCTCGCAATGCATCTACTACAACACGGTTAATGCTCGCCGAGCTGCTCTGGCGGCGGAAGAGAATGAAGAAGCTCCCCTTCTTGGCGAGCGACACGCGACGGCGCATCATCATCGTCACTCGGTATCGAGCGAGGACGGCGGCAAGATTGGACCCGCTGGAGATGAGCTGCTGGAGCGCTCTACGTGGATGTCTAACACGGCCTGCCTGATTGGCGTGTACGTTGCTGGCTTCATTGGGTGGTATCTCTCTTACAAGGCTGGAGCATACAAGGAGACGGATCCTGTTGTTTTCAACGCCACTATACAAGCATCGCCAGACCTGCTGGAGAAGGTTGGCATTGTCCTGGGATATTTCAGCGCAGTCTGCTACCTCTGGTATGTTTTTCTTTTTTGCACACTCGAATATTCTGTCATAATTCGCATCAGGCTAACTCTCCTGTTTAGTGCTCGAGTTCCCCAAATTATCAAAAACTACCGAGAAAAGTCCTGCGAAGGTAAAGAGGTCCCGTCCCAGTTTGAACTTAATGTTATCATACTAATTGAACATTCTAGGCCTTTCCATCCTGTTTTTCATGCTCTCCCTTACTGGAAACCTGACATACGCAGTCAGCATCGTGGCTTACTCCCAAGAGAGGAAATACATCATCAACACGATCCCTTGGCTCATTGGGTCCCTTGGTACTGTTGTCGAAGACGGCACCATTTTCGTGCAATTCAGGCTATACGCCAATAACAGGCGAAGCACACACGCATAGGCTCGGAAACCGGGATAATAGGGGTTGAAACATGGACTTGAGCGAACATGGAGATGGATCGCTCGATTTTTGGCATTGATTATTTGGCATCTGCTTGTTTGGGTTGTACGGGATGAGGCGTCATGGTGTATTCACTTGGGCGTTCTGGTACGTTGAATGGACATAACCTACGTGGATTTGTCGGTGTTTGTTTGGATCTAAGGAGCATTCGCATCAGGTGTGAAGAGAAGCCTCCTTACCACGAGGCAGGTCTCTAATGGATAGAATATTCTTCAGAGAACAATTGTATCGGTTTCTTTTACTCTCTATACCACCTTGAAAATACAATTATCTTGCATACTACTCCTGAACCAGGCCAATCGTCACATGTACAGTATCCAGGCCTAATGATATCCACGAGAACCTTACATCTGTTAACTAATACATCAACTTACACCGTAAAATGTCATGGTTTAACAGAAATTGGCATATAATCTTGCGAGGTTCTACATGCGCAAGCTAGTATCTGTTTACTTGGGAATTTTTTATATCTATTCAAACACGATAGCCTTTTGATATATGTACACATCCAAAAACAGAAAAGGATAATTGGAACAACAAGTATGATTAGATGTAGCCCTTAAGGATGGCAGCCTCAGCATTGAGGATCGATGAGCCAGCCGCTCCAATAACCGCTGCAAGAATAAAAAGTCAGCTCCATCTACCCTATAACAAAAAATGCAAGTCATATTGAGAGAAAAGAGAACTTACTGTTGTGGCTCAAGGCAACGAATTTCAAATCAAAGATGCCACTCTCGTCAGCACGCACTCTGCCTACGCTGACAGTGTATCCCCTGCCCAGATCACGATCCAGTCTCGGCTGCGGCCGGTCGTCCTCGTCAAAGACCTTGATCGGTGGGTTAGGCGCGGAGGGGCATCCCAGCTTCTGGGCCTCGGAGACGTATGCCCGCAGAGCAGCCTTGCACTCTTCCGGCGAAGGAGGAGGCTGGCGCTCGAACTTGAGGCTCACGCAAGCAGTGTGACCATCCATGACGGGGACGCGGTTGCACGACGCCGAGACACGGAGGCCGGTCTGCTCGACAAAGGCAGTGCGCCCGTCGTCAATGGAGCCGAGAATCTTCCTGGCCTCGGTCTCGAGCTTGTCCTCCTCGCCCTGGATGAAGGGCACGACGTTGTCGATGATGTCCATGCTGGACACGCCCGGGTATCCCGCGCCCGAGACGGCCTGCATGGTGACGATGCTGACGGTGGAGATGGGGCCAAAGGCGGCCTGGAGGGCGGCGAAGGGGATGACGAGCCCGATGACGGCGCAGTTGGAGTTGCAGACGAGGAAGCCCTTGGACAGCTTGTGGACGGATCGCTGGTGGGGGATGAGGTCGAGGTGAGGCAGGTTGACGGTGGGCACGACGAGCGGGACGAGGGGATCGCGGCGGTAGTTTTTGGCGTTGGAGAAGACGGGGATCTCAGCCTTGAGGAAGGCCATTTCTGTGTTTGTTTTTCACGATTGATTAGTTTTCTTTCTTTCTTTTGATACTTCTTTTTCCATCAATGACCAATACGACCACTTGCAGAATTATAACTCACCCACATCGCCCGCGACATCGGAATCGAGCCCGCTGAAGACCACGTCGCAGTCCTGGAACTCCTCCGGGCGGCACTCCCTCACGACCATGTCGGCGACGTCGCCAATGGGCGAGGCCTGCTTCCATCGCACGGCGTCCTTGTACTTCTTGCCGGCGGAGCGAGACGAGGCGCCGATGGCGTGGAGGGTGAGCGTCGGGTGGCCCTGGAGGAGGAGGATGAAGCGCTGGCCGACGGAGCCAGTGCAGCCGAGGACGCCTGGAGAAAAGTTCTTTAGTTGGTTTGGCTGCTTGAGTGGGAGAGAGAGAGAGAGAGAGATGGATTGAATTGGAGGGGTTTGTCTGACGTACCGCACTTCTTGCGAGGAGATTGCGCTGACATGGTGATGCTGCTGCTGTTGTTTGATGGTACGATTTGTATTAGACAAGGCCGGTTCGGAGCCTGGTGCGATGACACGCCGCAGCTTAAGGAGGGGCTGAAGGTGGTGTTGGAAGGACTGGATATGGCTGGATGTGACTGAATGCTAAATTAAGATTCAGATTTTGACAGCAAACAAAACGTCCAGAACAAGTAAACAAATATTGAAAAAAGGTCAGAAAATGTCTGATTTGACTTTTACAGCTGCTTGGCGTTGACTCGGAAGCTAAAGCTGGGATGTGACCCCACCATGACTTTTTTATCAATTGCTCCCCCGCCATCGGAGCGTCGTTGCAAGTCAGAGTGGGCTCGCCTTTTTTCACTAGTAGGTAATTGCATCACTTAATGCTTTTTCACTCTCTGTTATTCTGCATGTAATAGTGTGTGTGTGTGCGTATGTAGCTCCCTTATCTATAGTCTCAAATACTGAAATTGCACGCCGAGACCACTTAGTTTGTTAAGTATTGTCTCCAACGTTGTTGATGCAGTACCTGCAATAAGAGTAGGTATTGCTATTCGGGCGGTATATTTTTGCGTTTCGGACGGTATATTTTTGGCATTCGGGCAACATATTTTGGCATTCGGGCGGTATATATTTGCACACCTCGTGGTATCTAACCCGATGAGGCAAGATAAGTAAAAATGAAGGTATCCAACAAAATCCATACAAAGCTCCGTCTATTTTAACATTGGTATTGAACATTTAAGTGGTATAAATATTTTACAATTTTTTTTTTTTATCAATTTTATATATTCCATGTATTTTATGAGTACTGCTAGTTCCAGTATCAAGTGAAAGGAGATCCAGGCCTGTCGTCATCAATGACAAGCATCCATTATCGCGCTACCGTGCATAAAATACCAGATATTCATACGAGCCACCACCAACACAAGGGTATATAACATAGTAATCTCCCATTCGAGCACCCCAGCAGGCATTCCATCCATCGAATAAGCCTCTCCACTCCTACATTCTCTCTCTTCCCCTCGAGCAGCATATGACCATCACCTTGCCATAAAGGTAGATGGGTCAATGAAAAAAAAAAAAAAAAAAAAAAAAAAAAAAAAAAAAAAAAAAAAAAAAAAAAAAAAAAAAAAAAAAAAAAAAAAAAACCACAAATTTCCCGAAAAAGCACTGCTGTTTAAAAAGATCCTTTCAAGGCTATAATTCCCACAATGCCTGCTTATTGCCGAAAAGTAAACGAAACTCCTGTTCCTCCTATTACCCACTACGCCAAAACAAATAGTTGTCTTTGCTCCCAATACCAAAACTATACCATTGAGATATTTTGAAGCCGAGATATGCCCCCGTAGAACTTCGATCCTATGTGCCAGCTCTTGGCACAATATTATTGACCAGAGGCTGACCTGACTCAAGTACGCTCAGCATACAGAGAATATTCTATCATTAATGAGATCTCGCCTGGCGATCTTCTGGAGACGGAGATTGGGATCGTTGTCTGCGATTGTACCCAGAAACACCAGGTATGATGCCAAAGAAATTGTGTTGCCAATTCGATCGGCGTGCCTCAGAGGGTTCCACTTCCGCTACGCCTTGCTCAACATCCTCATCGCCGCTGGATGATGCTGAGCCTTCGGCCGCCTGCTCGTCGTCATCGTCGTCACCGTCATCGTGGTACGGTTCATACCTAGGGTTAGTCCACGAGCTGCGACCCATAGAACGGACTACGTCTCCCTTGCAGATTGGACATGTTCGTCGGCGAGTAGTCAACCACGGAGTGCTTTTTATCTTAGTTAGTCTGATATTCTCTAGAGGAAGAGAGAAGAAAACTCACATGCAGTCGGCGTGGAATTCATGGCCGCAAGGAAGCCTCATTACCCTACTCACGCCATCGATATATTCCTCCA
The DNA here is from genome assembly GCA_021066465.1 of Trichoderma asperelloides. Lineage (NCBI taxonomy): Eukaryota > Fungi > Ascomycota > Sordariomycetes > Hypocreales > Hypocreaceae > Trichoderma > Trichoderma asperelloides. The sequence goes on along the minus strand of JAJKFY010000110.1, from coordinate 380,023 downwards.
GGCAGACGACACACTCTACCTGTCTTCCCATGTACTTCCTCCACTCGCCCGAAATGGCTCCCCTTTCGTGGCCGGAGCGACCAGCGCGAGCATTTGTCTGTAGCACTGGCAGGCTGCTGGAAGCTGGGGCGTGGAAATTTGCGCTTTCCAAGGCTCCACTGGCGGTCCTGGAACGAGGTCGTGGTCTGCTGGGCCTAGGATTGGACTGCAACAGTGGTGTGGTTGCTGTTGCGCCGGAGGGAGAAGAAACCCTAGGTGACAGGCTAGGAGAGCGTGCAACAGTGTGATAGGTTCTGACGGGCAGTCGCTCGACCACAGACTTGGGCGCTCGCCATCTTCTCCTTCGAATTCTCGCACGCAAGACAAGGAGAGCATATACAATAGAAAGTGTCACCAAGGGGCTGATTACAAGAACAAGGAGGGTATCAAAGAACGGGCTGGCGCTACTGGTCGGGGTGATGGTAACCCAGAGACCCTCGTGACGCACAGGATCCTCGTCTTCTTCTGGAATGTCGTCATCATAATCACCATTATCAAGCTCGAGGACCTCATCTATTTCGTCATCATCATCGCCAAAGATTCTGGAGATGAGGCTCTTGCCCTTGCCGGATGGCGCGACTCCTCTGAGCTCAAAGGTCGAGGTAGATTCGTTTTCATCTTCAGACCCCTTATGGAGCTTATACTCCCCGCTGCTTGGAGTAATGCTTCCACCCTTGGGCTTGTCGGGGCCTGCCGCCTTGTCAGAGACCTCGCCCTTCAAGTTAGTAGGAGAAGAGGCCGGTGCCTTGGTGTTGCTAAGAACATCTGGGTCCCGCCAGTCGTGAACTCCGATGATGAAGTCGTCGCCTCCTGCTTTTAGTTGCTTCGGTTGCTTCTTTTGTTTGGTTATGCTGGGTCTTGTAATGCTGTCTTTCTCGTCAACCCGGTCCTCGACCACGACCCAGTCTATCTGGCCGCTGCTTGGTGGCCGGCTCTCGCTGTGCACGCTGCGAGAAGATGTGCCCCATTTGAAAAAGCGCGAAAACCAACTCGGCTTATCTTCCGCTTCTTTTCTCTTTGTAAGCCGTTTTTCCTTGGTCAACCTCTTCGACTTCTTCGGCTGAGTTGTCTTGGAACCCGAGCCCTTGCTCTTTCTTGCCCTGAAGCCCTGTTGGACTTTCAGGACAGGGTTACCGTTATCATCGAGAGTGTCTTCGATAAAACTACCAGGCTGCGTCAACGACGACAGCAGTTGTGCGGTCGTCCGAGCTGTGAAGACTGACGGAATCGTCACGTTGTCGACATCGTCGCCATGGGCAAACATTTGAATCAGCGGTCCTCCCTTGACGTTGTCGCCCACGATAACGCCAATGGCGCCTCTGCGCTGTGCCCACATGACCTTTTCTAAGAATCCACATCCTCCGCGCATCAGCAGAACAATCTTTCCCTTGATCTCGGCTCCTTCCTGGATCGATTGGATATCGGCGTGAGAGGATGCAGAGGCATCTTGCCGAGGGAGGGCGCTGCTAAATCTGACGTGAAGGTGGTTGTCGGTGCCATCATCAGTAGGAACCTTCGGGTGAAGGCCTGCTTTAGCATCTGCTTCTGACTTGTCTCGACTAAGAAGGTCATCATTTGCCCGCGAATGGCGTGTAGATTTGAAGGCATCAGCGCGTAATGCAGCTCCGTGAACGCTCTGCTTCAACGCATGTTTCGCATCTGCACCGTCCCAGCCGGGAAGGTCGCTGCAGCCGAGCTCCCCGTTGACATCGAAGCTGTCTTCGGTGAAGCCGCTCCCAACCCACAGCTGCCCACTCAGACCACTCGGCGACAAACTAGGCCCGAACGCCGCAGGTCGAGCTGCAAAAGATGTGCTGTTGTCGTCGGTCAAGCTGATGGCCGCGTTGGGCGGGAACAGGGAGAACGGCGTGTTGTAGAAGATGAGTCCCCATATCGATCTGTTAGGTCGGCTCTCAGTGGGGTACCGAGACGATGCGGCGTGTCTGGAGGCTGTCGCTGAGCGGAAGAGGAGGAAGAGAGACGAGGAGATGCAGAATACAAGGATCACGATCCGAGGAGTGCGCATCGTGAGGTGCGCAGCTGTGGGCCAGCCGCAGATATATGGGCTTGTTTGCTTTGTTGTTAGATTCTGTTTCGCCGAAGATGAGGTTGTTATGCCTCAGCTCAGGGAGAGGCTGACGTCGTCCGGCTGAGACAACCGCATGGGCTCAATGCCGGGCGGCAGGATAAGAAAAGAAGAAACGGTATCGGATCCGAGGGAAACAACAAGAACGAGAACAAGCACAAGAATCACTTTCTAAGGAGACGGTAGAAACAACGTAGGACAAGGCGCACGGGAGGAACGGTGTGAATAAGGAAAATAGGAAAAAGAGTTCGACGTCCAAAGGATAAAAGCAGAAGCAGGTATGAGGAGTAAACAGGGCGGGGCGGGCACAAAATGCGCGACGAGGGCCCTCTGTGCGTGCTGTACTTAAACCAATACGAAGCTTATAGCGAGCGGGCGGCAGTGGCGGAGGGCGCCCAGGCCGCTAATTGTGCCAAGGGCAGTCGCCTGTAAGTTCGACGGCGGCGCTATAAGAGCCTTGAAACATCCGTTTCCGACGCCCAGAACGACATCACGCATTTGTCGCGGCAACGTGACGTTTGCCGCAGCCCAGCTGATTGCTGCTCTCTGTCTCACAGCACGCGCGGAAGGCTGCGGGCTTGGGCGATATGCGCCATCGCACGACGCCTTTGCTGCCATCTCCCGGCATTTCCCTGATCTGACAGACGGGGCATCGCGGGTTCTATGATCGAGGCACGCGTTTAGTGCGGCCCTGGCTGTGGGACGATGGGCTGAGAGCTGCTAGCTGGTGGAGCCCTGGACCGGTGCGCTGGGCTGGGCTGCCTCACAAGCCGGACAAGCTCAGCTCCCAGGCAGTATTTTTATTCTATATACATGTAGTTCTATTACTTACATTGCCCAGAAGCAGGAGATTTTTCAACATGAGGCGGCGCCACCGTTTTTGCCGTGTTTGCTGCAAAATAAGTACCTACCTATGCATAGAGCCTGAAGGCCACACTACCTACCTGAATCAGCCGACAGCAGCAGAATACCTGTCAGAGAGCTACATGCTTGGGTGGTGGGCAAGATAAGCGGGACTGCTGCATGTGTCTGGAGAAGACATGAATACCTAGGCTAGGTACCTTGACCGTAGCATCATTCATGCCTTGGTCGTACATGATCTCTGTCTCTCTTCATCCTCGCATCTGCCGCGTTCGCAGCGTCACATCAACATGCCATGGATCTCCTGCATCCCGCTCAAACTACCCAAACGTAGCTCGGCTTTTAGCACAAGGGGAGCCGTTGAAAGCCAGAATTAGGTTCTGATGGCCGCCAGAGCTGGGGGGGCCACTGTATCCACTAACCCACTCAGAAACCCACTGGCCTTTGGGCACTGAAAAGCTGCATGACGCAACTGCGCGTGACGACATCAGGTGGAGATGGCATGACTTGCGTGCAGTGCAGCGTTTCCATTCCCGGCACTTGCGAGTGCATCGTCCGGAGGGCATTTGAAATCCAGATTTCGCGAGTGAGACGGGAGATGAGCAAATGTGTCTTTGGTGCATTTTCTTGTATGATGAGAGCAGCAGCAATTACTAGTAGTTCTTGGAGTGCGCACGTGCTCTCCTGGACCGCAAACGAATACGAAGGGGGTTCGATGCTGCGCCGCCAATCCCAGCGCATCGTCATGTCGCATCGTGTAGCCAGGGGCTGCCTTTTGCATAGGATGCGTATGATTTGCATGTGCTTCCCACTTTTTCGTGGTCTATGCTTTTGCACATCTATGTGATTACACGGGGAATGATAGACTATTATGCCCACGTATTTGATTGCTCGTAAAAGAAGAAGAGTATTAAAAATAGATAATTTTCTGCTTCATAACTCATAACTCATCGATGGACTCGGAAAATCTCCAAGCAATAGACTACCAGAAATCTCAACCCAGCGCCTCTAAACATCCTCAGCTCAAACCAGCCAGCTATTAGGCTTATATGCTAATGTGCCCATCTTAATGGTAATCTTGATACACCTCCTTATATATCTTAAAACTCCTCTGATAGGATGCCGCGCATGGTAATATCGTCCCCGTCATCTACGCCCTTCTCCCCTTTCCCGAGATCCCATTCCCTCTTTTCGCCGGCCTTGGACCATACAACGTCTTCCTCCGTTTTTTCTCGCTGGCTATTGTTCATCTTCTGAATCTGGTGCTCGGCGATCCCGGCTGCTCTCGCCCGCTCTGCTTGGACCAGTCGCAGTTTCTGGCGATCCCTAAACGCTTCCACTGCATCATCAAGGTTGGCCTCCTCATCATCTGGCAATATGTCTGTGCTCGGATCGTATGAATCAGAGAACCGCCGATCCAGGCCGGAAGCTCCTCCAACGGTCCCCCGTCCACGGTATCTGGGAGGCGGAGCAGGTCCGATAAATTCTTCCAAGGGATCTGACTCGTCATCATCATGTCTGTTACGGGCATCTCTCAAAGACTGCGTTTCGGCAGCTAAAGGAGAACGGCTCCGATGTTTACTTCTCTTCGTTCGAGGTGATCGAGAATGACGCCGGCGGCGAGGCGACTTGGATCGATCTCTTCCGCGATCGCGAGAATGTCGACGTTTGTGCTCTGGGGAGCGGTCACGGTGCCTTCTTCGGGAGCTCCGTGACTTATCTTCGTGGTGCGTCCTTCGCTCATCATCCTGGGGGCTTCTTGATAGTCGGCCATAGTCTTTCTTCGATTTACGACGATCAGGGCTTGCATCTCTTTCTCGACGCGACGACCGATGCGAATGGCGATGGCCATCACTCCTGTCTTTAGATGTTTCTTCGCTAGCAGCCGACTTCGTATCATCACCGCGTTTATGCCTTGATCCGCCTAGGATGGATTGAATGTTTCCAAGCTGTCGTTTCCGTATATCCCTGGGCGTTGGATCTGTCTTTAGTCGTTTAACTTCCTCGGCGCGCTCCAGATCCTTCAGCCTCGCTCTTGATTCAGCCGCTTCCTTGGCCAGCAGCGCTTTGTTGTGTGAATCCGTTTCATTGATGATGTTTCTCAGGAATCTCGTATTCGGCTTCAACGCGTTGGACGGCCTTCAACTCCGTCAGAACAATCCTCCACACGCAGAGCAGCGGACTCCATTACTTATTTTTCGTGTTGAAAGCTTCCATACCCATTGCTGAGTATTTTAGCGAGCAATCGCTGGCCTCTTTGGCCAAAAGGCCGGCGACATATTCGTCGGTGAGAATCTCGTCGTTGGGCATGGAAAGAGCAGAGTAGTGCGGATAATAAAGCACAAGACTGGTTGTAGTTTCTGTCAATTTTGTAGCAAGCAAATCTAGGGCGTTGAAGAAGCAGGGTCTAGCAGACGAGTTCGCCAAGATGACTCAGCGCATGAGATCCCTGCTGATAAGATAAGTGATGCATGCAAACCTCATGCAGCAACGCGCTAACTACATCGGGTTCCATGTCAACACGCTGCATCGACTCTCCTTCACAGGTTGGCGATACTGGTCCTCAGAAGAGAGAGAAAGACTCTCGTTGTATCAAATTGCCCCGTGACGTCGTTTCAGGCTACCGCAAGATGAGCGCGAAAACACCAGAAAAGGTGCTCGAGACCTTGCGCCGTCTTCAGGAGAAAAATGAGCTTTCCATCATCAAACTGAGTGAGCCAATCTCAAATTCTACGCCAAACGATGCCCGCCAGCGCATCTCCGACGCGTCCAACACGTCGATTGACGGCCCTTCTCCAACCAGCCTGGATGCAGATCTTATTCATTACAAAGAGCTCTTTTCTAAACTACGATTTTCCTATGTCGAGCAAGTGACCAAGGAGAAGTTCATCCGCGCAATCGTAGGCGACCCGCCACTCATTGTAACGCTTCAGGAGAACCTGGATCTTGAGCGAGAAAATGCAGAGGCTAAAGCGCAGCTCAAGAATCTCAAGCTGGAAGTGGCAGACATGGTTTCCGATTTGGAAGCCAGAGGGCGAGACCTAAGCAAGCGATACGAAAAGATTCAGCTGGAGACTGTGCGGTTGGAAGAGCTGCCTGCCAAGACCGTCGAGCTGGAGAATCGCGTCAGAGAGCTCAAGGATCAGAATGAGGCGTCGGATGCGGACCCGAAACTCCAGCTGCCTCTCGCAAAGACTCTCAGCTTTGTTTCAAAGCGGAAAGCAGAGCAGCAGGAGCTTGCGCGCGAGCTTGAGGCGCTGCAATCCAAGGTTCCCAGGAAGAGAAAGGAAGTGGAGAGACTGCAGACTGAGTTACAGCCGCTGGAGATAAAGCGGCAGAATAGTACTACGGCTGCGCGAGAAGCTCAGAGAAGGAAAGAGGCCGCTCTTGGTGGAGTTGCGGATGATCTTGAGCAGAGGGCTCGATGGTGGAGAGCGAGCGAGAGCATGTTGAAGCAAGTCCTTGACATCAAGCCATGATGCAAAGGGCCATGGGTTAACGGTACTATACGAGTATGATTTATAGAGGGCAAACGGGTTTATTTGGCGTTTACGGGGATGCTCGGACACTGCAATGCTTGGGTTAAGGAGGCGTTGGATGGGCTTTTTGAAGACATTGAATGGTATATGATTTGAGAAAAATTTTTCTGTATATATTACAATAAGAGCTTGAATTTAGAAACAAGACTCTAATACATTATATTGGCCAAGTCATGTTAATGAAGCATTGATTTCCGCGTTAGTTTCAGCTAGTCTGTGCCTTTGTTCCAGGGCCATGTCAACTTCTGGAACACGAGATGTATTATTAGTTCTACGGTTTCATTCTTCAAGCATCATAAGCTAATAGCCCAGCGACTAACATCTTCAATCATCCTTTTGAGCAATAAATATCTAACCAAGTAGCGTCGTAGCATCCGTTGAAACCGAGTGTTGCGAGCATATCCTCCACATTAAACGCGCCAAAGCTGAAATATGTGTCCATGATGTATCGAGACAGGCATTCGGATAAAGGCAATTGTGTGAAGAATGAAGAACGCTAAAAGCCTCTGAAAAAACATGTCGTCAAACCACAATCAGCAAAACTTACCAAGATATCGTGGCATAGGGTTTTAGGGGATATCCTATTTACAGCGTGAACGTAGACCATGAAATACTATTTTAATCTTGAGTGAAGCTTCCAAAATGGCATCTGTTGGTAATTTTGAATACCAGTATGAAAAAAAAAAATTGATAATCTTACAGAAACCGATACGGACGACAGTGATGAACTATTGAAGCGAGTTAGTGTTCGCTTTTGATGCTGCGTGGAAAGCAACGGTATAGTTTCATGTGAACTAGGAACAAGTAATCATTCTCTATATGCGTTTTTCGAGTAATGGCTATACTACTCAGCCATTTTTGATCACAATATCCTACAAATGAATCGCACTTTGATTTCTTATCCGATAAATGGGTACATTTATGGAGAAATTTTACAATTTAGCAATAGGTATGCACTCGATTCTGTATACTTTGCTGAACTAGAAAATCAAGTAGAAATAAAATTTAGATACTGTTCTGTATATCCTTAGAAGAATGTACATTGTAGAACTCTTTCGCCAAGAGAAATTCCCTTAAAGTACTCGTAACTTTCTCCAGAAGGTCAAAAAGATATCACCAGTCTAGCATTGATGATGCTGGCTGAAGAGAAATCTAACGTCTGATCATATCGAATGAATACAATGACTGTAGTTAATTATTTTAATGGCCTTCATAACCAAAGAATATTTCACTACGGCCAATTGTCCAACAGCACAAGTTCTCATAGCCACATTGTATAGTTCCCCCTTTCTCACTCGTTTTTGACCTTTTGAGCCCTTCACGTACAGTTTACTCTTTCCAAAACGAACTGATAGCCATTCCGTCATTCTATGCATAAATTATGTTCTTTTACACTACACTATGAACTGACTCGCATCCTAGCAACGATTGGTATAGCCACCATTTGCCCAATTTCAGCTTCATCCTGCGAAACTATTCACACACATGCTATACACGCTTAGCAAACCTAAACGCAGTAACAACATGCCGTCATTCCCCCCCCCCCTAGACAAAGGTTCTTCTCAGCCCAAGACTGGCCAAGGAAGCTGCCTAAGCAAACACTATAGAAAGCCGCGGAAAAAAAAGGAGAGGAGGGGAAAGCCAGCCCAGCTGAAAAGGAGGCTTGTCCCGACCTTTTGGTTATCGGCCTACCCCGCAAAGTCTGATTCCTAATAGCGCCCAGCCTCGCCAACGAGAGGCCAATCGAGGATCGAAATCGCCCCCTTTGGCGGTGCGGCTGGGACGTTAGACGAAGCCGCCTCTGGGTCGCCTCCAGCAATCAGAGCGAGCTGGCGTCGAGTTTGGCACACGTGCCTCTCGAGAAGCACGTTTTGCTCTCGTGCGAAAAGGACCGGGCTTTTTTAAAAAATGGGAACTAATAGGCCTTTAGATGAAGAATTGCTTGGGAGAGTGGGAGGAGGACCCCTCGATTTGCATGTCACGGCTGTCGTCCGAGATCGACCGGTTATGCGGCACGAAATATGGACTCTTGGTTATATGCTTACTTTGTAGACGGGACGTATTACATGAAGATGAAAGTATTTTCCTGTCAGCATAACTCTAATGCCGGTATTCGGTGTTGTACCTCGTTTAAGCTCGTCATCGGAGATCGCCGACCAGCAAACATCAATATCCCAAAGGAATGGTATTAGCCCCTGACTCAAGAGACTGTGATGTCAGGGCCAACAAGTTCAACTTTCTTCATTGAAGGAAAAAAGCCCCCAGAAACGTTCTTTGACGCCCCTACTAGAGTCGAGAAGACGCCTTTGTTATGAGAGAGCCAATAGTGAAGTTCGAGAAGGTACTTGTTTGTTTGAGCGAGAGGAGAGGGGAAATCGATTCGAAGGGAGGGGTGTGAGTCGAACGGAGGGAAAAAAAAAAAAGATCAAACTACTAGTTTAAATGAATAAAATAAAAATTGAATTAAAATAAACTTGAATCTAGCCAAGATTTAAACAAGCAAATGGCAATGGCAACCGAGTTTCTATCTAGTGGTATCGTAGACCCAAGTTACCGGGCACAAACTTCAAACTACCCGAGTTAAGGATTCGGAAAAGAAAAGGGTGTAACGATGGGGCATAATAGGGCTGAGTGAGGGTGGGGAGGAGCTTTCAACTTGTTTTAGAGCTATCTAGCAAGCTCGCAATGCTCATCATTGCTCTTTTCAACTTGGCTGGCGCTGAGTAAAGCTGTGTGAGGCTTAAGCCACCACCAGCTGATTGGAGGTGGGTGGAATGGAGATTTTCCCCGAAAGACTTTGCGGTGATTGGATGCAAAGCGACGAAGGGAGATGTATTTAATCTGGTATTTTTATCAAGGTTTGGTTAGTGCTGGACGAGCACCTCTGGATGATCTTCAGCCCGCTCTTCCTGACTCATGTGTAGGTTGGAGGTCTGCATGTCAAAAGGTCAAGATCGTGTGCGAGCTTGTTTAGTGATTTAGTACTTTGGACCCTTCTGGACTATTTTTTTTTTCTTTGACAGGTGAAGATCCTGTGACAATCATGGCTGTTTGCAGCAAGATTGTTATGGAGGATGATCACGCTCCTCGACGATCTCATTTATTAGTATAAGTAGACGACATCATCATGTTTTTAGAACCCGTTTGACAGCAAATGTCAGCCCACATACGCCCTGAGACTATGCATGTTTAAATAGTTAGTTCATCAGTCATCCTTGATGATGATAAATAACCAATGCATTTGTGCTATGGTAAACATCAGTCAAAACATGACCTCACTATATGCAGCAAGTTCACACAGTCACCAAGGGCCAAAGCACGACCTGGTTTGTCTGTAACTACACAAATCTACCAGTTATAACGCAACAAAGACCATTCAAACGGCACTTGGTTCTTTGATTCGCGTTTTAAGCCTAGTACCGAGCTCTCGGCATCGGCATTATCTCCCCCCACACCCTCAAGCCATTCGGAATAAACTCTTAACTCTATGCACCACCACCCTTAGCCGAAATACTTCATCTAAACAATCGCTGGCAAGGCTGAACAAGGAAACAGCTCTCGACACCGCCAAATCAGTTAAGTGTCACAACAACCGTCTCAGTTTAGTCATGAGGAATCAGTGCTAGCAAATCGATACAGGAGGGAGGGCTTGTAAGAGGGGTAAGATGGCCCGTAGCACACACAAAAGAAAAAAATGAGGAAGGGCATCTATGCGAACAGGCCAGTAAGGATGAGGCAGAAGGAAGTTTGCTGCATTGAAGGAAGAAACATTGAGCTACGACGGATTCAAGCGAAGGATCGTTTCGTCCGTCGAAAAGCCACGCTCTTGCGCAGGACAGCTGTTCAGAAGAGCTGCAGAGCTCGGCAAAAGGATTCCGATGTCAACCTATCACGGCTGGCAGTGCGCGCCATTCCGCCAATCTTGAATCCTGATCCAGATAAAGAAAGTGCTCTAAGCCTTTAGAGCTTCCTTGGAGCTCTTGAGAAGCGACATGCACAGTTTAGAAAAACGAAGCAGCCAAGCAGCTTTCATTGCCAAGATGAAGCTAGGAAGGGAAACTTTTTCACAACTGCCGCACCTGGCAAAGGCCGATTTTTTATTTCAATACTGTTTTTTTTTTTTTTTGTGTTGTCGCCTCTCTGCTCTTTGGTAAGACGCCACCGATGTTTTAGATTTGTGCCCGGCCGGCTGGTTGCTGCCGTGGGAAATGCTAAATTATAAATTATAAATGTTAAAAAACATTTTTGCTGGCGAGCTAGACGATGCGAAGGAGGGGGCGTGTAAGAGCTAAAGCTCAAGCCCTCTTCTGTGTCAGCGCGGAGAGACTCTTGTTCAGCCCCTGGTGGTTAGTCATTTTGACTTTTGGATTTGTTATTGTTGCTTTTGTTATCAAATTTGTGTTGTTGTTTTTTATTGCAATTTGCAAAATAAGCGAAGACGGCATTTGCACAGAAAGCAAAGAGAGTTTCTGCTAGGTAGATGCAAGCGGCTCGTCGTATATGCCGTATATTGAGAGCAGATTACTGGACATGCATCATCGGCCATTGACCCGCTCCCCACGTTTTGATTGGTATCTGTCACGGGCGCTCACCACATCAATTCCGCTTGGTGATACGCGTATCCACATGCTGCTGCAAGTACATGCCATGTATGGTGTCTTACTGCGAGCAGGGTGCTATGCTGATAGGGATCGTGATGCCAGCAGAAAGCGCTTTAATCAGGCAGCTACTGCGCAAGTTAGGCCTCCGTCTCTGGGCATTTCGTGCCATTCTGGAGTCTTAGCAGTCATTTAACACAAGCTACCTAATCCTTCGCTGCCAAATGCCAAAGCCGGACAGAGTACATGGCTTCGTGGGTGTTGTCGGAGTTAGCACAGCATTCCCAAGCTCTCTAAACTCCGCTGAGTCAACGGGCGTATCCACGTGCCAAATCATGGCTGAAAAGCAGGGGTCCCGTCCGGTAAGCTTTGAAGCTTGTCATTGAATCGCGACGAGTGGAAGAGGACGCCGACTGGAGACGCCACATTGAAAGAGTTTACTTGAAACGGCGATGAAGGGACGCACTGGGTGACACACGAGCCGCCGTTTATTTGCAGTTTGATTTCCAACCCATTACAACGTACGAGAGCGACGTGCCAAGCCGCAAATGCTGGGCTATTTCGAGTCAGCAGCAGCGTTGAATTTTCCAGGGTTCTCGGAGTATTGTTAGCTCGTTCTCGTTAAAAGGCAATGCGACTAACACATGTACTTACCATACCCATAGTAACTAGGTATGTAGCTGGCACCTCCCTAACCAATGAGAAAGGGATCTATCCGAACAGGCACTGCCATGGCTTTGTGACTAAGTGCGTATTTGGATATTTGATTTGTTAAGCCGCGGACAGGGCTGACAAAACAGTGGCTCATGGGCTGAGGGCGTATTAAGCCAGCGCGCGCCAAAGGCCAATGTGCAAAAGCGTACGGCGATCAAGTGGGAGAGCATGGAGCAGGCTTTTGGAATGCTCTAATCTAGGTAGTAGTATATGTCGCTGTATGATGGATGGTGTGAGCTGGGCACATGCATATGACTCTATGCAATGCTGTCCTTCTGTCTGGCTTAGATGTGCAGCGAAAGGGATGCCGTGCTGTACTCCGTCCATACTCCGCATAGAATCAAGGATACCTACTACATACAAAAGAGACGGTATGTTGCAACACGCCGAGCTAGCGGGCAAAGTCCGCTGATTAAACACAAAGAATTAAGCTACCAAATATTTTCTTTTTATTTATTCTATTTTATACTCCTTTTTGCAAGGGGGTATTCCATGGCCAAGACGGAGACACGCACAGACGCACTCTTGTTTGATTTAAAAGGATGACAAAACGAATCATGGAGGCAGCTGAACAACACCCTGATAGGCATGGAATCGGGAACGAATAGCTGGCCGATGGTGGAGGGGAAACGCAAGGCGTCGGCGGGAGCACGCCGGCCTCCGCGCGGGCTTTCGTGGCTCCCTGATCCCAATCACGATCCTGATCCGTGGAGCTGGGTCTGTGTGTACTCCGTATACATGGCCATGATTTGAAGAGGACATGACAAGACAAGCCCTTTACGTGTATTACACGCCGCGGAGGAATAGGCTATCGTGCACTACAGCCCTGAACTTGGACCCCTCCATTCCCGAGGAATCGTATCTTGCGCAAGCCACAAAAGAGTGGGCAGCGCTGTCTTGTTTCGCCCGCGAGGTACCAGCGGGCTTTATTAGTAGAGCAAGCCCGGTTACCCACTCGCGGGGCCTAAAGTGGGTTAAATCGCAAACTTATTTTATCGAATTTTGTATTTTACTGGTCTGCCCGTAGTTGCTATGGGTGTGTGCCTTGCGGATTGCTGTTTTTTTTTTCTTCTTTCACAAGCTTTCTGCATCGAGTATAATCGCTGCATCATCTACCCACCAGGCAAGCGAAGGAATGAGATTTTTTAATTCAAAGCTGCTCTAATATGTATTACTGCCAGCACAGCAGCTCTTGTAATACGCATTTAAACATATTTCAGCTCAGTACTTAGATGTACAATACTTTACCTTTCAAAAACGTGCACACCCCACAAAGTATATACAGCCCCCTCGCAGCGCAAGCCCACTACTGGTGCATAGATCACTTCGCACACACCCCTTTTTAGAAAGCCATTCGAAAAAAAAAGAGTGAAGGTCCAGGCCCCGTTTCTTGCCTGACCCGGCGGCGTTCGGAGTCTTGCGAAGGTCCGGGCCCGGGAACCTGACGCCGGAGTGCCTGTTGCCGCTTTGGGCAGTAGCTCGAGAAAGCCCAACCCCGACTGGCTGCAGAAGAGAACAAATCTACAGCGATATACATGCAATTCAAGTGGTAGAGACAGGTACACAAGATGAATGCTTGCTGTCAAAAAAGTCGCAGTGCATGTGTGTGGTCGGGCACTCTTCCTGTCTCGATTTGGCAATTGGACCTCGGTCGGAGTTGGGGAACGTGCCGGATTATAAAGGGGGCCGATACGATACGTTGCCGCTTTGTATACAATTCTCTTGGTCTTGTGCATGCAAATATCATGCTATATACGCACAAATAGACACTATATTGGAGATTAATAGTAGCAGCTGCAGCAATAATCATAAACGCAGGGGAAAGGGGTGGGGGGGAGTCGAGAAAAGTCCACGGAAAACTTCCCGCTTCTAAGCTATTAGCTGCGGACATATGATCGCCGAGGGACCTCTTGACTCCGTTGCATGTTTTTTTTTTCTCTCCCAATAATTATTTTGTCTCTAACAAATCGTCAAGTCCGTGGACTTGTACATATGGCCTGTTTCGTGCGCAAAAGACCGCAAACTAGATTAATATTGCGGGCTTGCGGGGTCTTGAGACTGCAGAACGACAGGTCGGATATTTGCACCTGAACTTGCATGCTGGCGTACATTTTACATGAGTAACCCGGCCAATTGGTCATACACGTATCCACGCGGATCACCATGCTTGATTTTTAAGCTAATTTCTTGCGTTTGACATGTTGAATCTTCTCTGACCTGTGCTCAAAGAACATGTCCGTAGGCACAAACTCCCATCCAGTTCCTTGGCAATAGTAGTAGCCGCAAAATCGCCGTCGCCCGGTGACTCAGTGGAAGCAGAACTGCCGAGCCCGGCAAGATTTCTGCCCTGGGGGCATCACTCATCATCCTGCATCCAGCAATTGCCTGTTTCGACCAAACGCTCGCAAGAACTGCCGAAGTAAAAGGTACCAACTCAGGCGGCCATTTAGTCGCCGACGCCTTGTGTACTGTTAACTACTGAAAATCACAGGCCCCGCTGAAGAAAATACTGTTGCTACTGCTGCTGCTGCTGCTAGTGATGTATCTATTAGTACTACCTACTGTTGCTTGGTGCTGATAAATATTTCCGACATTGGAGCTTGCAAGATTATTACCTTACTCCGCGATGTTTTGTCAGCGGCGGAAACTTTTGACAAACCGGGGGCCAATTTTTCTGAGCTCTTGCCTGTGCCCTTATTTTCCATCTCGGCTTCCATTGGTTCTTTTTCCTTGTTGTCTAGCTAGTGTTTTCCTTGAATTTGTACTTTTTTTTCCTGGTATTTTTTATTTTATTTATTTAAAATTTTTATATTTTTTATCTCCGATGGGTCACATCGTGGATTCGTGGATACCTCCGGACTCTAGTCTGGCATCTGGGTATAACGAACGGGGATAATAGTACGCATGTCAAAGCGAAGGGCACAGAAGAAAAAAGAGGGACAAATTCCATAGCACTACCTTACACAAGCTCCATCGTCTGTTTCTCTCTTACACGTAATTTTACCAAAAAAAAGTGTGCCTCATCTTCCCATGTGCCGAGCTCCTCGCAGGGCGTGTGCCGATTTCGATACAAGCTACAAACGAAGAAAATGCACACCTAAGTATATACATAGCAGTAGCGGGGAAACAGGGCGCCAGATGAGATGAGCGAGGAGGAGATGGAGAGAGGGGTGTGGGATATTACCATAGAGGGAATGTGTAAAATCAAATTCCCTGCCCTTTTTTGTGTGTGTGAGTCTCTCTTTTTTGGCATCTCGGCAATCCGTGAATAGTGGATGACAAACCATGCTGCGTTTGTGTTGGCAAACTCCGAACCATTGCCCGAAAGTGGATGTTGATACGCTGCCGCTGGGACGCAGAAAAAAAGATTCTAGAGCGAAAACTGTATTAACAAGCACAAAAAGGTCATTTGCAAAAAAAATCAAATCATATCAAATCATGAAAATTGAACAAATGATCCATTCAGGGCAATCCCCAGCCTAATGCACGCACGCGGTACCAATGCCCATTTTGGTCCCCCGCAAGAGAATTGCGTGTTTCCAAAACTACCCCCCGTCAATCCCTACCACGACTAGCAGCTATACGATCGCCCCAAGACCAAACATCACTGGGCTATTATACAGTAGACAAATAAGCTTGACGAACGCACATGTGGCTGGGGGGGCTTGGCCTTTCCACTCAAATCAAATCCCGCTGACAGGTCCCCTTTGATGAGGCGTCCCTTTCTGACGGGGTGCTGCTGCTACCGCCCATGACGTGTCCAGGGCGAATTGGGTAGAATTCGCAAAGGATTCGCGGACGGATTCACATTCAGCAGGTCTAGCTTGTCCCGAGTATCGATCGTTCAATGTAGTCGGCCTGTCGTGAAAGAGACGGCCCCCATATTCAGCGCCCAGAGACGCTGGGCTAGTTGAGGCTGCTGCATCGAAAATGTAAGCCCTACGCCTGCGCGCGCTGCATGTATACTGAGTGTCAAGAATAGCAACGGGCCCCAAGCTAAATGGGAAAATGATATGATATTGTAATCGAACATGCCTATTTGATGCGACTTAAGAAGCTTGGACCAAGGTGGATAAGACAAAGAAAAGGCGAATGACAGATTAATGTGTATAGTAGTAGATCAATATTTTTTTTTTCCATTTTATTTTTTTTTCAGTTTGAATTACTTCAAGTGTGACACCGCAGTGCCCTCGTTCTATATAGATTGTGACAAGCTCTGTTTGCTTAAGTGGTCATCCCATAAATGCTCCCATATAGTCAAATAGATCCGACCCGGCCTGCCGCCCTATTCACACTCCCCCTCTTTCTTCCCCAGAAAACACAGGAAGAAGAAAAATAAATGATAAAATAAATATAAAGAAATGACGTTCTATAACCCAAATTCCTGTGTTGCCCAGAACTCCATGAAACCACATAAGATTATGCGGGGAAGAAAGATGAAGAAATGTTTCACATGAAGAAAAAATGAAAAGTAAAAGTGATCGTTAAGAATCGAATTGTTGTCGGATATCCAAAGGCCACACTCGGCATATATGATGAGTGTGGGCTTCCCATGAAATGAATAAGTCGTAACATAAAGACGTTAACGGCCCGTCCTCCCAATTACACCCATGTTCTTACACATTGGTACAACTGAATGAATGCTTTGCCTCCCAAACCGAAAAAATGAAAGTCGCTAGTAAATTTGTTTTGTAGCTTTTTTTTTTTTTTTGTTTATTTTTTTCTCTTCTTCATTTATAGTCGCATTGACTCATCGTCGTAGCCACTATAAATCATGGGATCGCTTATACCCATCATGACACTGGGATTGGACACCGAAGAGAGCACGTGGGGCTTGATAGTTCCAAAGTCGTTTCCAGTGATGCCGGGACCCATCATGCTCATGCCTTGGAACATGCCCGTCTGCTGGAAATACTGCATGGTCATCTCAGGGGGCACGGTGGCTTTGATCGTCCAGTCGGGGAACGTTGAGAGGCTCGGTGACTGAGTGGCGAACAGGGCAGTGGTGTCGAGATCGGGGGGTGCAGAGCGGCTGAACTCGAAGTCGGCGCTGCCGGCGTAGCTCTGGGGAGACATGGTCATCGGGTTGTGGCTGCCAAAGGCTGCTCGTCGGTAGTCGAGTTCGATGTCGGAGTGGTCGAGTTCTGAGGATGAGGCTCGGTCGTTGCGGTTGTACATGGGCGAGTCCGTCTCCTTGGTGTCCTTCTGCTGGGCTTCGGAGTCGTGGTGCTGCTGCTCTTCCAGCTGTCGGGCCAGCTCAGCCATGCCGGCCTCGTCTTCGGGGAAGACTGAATGCACGGGGAGATCGATATCGCTATTCGGTCGGATGCATCCCAGCTTCTGTGCAATGTTGTGGATCACGGGCTGGCCACGGTCGTTGAGCTCGGGCTCGCCAAGGTCCCAGGTCTGGTTATTTCTAAGCATGGAATACAGCTTGTGTACGGTGGCAATGAGGGCGAATTGGGTGTTTTCGAGAACTTCAGCGTATCTGTTTCACGCCATGTTAGTGAATTGATCAACAAGAGTATATATATATATGTATATATCTGGTTCCACTTACCCTCGAGGTAGCTGCTTGTACTCCATCTTCTTGCGGACACCGGCGGTGCAAACGAGGCCATCGTCCTTACACCTCTTACACGGGAATTCACCATCGCACTGCAACTAGTCAGTAAAGAGAAAGCCACCGATGGACGAGATGAAACACTGCATACCTTTGTCTTCTTCATTCTACACCTCTCACAGGCCTTCCACACACGCTTATGTCTTCCGTCCATGCCAGAGTGTGTGACTTGTTCGTGGTGGTGCACAGCAGCGGCGCCAGAGCCGGCACGCTTTGACGTTCGGTGGGCGGGCTTAACGGATTTTGTACTTGAACCGGTGCCCTTTCTGGATAATGTGGTGGGCTTTTCCTCCGCGGGGGGCGAAGGCAGACTATGGGCTACCATTTTGGAAGTTGTTGTTGTTTTGTTTTGTTTTGTTTCTTTCAGTGGAAGTTGCAAGTTGTGCAATATGGATTATACACCACAAGGAACTGCTTCCTTGGTAGTTGTCGATGCTGATGGAAGATGAAGGATACAAGGAGATATCCCACAATGCAAATGGCTTATAACCAAAGTCCTTAGAGACAAGCACAGGTAAGAAGCAAGAGCAATGTTCAAGTAGATAGATAGTGATATAATATAATAGGTAGGTAAGAGGCAAAAGGTAGGAAAAGAGAAGAAGTCAAGGAATCTCTATAAGCCAAGGCACGGGATTGATAAGACTATATAAAAGCTGTCAAGATCCCTAACGTCGTGCTTAATAATGGCAAGCAGACGAGATAGTTCGTTGTGTGCAAGGCAGAGAGAGGTAGAGTCAGAGATGTCTAGGGGAGCTGACAGAGCTGGCCCAGTGGTATTTAATAATGCCTGTGCTTTTGCAATGGTCTTTGGGTTCCTTGTGGGATTTGGCGTGAAGTCACCATGTATTTCCGGTTACGGGAGATGCCACCAGCAAGCAGCAGATGGAGTCCAGGGGTGGGAGGGGGGTGCCTGTAGCGCACTGGGTCGGCAGCGGCATTATGTCCGAGGACGCGACAGAGGCTAGCAGCCCGGGGCTAGGCCTACAGGGGCAGTATCGAGGTTCCCGCTTGGTTCTAGCGGGCCAGCGCGCTGGGCTGACCGTCTAGGCTGCTAAAAGGCGTGGGCTTACAGGGCACCGATTGAGCGCTAAGGGTGCTAGTGTTGCGAGCGCTACAGCGAGTGGATAATAGCGCCAGTGTCCCAGTAATGCGCAGCGCAGCGCAGGACGGTAGCGGCAGCGGTAGCTGATAGCGCCCAGCGAGTATGTAGAGCCCGGGTGCCTATGTACAAGCCGGCACGCGCATGGCCGGGCGCACAGCCATGTATTCGGGACCGCACGAGCTACCTGCCCTCAGTCGTCGGTGCCGTGGAATGGGATTGCATGATGGCATAGCAAGCTCGTTCCAAGGTACAAGTTACACTGTCATCAGCCCTTTTGCCGCGGCCTTTGCCATTTCCCTTGGTCCATTACAAAGTTGCGGCTAAGGCCCACGACTTCATTCCCTACGGGCCCCAGCAAGAGGGCATAATGACGAAATGGAACGGTAGTGGCAGCGGCAAGGCCAGTGAGGAGAGAGAGGAGAGCAAACATCAACATGCCAGGGGAAAGACGCAAATTCTAACCACGGCCGTGTACATCCCGTCATTACTACACTGGAGTCGCAGTGGGATGGAAATACGGCGTATCGAATCGAATCCTGGCGGGCCAAGGCGTTTGTGCGTCTTGGTACATGCACGCTAAGCGTGTGCCCAGATTCTACTGCTGCTGCGAGTAGGTACAGTATATTTATACGAAATAGCTAGGGTTCTCCCGTTTTGCGAGTCTGAGGGCGAGCACAGCTTCGCCCAGAAAAGTCCGCGCCGAGCGGACGGACTTGAGGCTGGACCAAATCCCCGATGGGTGTTGCGTATTCTGCGAAACGCCGCAGGACATCGGGTGAACTAGTCGTTTTCATTTCCTTTTCATTCTATTTCAGTAGATTCAATTATAGATTGCCATTCGAGTGCTTCGCCGCAGTGGTTGTATAGCACTTGGGTGTTGCTCGCTTCGCTCCATATGCGCGTAAGTGAATTCCATCGAATGGATGAGTGGGTATAGATGGCATCACATCACGCCGTCTAATGAGGGCCCTTGCCGAGCTTGTTGATCATCCAATCTATTCTGGCTTTCGGCTTTCTCTATTTAGTAATATCACAAAATTACAGCGTTGCAAGGGACTTGAAACTCGAAAGGGAATGCGAGCGAGCGGCAGAACCCCTTCGGCTCATTGCCGAGCTGCACGTAAAAAAAAAAAAAAATATACTTCGCGGCTTTTCTCCAAATCAGGGCGGCAGGATTACGGAGTACGACGTAGAGGATCAAGTAAAAAGACGGATGGTGGGTTGCTCAGATAAGCAGAACAGAGCAGGACGAATTGACTGACAACCAGCTGTTGCGACTGGTACAGACAGACAGACCTCGCTTCCTTCACCCGTTGAGAGGCTCTTACGTCAATGTTTCTCATTAGGTGATTATTTCCAATTGCTTGCTAAATATTCCTAAACATTGTTACCCATTGAGATTGAGGGGAGTCCCCGCCCAGACGAGATGAACGCCTGGGCAATCAGAGCTGAAAGCCCGCGCGCGCCTTACTTCATACGGGAACATTCTCGCGTTACGCTTCGGGCGATGATGCCCTGGACAGAAAGTCCATAAAAGAGACTCAAAGTTGGTGGAGTGAAAAGCCGCTGATTAATTAATGGCTTGGGGGCTCCTTGACTTGAGCTACTTGGTGCTATCAATACTGGAACGATTCCACACGCAAAATGTCGATCAGCTTGGTAAGGGTGGCATGCATTATAGCGCTTCACTTTTTGCCGTTTTGGTACAGGCAACGCCCAGATTTCCCCTCGCGGCGCCCTGTGATTGGGCAGAGGAGGCTAATTTGGCAGCAACTTTTGCGGTCCTGGGCAAATGGCATCTTGATTGATTGACTGATTCTAAGCCCTATCTATCGTTTGACGGGCACCCTTTTTTTGCGGTGTTGTTGCGGGTTTGCTTTGCCCAATACCCCACCATTTTTGTTTTTAATTTCATTCTCGTTGGTTCTCACCCTGGGATGCTTCTGCTCAGCTAAGCATGAATGAGCAAATGCTCTCTTTTTTCTTTTTTCTTTTCTTTTCTTTTCTTTATTTATATTTTCTGCTTGCCAAGCAACAAGTGCAATTTTGGTCGATACATGGTCAGCCCATGCCAAGGCGAAGCGCGAAATGGGGGGTGGAGAGGTGATGTTGAAAAAGAGTTCAGGTGGATGACTGGCGGCGACAATACCTACACGCAAAAAAATGCTACGATATATACTTCAGTGCTACTACAGTAATGCTACCACGAATGCCGGATTGGGGAATACAAGTCCACCGGTACCTCGCAGTCTTTTTTTACCGATAGACGCTCGTATTATTTTGTATAAGTAATTGGAAAGCTTAGTACCTGTCACCAAGCGCCCGTTTACAGGAAGTATCCAGGATTTGACTTCCATCGTCGTAAACAAGACGCAACAGCAGCAACACCGTCATCAATGTCCAACCCACCGCCAATGGTGCCTTGCAAGACTCACCGGACTGGGCCTCGCCTAAGCGCCATCGTTTTTTTAGCATCATGCCAGGCGCTCCTTCATGTCGCGCCGTGCTAGTAGTAGGCAGTAGTATGTAGCGACTCCCGATGAGATAAGCTGATGGGAACGACAAGCAAGTCAAAATTGCGTCGCAGCAGAGTTTTTGATATCCAACATATTAGTAGCGTTTCCCCGCCCACTTTGTCTTTTTTTGCCCGACCGCAATAGCGCCCTCTTTCAATTCCGCTTGATACAAAGATACATTCAAATAAACATCAAATGTGGCCCCCTCTTTTAATCTCTTCCCATCATGCTGTTGGCGCTGCGGTGGCGGCAGATGGCGTCGAAGTCTCTTCAAACCGCCCTTGGGTTGACGTTTCAATGGGACAAAGTCAATCGGGCGGTGGCATGCAGGTCCAGTAGCCGGCAGAGCTACTTGGGGTGCCGCTGGTGGCTGCATTCC
This sequence comes from Trichoderma asperelloides, assembly GCA_021066465.1. Taxonomy (NCBI): domain Eukaryota; kingdom Fungi; phylum Ascomycota; class Sordariomycetes; order Hypocreales; family Hypocreaceae; genus Trichoderma; species Trichoderma asperelloides. Next base: position 358,566 of record JAJKFY010000110.1, on the reverse strand, counting down.
AGCCGGCGTACCATCAAGGTATCCGCTACTGGCGCGAGGGCTTGGAGGGGGGCAGTGACTACACGCTGGGGCTTGTTAGCTCTCACGCTTTCTCTGGGCTCTAATCTGATTCTCTGTTCTCTCATTCGCGTGGCTTTGCCTATCTAGTCATGTGCTTGCTTGGACGCCATTGGAATCTCTCTCCATCTGGCCGTCGTTCTAGGCACTGCCGAAAGTCTGATACTGCTAGGTAGCTGTCTATTTTGCGCTGTGTGGCAAAGGCATTGGGGGGGAGGCTGAATGGCGACAGGAGTCTCCCACTATTACTCGCTGCTTGTGACGTACAAATCTCGACATGGTGGTCCTATCTTTCTTGTTTATCGCTTACGCCGAAGGAGTCGAATTCATCTCCTCCTTTCCAAGTCGTTTATTTTAGCTTCTGCCAGCAGCAGTCGGAGCGAGGGCGAAACGCGAGAGGAGGCCATAGTCTGCGGGGGAGCCCCTCGTACGAGTTCTCGCGTGCAAGAATGGCTCTTAGCGGTGCAACTCCCCTCTTCTGCATGTCGGCAGATGAAATAGTGCATTTAAGGCGTCTTGTTTGTCTTGAGGCTCGCTTTTGATAGGCGTTTCTTTCGTCATGAATTATACCCATCACTGCAAGTACCGCAGTTGGCTATCACAACCCTTGAAGGTATCTTTGGCTAACAGAGTTAGTTTGACAGTATGTACCTTTACAACACTGTATCTAGCGCCTCAATGTTTACTTCAACTCCAATTCCAGAGGTGGTCGATTATAGCTATTACATGATTATTACACGTTGCTATGTAAGTATTTGACTACTTACTAGCACCAACTCTCAAGCGATTGTGTCAAGTCCCTGCATAGCAAGTCTGGATTTGCATCAATGGTAGACAAAAAGAGACGCAAGAGATGGCCTAGCAGGGAACCGGGATCCTGTCTAGACAAAGCCCGATGCATGCAAGGCACTTTGCTAGGAGCTCGCACTCGCTACAAAGCCCGACCGCCCCCGGACTTGATTAGCCTCCGACCTGGATGCCTAATTCCTCTGAATCTTGGTGTTGACGGGTTGACGGGCTCTGCCACGACAACTGACGGGGACGGACCACGGAGCAACTGTTGTGGCTAGTAGGCGTAGCCGCTCTCTGTGAAGGATGAGCGCAGGTATAAGCCACAGGTGGTTACGATGCACAACCATCCAACTTGTCACCGCCAACACTACTTGCGTATAGCCTGCTGGTCTAGGATAGGGTCGTAGTCCAAGCACAGGGTGTTGTTTCGGTGCTCCTGCTGCCCATGCGACCTCTTAGTCTGACGGCTTGCATGAGCCTGGGCGCGAGCAACGATGCGCAAGTCCGTCATCGTGCTCCATCTTGTCCGACGCCCGTTATAGCCGACTCCGATCGGATATCTTGCTGCCGGCATTTTGGCCCAATTAGAGGCCATCGTTGCATGTCAGCTTTGGGAGAGCGGACCGCTATAGCCGCCAATTGCGACAACCGAGCTTAAGCTCAAACGAAACAGGTGATTTTTGTTGCGCTGCCTGGCTTGGTGTTCTACAGTAGCTAGATGCTAGTAGATACATAGGCTATTGTTTCTAGACGATTTGTCCGAGTCGCCTTGTTTTGCCGCCTCCGCTGACTTGACGTTGGGTTTGCTAAGCAGAATGGGTCCAAGAGCAACTTTAACAAAATGCAACAGAATAAATAAAATAAAATAAAAAATAAAACAAAATAAATAATGCCAACTCAGCCTCGGGCGATAGCCAACAACACAAAATAAATGCTACTACTAATCAATTACCCCATGCTTACCCCAGCTTCTCCAACCATGATACCAGCAACAGCTACGCTGCAGCGACAAGCTCTGATGATGTCATTGACGCTTCGGCTCAGATCCTCGTATGAAAGGTTTGACATTTGATTTAGCAGCAAGCCCATAAAGGTTCTTTTTTTTTCTCTCCCTAAGCGCGCGCCCAAGAATTGTGAATTGCGTAAATAGGAAGAGCGCGAGGGGGAAACAAAGACGACAATTGCTGTTGTGGCGTTTTTGGAGCCACCTGCCTGTCATGAATCTTAGCATACTCACTACTACTACTACTACTACTACTACTACTAGGCATGTATATCGCATTCCAAAGCACAAAGGCAATGATGACTATTCAGTTTAACCTTGGTGCCGCCACGCCGTATAAATAGTATAAAGCCGGGGGATTTATCAAGGCAAAAAAACAACATCTAGCCTTAATTACGGGTAACTGGTACGCAGAAAAAAGCTTCTTAGTAGAGCTTGTTTTTGGGGCTACTTATACATGTATTGCTCACTCATTCCCGTCTCCATCTTTTCGACTCGGCTCAGCTCAAGTAATACGCCTGCCGCAACTTAAATAAGAGTCATTGCGGGACCTAGTTCGTCGAGAAGCTACCAATAAGAAGGGCTGTTTGAAGATTGGAATCGTCTTCATGTCCTGTGAGAGTAAGAGTGAATATCCGGGGCCATGTTGGTCAGCCGCTTTGTGAAGGTAGCTTCTCACGGGGCAGCTTAATTCAAAAGGATGGAGATGGCAGAGCCATTGGGATTACGAGTAAATTACGCACTTACATGATCAGATGATGGGACCAAATGATCGACATCATGGACCCCATACGGAAATAGCAGGGCAACAAGTATATAGTATATATAAATATATATTAAAATATATATTTGAATTTGAATGATTCAAGCCAAAACCACAATCAACACGCCCCTACCTCCTATCATCATCACCCCTAAAAACAAAGCCTTCTGCTAGGCGGAATCTTCCGGCAATTGATATCAACGGGAAGGCGGCTGAACGGGGGGGACACTTGTGAGCTGTCTCTTTTCACAGATAGATTGCTTGCCACAATTGTGGACATGTCGACAGCCTTGGGCGAAAAGGATACGCTCCAAGCCTTTTCCCCTGTTGTTATGCCCAGCAAAACCAATTGCATACTGTAGATAGTACTACCTGCCTGCTAACTAGGCTTGCATGTATCCCATCTCTCCCTTGTATGTGCGTGCTTTGTTCATGCCGTCATGCGCCAGCCACCATTGTTGCCCCCCAGCCACCATCGTCGTCGTATGCGGCCCCTGGATTCATGAATTCCGATTCCCTTTTTTTCTCTCTCTCTCTTGTCCAATTATTTATTTTATCATTTATTTATTTTAATTAATTAATTAGTTAATTATAGTCGATACACAAAACTAGGATTACATGGACCAGGGCCTCGTGGTTCATCGGCGCCGGCAGTCGGGGCCCAAATACGTTGAAACCAAAAAACTACCACCGATTCCCGATCATTTTCCCAATCGTCCACTTTTTTTTTTTTTTTTTTTTTTTTTTTTTTGGAGGGGGGGCGGCTAGCTCTTCCTGTTTTTGCGGGCATTGTGCGCGATGACATTTCTCCACGGGCGCTTGTTTTCTTTTTTGGGTAAGAAACGCCTAGTGGAGTCCCGAGTCCGAGTCGGGCGGGCTTACTCACCTCGGTAAGGAAGTGCTTATAAGTGCTACAGTACGGAGCCAACAGACCAAAGAAAAACCATATAGCTACCTGCTTTAGTACCGTACAGTGAGTGGTAGTCAAGAAAGTCTCCGTATAGCCTTTTCGGAGCGAGGATGAGCGATTACTGTGGGCGGGTCACACCTCGCTCATGGCTGCTGTGCTTGGAGTCCACTGCCTCAGCTTGGTGTCTTGGCTTTGCATAACGGGTTCACGAAGGGGAGATGGATGACTCGCGTTGGTGAGGGTCTAGACAAGGGAACATTGTTCTGGAAAACTTTGTTTTTTTCATTCTTTTTTTTTTTTCTTTTTTTGTGGTCTTGTGCTCTCCTCCCTTTCATTTCTCCCCACCCCAGGACTTACTCAAAAGGGCATCAAGCAAGGCATTGTTTTGCAGGCATACTTGTACATGCATATAGCATACATGTATCTATATATCCCTACGTGATGTCCAAACGACAAACTGCCTGTTGTTTCAGTGATACGGGTCCTCTGCGGAATATGCCGCAACCCAAAAGAAGATGCCAATTCATGCTAAATAGGGCTGTTTGTTTGATTATTACCCAGCTCCGGTATGCTGAGTGCTGCGTCCCGCGGTGTTTAATAAACTTGCCAAAATCCCCACACAAAATCCCATTGTTTATGTGAACGCCGCGGCCCCAATTAGTGATTACCAATCGCGAATAGCCGCGTCTAGGCCCGTTTTACCTCTTATGCCACTGGCGTGCACTTGTTTTTTTGGCATTTACCAGCCTTGAGCTTCTGTTGCTTACATATAGCACGTAAATGATTATATCACTACCCAAGGTACTAGGCAGTAGCACTACGACCATAATAGGAATATGCTCGCAATATGCGATACGCCCCTGTTCCTAGGGCTGTGGAATCAAAAGAAAAGAATAAAAAATAAAAGAATAAAAAAGAATAAAAAAAAGCGCAAAATCGCAATCGCATCTCAATCGCATCACTCGGCTCGAGCTTGAGCTTATCAAGTCCCATGATCCTGATCCCCGTATTCCATGCAAAGTGGGTTTCGAATACAATTTTACTGTGATTCACACTGCATGCACAGCTCCGTTATCAAAATGCACGCCCTCGTGCACGGTGACCGGGAAAAAAAAAGGACGCAGAAAAAGGGAAACGGAATCAAATGTGCTTCGATCCATCGTTCTAGAAAGAATCGAGAGCAACCCTTATTTTCTTTAGGTCCCCACAGCGGACGCTTATTCGGTACCTGCTCGGCTGAAGCCACCTGAGAGTTTCGTTCAGAATTGCCATCTGTGGATAAGTCTTCCTGCAGGAGCAGAGACATGACTTGATTCTGATTCCGCTAGAAGCGTTTTTGCCGCCCGCAGGAGACGTTATGCTTAGGTGCCGAGATGATATCATGGCGGCCTCGCTTAGGTCGTCAATTGTAAAGGGCAAGCAATGTTACAGAACTGCTGCTATTATTGATTTGAAAGCAAATTACATTGAACGCTGCAGGGGATTAATTACAGAACTCTCTGCATGCGCGAATTCCGCGCTGCTATGCTCGTACGTTTGAGTACATAATAGCGGCTACTAGCAGCTTTACACATCTCCGATGCTGTTGAGCGTTCCATGAAACCAAACGCGGCAGAGCTCCTTACAAAGCGCATGGAGACGGTGCATGGTCGATATTCTCCTATTACCGGCGCCGAGGACTTATGACTTCCGCGGGGGAGTGAATTGGGAGGAATCAGGATGGAGGGCCAGGGCGAGCGATACCCGCGCAAGGCTAGCCCGGTGCGAGATTTACAGGCTTGCGGCCTTGGTTCTTGGTCAAGGGGGGGGGAGGGGTGGGCGTGTCTGTCTTGCTCTGTTTCTTCATCTACGGTGGTGAGTGCCGTAGGTATTGCACAAGACAAAATGCTAAAATAAAATAAAATAAAAAAGAATAAAACAATTAAACAATAAAAGAAAAAAATGGACCAGTTCTGTATGTCCATCGATCGCAAAACTAGTCATTTGCGTCTCCAATTTGGAGCTAAAAAGGGGGTCGCAACACCCTTGGAACCTCGCGCTCAGGCCTTGTAGCCTCTCCGATGGGACGGGAGATCGGTCGCCGACCCGGGAATGCTGCGGACGGCCTGTACGTACCTGCTGCCTTTACCGAGGACAGCAGCGCCAACGTGAGTGGTCAGAAAAGACAGCCCAGTGTGAAGAGAGAGCCAAGCGTGCTTGGATATCAAAGAGAGAGAGTCAGGACGCAGACGGAAAGCTCCGGTGCTAGGCCCAAACTGTGCGAAATGGCATTGCAGACCTACGTCACCGAGCCAGACCTCTTGGTAAGCCCGTCATCTGCCTTTTGAGGTTCCGTTTTTTCTTCATTCTCATGACCTCTTTGCGTGCTTCTCTGGGGTAATAGAGCTGGAGCGAGTGGTCTTCTAGATCGCGAGGCTAGGCAATCTTCCGGGTTCGCATGTTTCCTCTTTTTTTTTTGGGCTCGTGGAATGTTGAAGTTTGCTGTGTGGGCTTGACTGCCATTCGCTCGTTGATTCCGCATCTCTGGAGTACGGGAGTCACAATACGGAAAAAAAAAAAAAAAAAAAAAGGCAAGGGCAGCGTTTGGGTTGTAAATCAGATTTTGCCATGATGCGATTTCCTGGGGATGACAATGGACGATCGAATCAGCGTGAAGTCTCATCCCCGAAACGTCTCCATAGTAGCAAGACAAGGCAAGGCACGAGACGATCTGGCTGTAAGACAAATCTATATCCAGATATACAGCTGGAATCACTGTTTGTGGTTGCGACTATTCGACATACGTGTAGTACCTAGCTGCTTCAAATCATCATTCTTAATTCCTCGACTCTCATTTGTCAAAAATCATTATCACAACCGGCGCCAATTGAACATTTTCACAACCAAGAATAACAATTAAGAAATACAATAAAATAAAAATATCCATCTCTACACACCCCCTCCACTCTCCCTTATGTCCAGGCTACCCTTCACATCATGGATTTGATCGACGATCGTGGCTCACATCCTTCTTCCCACCCCTTTGGCCCCCCCCTTGCTCTCAACTCCGGCACGGCCTCAAGACGCGCTCCGTCGCTCCAGGCACATCCCTAGAAGCCACCACCGGCGTGGGGAGCCTCCCCCCCTTGGCCCTCGCGACTTCGAGCTTCCTCCGTCTCCACTATGCCGACGGGTTCCCGATTCCATTGCGGGTCTGTCCTTGTCACTCAAGGTTTTTTTTTTTTTTTCTTTTTTGTTCTAATTGGTTATTTTCACTTCAGTTCTCCACCCATGGCCGATTCCTGTCCCGGCCTGGCGTTCTGGAAAGCAAAGCACGACGCTGATTGGTCAATTCGGCTTCATAAGCGGAATCTCCGCGGAAACTTGCCAAATTGCCCTCGCGTGACATATCTGCGTCTCCAATATATCGAACAGCATGGCCCAGGGAAGAGCAAGCTTGCCCGCTGGTCCAATCAGACGCTGAGCCTGAGGTCCCCTTCTCCATTGCTCCGATGAAGAGAGCTCCTGAAGGAGGAAACGCCCGCGGCTTTACGCCCTCGATTCAGAAGAGCTCTCGTGAGCCTTTTTAATTGTTTACTTGTGTTTTGCGTCCTTTTTTTTTTTTTTTCTTTGGGGGGTGTCTGTCGTTTCTCATTTGCATTGAAACATCGACAACGAAACAAACCCCCCTCTCTCAGCTTTCTCCTATCTCCGCTCTCTCAGCTTTTGATGCTTCTAGAACGCGCCGATTCGGCACCGACCACCGGCCGCATCCTGCATGAATGGATGGAGTTTCTGTAGTTAAAGGTTCTTGTTGCCCGAGGATGTATACCAGGGTCCTCATGCAGGTGAGTACGTCTTCTGTTTCTGTCTCTGTCTTTCTCTCTCTCTCTCTCTCTCTTTCTCTCGTCTCATATGATGCATTGCCGAGTTAGATGCGTCCTTCAGCCGACAGCCTTGCCGCGCCCGGGTTACAAATCCGGATGTGGGTCTGATACCACTTTCACATCAAAGACCCCTTGCCACTTGCAAGTGCCGATGTCAGTTCTTAGCTTAGTGGTCTTTTTGGGCTAAAATAGCATCAGCCCTGCCTTAGCAGCTCAGTAGAGACAGTTCTGGTCATGACGACACAAATCTTGTCATCTCATTTCGTCCTGCAGGAACCGTTTTTGAATTTGTTCTGCAACAATAGGCTCACAAGCGAAGCTTTCCACCGTGGAAAAAAAGGGCGAGCCAATTTGTAGAAACTTCGTTAGCAAACGTTGGTAACTGTGGCAAATAAGCGCTCCGAGTCCCTCGGCCACCCGCAACTTTCTGCCAAGCCGTGTGGATCTCCGAGCCTTGGGCGTCCTCTTGCCGAGCCGGAATCTCGCAGAGTTTTTTGACGGCGGCGGGGTTCCGCGTCCAAGGCACGACGGCGGCACGACCGACGCCCAGTTGTTTAAGAGTAGACCCTAAAACCTTGTTTGACATTGTTCTGGTTTGTTTTAGTCCCATGCAGGGCTGATGCCCATGGACAAAAAATCTTTAGATTATCGCAATTGGAAAGCGGTTGTCGGCAATGGCTCGGCAAAGGGCAGATCATGGATGACTTGACTGCTAGCATTATCTACGGGCCACGGATAACGGCAATGCGAATGCCATTGGTGACATCACTGTGCTTGCAGCCGGTGGTCGAGACCGGATATCGACGATGAAGGACGGGTAAGAAAACATTCGATACGCGTGTAGTTAACGATTGGGTGTGTGTATCAATCGTTCTCGAAGCTATTGATGCATGTAATATGGCCCATTGGTCCACCACGTTGTATCATTTTATTCAATTTTTTATTTTATTTTATTTTTTTAAAATTATTTCAATTTAATCATTTATTTTGCTTTGCCCAGTTACTCTGCAGTGGTTCTCACCTACATACACACCTCTGCTTCGAGAAACTTTTGCTGCGACATGGCGTCAAAAGAGTCGTTGAGAAGTTTTGGTTGGATTCGGTTGAATCATAGGATGAATCATAGGTTAGGTATATTATACACAGGCGTCTGCAGTCAAGCAGCTATTAGCGACATCTTTTACGGGTGTTGCATGGAAATAATATGGAAAGAAACGGGAGAGGGAGAGTCGAACAAACCGTTGGGCGGTCGCAATAATGGAGGCGTTTTCGGTTAGCTCTCCACTCAAGGCTCTCCACGCAAGGCTCTCCACGCAAGGCTCTCCACGTAGGACTCTCCACGTAGGGCTCTCCATTCGATTTCATGTGAATAGGCAACTTAGGCGATTAGTGCGTAACATATCCTCTAAGATTGGCGACGTCACTTGCTATGCGCATGTACTTGTTGCATATATTACAAATATATGGAATAAGTTTGTTCGGCCAAAATTCGCTTGGCTGAATTCATACTTCGTAACAAGCCACACGTATCTTCTCTGTCCATCAGGGTTGCGGCTCCTATCAGGAGGAGCCACAATCCAGGCGTCATAAATTAAACCGTATTTCCTGCTATAAATACGACCACCAGCCATATTACTGTATACTTTGCCATTGAACATCGATTTGCCAGGTAAAATGCATACTATAAAATGCTGTGGCTGATAGTAGCAGATAGTTCAACAGCCATGGCAAAAAAAAACCACCACTAAATCAATCTCAACAAAAGCATCACATGTAAAATACATTTAAAATACACCGAAGATGGCAACGGAAAATACGAATGCTGGGCACAAAAGACTTCGTTCATAATGATGCCAATATATAGCGCATACCGCAATTTAGTACAGCCCAACTCCAATCTTAAGTAGACTCGAAACCTCATCATAGACCGTTCAACCCACCAATCTGTTCCCAACATCAAATGGCTGTTTGGGTGAGCATCAAGGGATCCTCCTGTTGACACGCTGCCCAAGTCCAAGTCACACTGGAGTGGTATTTGAACGTAATTGCCATGGCCCGGCCACAATCTGCATGACTGAAAACTCCAGGCTCGAGCCGCTTGGCCTCTTCAGTGGCTTCGATCATCACCAGAAAGAGGAAGTGCTTTCTGCGTGGTCCACGAGGTAGAGTCCTACTGAATGTTATTATAAAATTACATAGAAGAGGAGAAACAACACCCACAGTGCATTTGCAGGGATGTCATAACAAAAACTAGGTTCCTTTTTATAAGTCCATATTTCCAGATAGCCTCTTGCGCGTTGGCTATGGCAACATCGATTTGGCCTTGCATATTAGGGAAATAGGGCCGTAAAGCTTTGAGAGAAAAGACAAATCCAGAGGCGCCATGACACCACTGCATTAGGAATGGATTGTCGTCTCCAGCAGACGCAATATTTCTGGGCCTGTTACCATCCACCTAGAGATCGAGTACATCACGAAGCTTGGTCTTCAGCCTCGTTGCCAGAGAAGGCGTAGCCACAACCAGCTGCGTGATGATTCCAATAGTGCCGTGACCAGCGCCGGTCATTTCCAGGTCATAGAACATCCACCCCCTCTCGTCCTGGTCGATGCTATCCAAGAGAATCTCTTCAGATACCTGAGCAATGGAACCTTCGAGAAGAGCGGCGCTTTGCGGGATATAGTGGCGCATCAGCCGCAAAAAGTAGAGCGTGCCAGCTCTTCCCTCCCATAATTCTGATCCAAATGGATCCTTTTCCAAGGCTGGATAAGGGTCAAGCACAATCGGCATGTTGGACAAGAAGGCTGTCACATCATCCTCGTCTTTGCTCAGGCAGGCTGTGAGTGCATCACGGAACAATTTCTTGCTGCTGATTCCCACTCGGGTGGTGATGTTGACCTTGCCCCTGTCGCCTTCCAGATACTGCCTTGTCCAGTGCATCAGAGAGTGGCCTGCAACCTGGACATGTGAATAAAGGTCCGCCAGTCGAAAAAATAAGTAGGCGAGGCTAGTTGGGCCACCTGTATATCACCAAGCATCTCGTGAACCCCACAAGTAGACTGAGGAGGCGTCGTCTTGAGAACGTGTTTCAAGGAAACCTTCATTAGCTCTAGAGCCTCATGCCCAAAGGACCGCAGTGGTTGGTCATTTGGTATGTGCTCCTGCGCCATGACTTCTGTAATCCAAGGCCGAGGCTTTGTGCCGAAGCATCTCCATGAAGTCAATGGAATGCACGGTAGCCAGTTTTAAAGCTGGAGACGGCAGCTATTGCTTCGCTAATCTTGCTTGTTATTCAAGATATGTGCCATGCCCTGGAGATCGACTCACTTTGGGCAGCCTGACTCTGCCGTGTGGCACATCGGCGGCCGCATTCTAAGTCGGCGCCGCGCGATTTGGCTTCTTTGTCATCCTGCAAGCGCATACTGGTCATTGGTGGGAGCCAATCTGGTCAGGATCCTAACAAGCGGTTGGACGGAAGTGGTTGAATCGGTGCAAGATGAGGAAGACAGTGAAGGGAATTAGCTTCACATTGCTAGACTGAGAGAGTTGAGGCCTGAGGTGGGCCCCACATGCGCATGCCAATGACGACACTATTGCGGTTTGGGAATATTACCTCAGCCGAAGCAAGAGCTCTCCCTCATCCAAACAAGCTTTGAAACCGAGAGAGCTCCAGTTGACGAGATAATCTGCGTTTGGCCATACAGCATCAGAATTCCATTGCCTCTCCGGTTTTCGGCTAGAATCAAGATCTTGCCAGATCTTGGGATTTTTTTAGAAAGCGTCCCCCAAAACAGGATATCCTGGCGCTAGCGTGACGGCTCAATGCCTGAATCCGACCACAAACTGCGGAATCGCGTCGTCGATTCGATCAGCAGGAGGGCCGAAAATGCTCTGTAAGTGTGCAGTGCCATTATTGGAGTGAGAGGCTGTGATGCTGATGGCTGCTAGCACGGAGGATTATGGCAAGGCGAGGGCAATGGCCACCGACGCCGTCCAGAGCCGGGCATATCTCTATCCCATAAAGGTGCAATTACAAACGATATCTTATGCATTATCACGGTTCATTCCCGACAGCCACTGACCCAGCCGTCAACACAATAGGGTATCTTTTACTTTATCGCCCACCGCAGCTTATGGCAGCCGTTGCTCGATCGAGTTGTTCCTTATGGCACGCTCACAGCCTCTGTGATTGGCGCCATGTTTGTCATTACCTACCTCCCTCAGCTCGCTGTCATGGCGCTTTTCAACGGCCCATTGGCAGTCTACTCGACAGTCCTCCTCACGCTGAATGAAAGTTCCATTATCATTCACATGATATCTCGCACCTGGCTGCTCCAAGAATCTCTCATGGACACTTTTGATGGCACACTGGTTGCCAGAAACGCAACGGCTGTGGTCCAGCAAGGCCGAGAAGTCCATGCTGGTAGTGACCCTATGAAGAAGCTGGGAAAGGTATTCAAGAAGCGATTTGAGAAATTGAGTCTCACGGCAATGATTCGATATGTCATGTATCTGCCTCTAAACTTCATCCCTGTCGTGGGCACCGCAGCTTTTATTTTTCTCCATGGTCAGTGAGCTAATATCTCGAATCCGTGATAAATTCTTTGTTAATACCCGAAACAGGAAAACATAGAGGGAACATTGTACACAGCCGAGTACGTCTTCTCTACAGAGCGCGACTAACATAGGCCATGTGCTAACAGACTCAAAGTATTTCCAGCTCAAGAACTGGTCTGATTTACAGAGGGCACAGTGGATCAATACCCATAGTGGTGCCTATGCGTCGTATGTTTTATACACATCATCCTACCCTGTCAAGCGAAAACCGTTTCTAATCACTCAATTGTCACACAGCTTTGGTGTTGTCGCCACTCTTCTGGAGATGATCCCCGTGGTGTCTGTGTTCTTCTCCTACACAAATACCGGTATGAATACTTCTTTAATTCATTTTTTTTTTCTACTCATTACTGACTTATCTAGTCGGTGCTGCTCTTTGGGCTGCTGATATCGAATCGCAAAATAACCCCATGGTTAAAGAAACTGCTCCCAAGCTAAGACAAGCTGCAGCCGATAGCTTTGAGTGAGCTATGTTTCATCCCCCAGCCGATTAGGGCCTTGCAAAGATGATGCCAATGAACGACCAAGCCCACGGAACAGGGGTCATTACGATGTTTGCTACCGCGCAATCAGTTAGCTTTGTTTATTTTCTAGTCACGATTGAAACGCGGCAGGATCTTCTATTTATGGATATTTCGGGAACACCTGTACTCCTTGACGGGGCTAAACCTGGCAACGTAGATGATTAGCTTGTAAATTGAAGCGACTAGATTTCGGTTTTCTATGAGACAATTCTCATTAGCACCAGTGCCACGGATATTTTCAACCAAGACTGTACCTCTACGGTGACAACTCAGGGGATCTCGCCTCATACTGTCTTATCCTGATGCATACTAATACGTGTCTTACTAGACGGAGGTTCTTTTGCCTTTGTTCTTGAATTTTCCTCAAGCTGTATCGGCATCCAACAAGCTACCTCCATGTGCAGCTAAGCTCATCGCCGTCTAAATTAAGTTGAAACACGGAAGGCATAGCTGGACAGGGGGCATGAAGCAAAGATTTAATGGGGTCCAGCTCTAGTCCTCTCTCCTGCCGTGGATTTGCTCTCGGATGTTACACTCGTCTATACCTGCAGCTAGGCTCTTGAGGTGACACAGCCTCATTGTTATGAGGGCACAAGGCGTCCTGTCATTATGCGAGAAGGCGTGTGCGAGGGAGATGGCGGGAAGGTAAACGATCGAGTCCAGGAGGTATCTCACGAGATATCCCGGTGCATTATTCGGCCAAAACAAAAAACTGATGGAGGGACATCTAATATCCGACGAAACGGGCACGTCTTCAACACAGGATCGGTATAATCAGCATGGATCTCTTGTGTTTCCCATGGAGCTCTCACGGCATTGCTGGTCCGTCTTCCCCTACATCTACACTACGAGCAACTCTTTTGTGTCCAACGGTAGGCGATAACAGTGCAGCTCAAGTCCGTGTATAACCATGCTCCAGTGTGTAGTATTATTCACCAGAGCCAGAAGTTGACCAACGGAATCAGAAGGGAGGTGCTCTAATATATAGCGACCTCTTCATGCTCGATATGACATGGGCAAAATTTTTTGCAATGATGCTTGGAAACTTACAAAAGGCTAGAAGTGTGGCGAAACAGCGTGCGAAGACTAACCCTTGCCAACTAATAGTCTCATATCCTGTGACGATATCGTCAACGCCTTTTCGTCAAAGAGTGGCCTCCGATGTGTTCGTCTTCGGCACGGCTGCATTGACCTCGATCCGTCGCACAAAACGGTTGAATCGTGGCGTTTTGCAACCTTGCATGGGAGGGTGCGAGATCTAGATAACGGGTCATATCAGCTTGCCCCAGATCTCAGTGCACCCCAAGCTTGCTTCTGCAGCAGCTACAGCATCTAGCTGTACACTGCCGAGTCTGATCGTGGCGAATAAGAGGGCATCAATTGGCGGCCGTATCCGGAGCGGGTAGCCCTGTCGGTTTTTCCATCGTCGTCAATCTGATACGGCAAAGCCCACAATGCCGGGCTACCCTTATCAGCAGTATGACCGAGACATGGACTCGCGAAGCATCGGAGAGGACTCGGGATAGTTCCTTGTAACCACACAGCCTTGTTTAATTCAGGAGTATGGGTTTTCGGGAGGGAATTAGCCGGGAAGAGAGGCTCAGCACAGTCCATCTCAGCTGGGATGTGTGACCAGCTGGCAGCCATCCAGGTGTGGTCATGGCTGATGGGAATGGTTTGAAAGTGTTTGAAGAGAAAAGGAGAGAGCTGCGTATCTTTCTACAGGCTGGCAGCTGGCAGTGTGATTATCCCATTTATTGGCCAGTCCCGGCCAGGTGTACCTGGGCATCTGAGCTGGGCCCCTCTCTTCCTCGTTCACTTTTATCTCACTTGTGGGTTGCCAGCTGCGAACAGTTTTGCATGCTCGCGTTGTTTCTCTTCTATAACGCGCCGTTACGCGTTCTCTTCTTCTCTCGCTTCTTTTTCCTCTGCTGCTCCCCATCGCAACTTGGAGGAACTGCTGTCTTCTTCACTCAACAACTTCGTTCGTTAACTTCTTTGCGCCTTTGAATCCCCATCGCACCTCGTTCAGTATTTGCGTTTCTCTATTGTCTACACTGCCAATATCTTATCATCAGGCATCTCTACTCTGTCTATATTCATTGTTGTGGAAAATGTGAGATCTTCTCGACGAGCACCGCCTATTGTTTCTAACAGTGAATAGCATCCTATCCCCACCACACAATGAGAGCGTCGGTATTGTCTGCTGGCCTATTGCCAGCGGTGGTTACGCTTCTAGCTGGGATCTCTACAACTATGGCCCAGCTTGCAGTTCACCGTCTTGGCGTCGAGGAATATGGTAGCGATGTTGATGCAGGCCATTTCCAGGTCTTGGCCCCTCGTGCTGCCAACTATGGCGAACCGAGTGATTATGGTTACTATCCTCCTCCCTATGGAGAAGAAATTTCTTCTGTTACCTCGGCTACCAAATCTGGAGCCTGTGAGCATATGATCTGGTTCTTCCTGCATATTTGTCATGAACTAACATATATCTAGACCCTCCCCCTCCTGCTGCATCGTCTACAGGCACTATTTCCAATGTGACCACCAAGACAGAGACCGTTTCCATCACTCTTTCAACCGGTACCAAGACATCTTCTGGAAACAGATCCTCCACGTTGGCAGGAACAGTGACTGCATCGCCTACTTCCGACAAGAGCCATTCATCGGCAACGGCTGAGGCATCATCAGTCACAGAGTCTTCGCTTGGCCTAACAACTCAAACGATCACCGTATCGTTAGCTTCTACCACATTCGTTACAGCAAAAACTGTACAAGTGGAATCTAGCCACGAGGGATACTCGTTTTCATCTGAAGTGACGCCTTCCCTGAGCCCATCGTCGGCGACGTCTAGCGTGTCGACCAGATCTTCGACTGAGGAAGAATCAGGTACCATCCGGTCTGTATCTTCTTCTAGCTCTACTAAAGGCTCTTCATCGTCTGGGTCTGCTTCTGTGACTACCAAGACAGGATGGTCCAACTCAACTTTGCCACCCTCTGCCACGTCAACTGGAAATTTATCGTCTAGTCAGTTGACCGAGAATGGAACTGTTCTTTCGACTGCAACGTCGACAGCTTCCACAGAGTTGACTAGGTCATTGACCGAAGGGGAATCCGGCACCATTCATCCTATATCTAGTTCCACAACGAGCTCTTCAACTTCTGGATCTACCATCGTGTCCACTATAACAGGATGGTTCAACTCTACATCTCCACCCTCGAGTGTGCCGACAGGACAGCTTTCCTCTAGCCAGTTGACTGAGAATGGAACCATACGCACCGTCACTTTAACCACAATTGGAGTGACACTGACGAGACCATTATCTGAGTCTTCCACCCAATTGACTTCGTTGAATTCTGTGACTGGAAATGCAACCTTGTCGACCGGCGCCACTGGTTCATCTGCTTCTGAGACGCTATCTTCTAGCTCTTCAGCAGCCACGGATACAAATCTGACCCAGACCTCTGTGATTAGCAGACCTTCCGGTACCACAGCATCTAGCCATGGTATCACCAGCACTGTTAATGGAACTGTCACCGTAATCTCAGTCTCTGAAGCAGCGGCCAGTACTACCTCGTCTTTCTCGACAGGGACCTTGTCAAACATCTCGCCCTCTCTTATCAGCGGGTGGTCGTCTTCAAGCAGCCCATCAGTTGCTACTTCGACCTATCGATTCACAAACTCGTCTGTGGCTACTGTTACTGTGAGCCCTTCGACTGGTAGTGGGACAGGAATCTCATCAATTACCACCACCGAGGCTACGTTGTTGTCAACTCTGACTCTATCAGGTACCGTATCACCATCGGCATCCACCGCCGAATCAAGCACTTTTACTTTATCAATTACGGGCAATCAGACCTCGGTTACTCTGAGCACCACCTCTAGTGCTACAGTGGCTCAGTCAAACGTGACAACAATCTGGTCTACTACGTCAACCTCGCCAAGATCATCTGGGACAGCAGCGTCTGTTACATCTGTGCCTGTGACTGCGCCAACATCGCAATTCAACAATGGTAGTGTCGTTTCCTCTGTTACTTCGACTTTACAGACGAACGCCACTGTTGTGGTGACCTCGCAGTCCTCGTCTCGTGGCACTGGCCATTCTAGTTTGACGCCTTCTGTCGAAATTCAGTCGTCTTCAACAGGGACGTGGAGCAGATCCGCATCATGGGTCAACTCAACGTCTGCCGTCACTGGGACCGCAGCACAAACAAGTAATCAGCTTACAGTTATTACTTCTGCCTGGACGCAAAACTCCACCACTATTGTCCAAACACTGACATTAACGGCACCGTCTGTTTCGACTGCCAGGCCTTGGAGCTCAGGGGTTGCCAATACGACTTCAGCTACTTCCAGCCTCGTATCCACGCCAGGATCCCAGCTTCCCTGGAATACGACAACTACTACCACAGGGCAAACAGGCGTCAGAACCATCACCTCGACCATCTCGGGTTCAGGCTCTGCTAACTCGACGGCGACTTCTAACCTTTCTGGTACCGTAGTGGTCATTACTGTTACTACGGGTAAAGTGACGACTTCTGGCAATTCTGCTGCCTCGACAACAGTCGAGTCTCCATCAGCAAGTTCCAATGGAACTATAACCAAGACCCTGACAAGTACTCAACCCTCATTTACTAATACGACCTCGTCTTCGTTGTCGTCTGGGCAGTTTGTGTCTACCACAGTCTGGACTACTGCCACAGCTTCTGGATCAGCTACCTTGGGTAAACCGCCATTCGGCAATACGACTTCATCGTCTGGGCAGGTCGTGTTCTCAACATCCTGGAACACCGCACCAACAGTTTCAGTCTCTCGATCAATAATTTCCAGCCATTCTCTTCCTTTTACCTGGAACTTTACTCAGTCTGGGACCCATGGAACATCGCTTCCGCCAGTTACACTTTTCAATACGACTTGGCTCTCCTGGACGAGCCAGCCGACAAAGACGCCAGGCTCCAGTAGCCCCCCGTTCCCCACGACTCGCAATCTTACTGAGACTCTATCAGGAACTATTATCAGTCCGAGTGGCACAGGCTCAACAACTGCCAGTGTTGTTACTATCACTCTCAGCCCTCTGCCTGCAACAAACTCAACTTCCAGACCATCTCCAACATCAACATCAGGTATCAGCATCAGTGGCGGAAGCTTGACGTGGTCTTTTACAAACTCTTTTAATCTATCTACCATTTGGATAACTACCGCTGCTCCAACTAGTGGTTCGTCAATCATTCCCATCACCATTACCAAAACCAATACAGGCTCTTTGACAGGCACGGCAAGCTCTGTTCCGCTCAGTTCTTGGAGCGCCACTCCTCCCTTTACCAATTTCTCTACCACCAGATGGAGTGGATCTGGATCGAAATTGACTGCATCTTCCTCGTCTTGGACAAACACATCTCGGACCACAACCCCCTTGAATTTGTCGTCTGGAACTGCAGCTAGCTCCAGCAGCGGTGTTGTTAGCCCGGTTATCAATTCCTCTACTGTTACCAGCGAGACAACTGTAAAAACCACTATATTCACCTCTTGGTTGACAACAGGATCGGGCAGATCTACAATCAGCTCTAGCTCAGCTAGCCCATCTCCAGCAAGCAATGTTACAGTCACCACCGTTACTCAAAATGGGACGACAGTGATTTTGACAACCGGATCAGCTCTTCCCTGGACGACGTCGGCGATATCATCCGGGACTGGTACCCTATCGTCAGCATCTAGCAGCGGGCCTATTTGGACTAACAGCACTCGGGTACCGTCCTCTTCAGCTGGTCCGGCTGCATCTACTACGACGACGACTCAGATGATCACAGTCACTGTTTCCACGCTGACCCTAACATCTTCCGCGTCTACTTCAAAGTCTAACGCAACGGTTGCTGAAAGTACCATTAGTAAAACACTACCATGGTCAACAAGATCATCAGCTCTTTCTGGTACCGTCATCTCGCCAACGTCGTCGTCATCGGAGACGCACACAAATGGCAATGCAACCCAGGTAGTCACGACTATTATCGAAACAATCTCTGGGTCAATAACTAGCGCTGGGCCACAATGGACAAATACCACCACCGTCACGACTGGGCATGAGTCCAGTCACACGGGCAGTGTTATCGTCACAACGCTCTACTCGAACAGCACCACTGCAACTCCTCCCTGCACTCATTCGTGGGTATACCCATATCCCAACATCAGTGACAGCACGACAACTTGCACCCGCTTCCCTAGCGGAAACACGACACTCACTCGATGCTGGGCTGTGCCGTTGACAACAGGTGTGCCAGAGTCTTCGCTTCGCCATACCCCGTTATATACGTCAACCTGCAACACCACAAGCACAGCGAATGGCACATATGGCAACGCAACAGCTGCTTATACTCGAACCAGTAAGTGCCCTCACAAGAAATAATCTTTCTTTATAAA
Organism: Trichoderma asperelloides; assembly: GCA_021066465.1. Lineage (NCBI taxonomy): Eukaryota > Fungi > Ascomycota > Sordariomycetes > Hypocreales > Hypocreaceae > Trichoderma > Trichoderma asperelloides. The sequence continues at coordinate 339,621 of JAJKFY010000110.1, read as the reverse complement.
CTTCTTTATAAACTAACATGGTGATTCTCGCACTAGATTCTTACTCATATCCGCTCCCAACAACATTTGAGACCTCGACCACCGCAAAGAACCATGAGTCCCGCTCCAAGGGCTTTTCCTATCCCGTGCCCACGGTAGCAGTCCCATCAGAAGAGACGATGCCGCGCAACCCAAATTTCCCATGGGGAGCAGGCTCGCCGCTGCACCGTCACCAGAATGTTACAGGGCTGGGCGATGGCATCCTGGGTAGCAGAAGCGTTCTCGTCGACTGGGGCAAGACGGCTGTACATGGCCTCAGGGCGCTCTTCAAGAAGCACGTTGATGAAGACGAGCAAGGTGAAGGGGAAAAGTGATGTCGAAAAGGAGAGCTCACTTTGGAGTGTTCTTTTTTTTTTTAAGTTGAAGTCAGACTGTGCCTTGGTTGCATTACTCTATAATCCTGTTGGATTTCACGAAGGGGGTGACTTGGGTTGATTTGATACATGGGATGTTGGAACGCTAATCATCATATTTGCTGCCTCTTTTTTTTTCCCTTCCTTTTCTTTCTTTTTTTTTTTTTTTTAATGGGAAATTTTCAAGGTTGAGTCATTACAAACTATAGGGGATTATTATGGAAAAGGGGTATGGAATGGCATTGCATTGCAATCTTAGGAGAGCCATGATAGATGGCGACTCGTGGATCTTGTTGTAGGTTCTGATATATTGTGTCGGTAATAATCACTGATGGTTTCAATGCCACGGCGGATCGTATGCCAGCCTTGTGTTATCTGCAACTGTGGCCACGCTTGCTTAGGAAATGGAATCTAAATGGTAAGCCTGCGGGACTGAGACCGCTTATACTCTGCAAACCATCTGGAATGACCGCTTCTGCTGTTTAATGTGTTAATTCTGCGCCTGTCTGTGCTCGTGTCATTGCAGCTCCACCGGCATTACGCGTATGGCACCTTATTGAACACAAGGCCGGTATTGAATGCGATCCAGGGGCATCTACTTTTAATTAGCCAAGCACTAGGCGGGCGCCGGTATGAGAGCCTTTCTAGCACAGGGGTATTGCGGAGAGCGGGTTTGCAGCCGCTTTTATTTTTCTGGCGGAGGCATTTCTACAGTATGAGCTGTAATGCCACCTCGTGTATGCACGGGAAAAGGTGTCGAGCAGTGGAAGATGTGTAAAAAGAGGCATAAGAATAGGATGCGTTACGATGTTTGCTTCGTATTTTGTGGAGTAACTGCATGTATGTATGTACATGCTCGCTCACAAAGGCATTTCCTGCAAGTGGGAAAACAGCTGAGGAGCTAATTTTTTTTCGTATCATGTGCAAAGCAGACTAGCAGATATGTGCTGCAGATTTTCAGGGCACTACTCGCTAAGCGGCAGCTCGTTAGCGGCGACTTGATACTGCTATTGATTCTATCGACTTCATAGCGCTCGTGCTACTTGCAGACTTACAGTACTGCAATGAGCTACCTGCAGTAATAGTCTGAAGCAAGTACGTAATACTGGCTGCAGATTCAATGACTCTAGGCGAGTCCAGCAGAGAATGACAGCACTGCGTTAAACGGAATGCGGCATCGTGTACAAGCTGTGCTGCTGTCTGGTTTGGGAACGTGACACGGCACCAGCGCCAGTGTCAGGCAGCCAGGCATCATCAATTACTAATTTGCAGGCTATGCCCTCCTCAAACGCTTCGTACTCGTACCAGCAGAGAGCGTGTCGAGGTGGTTTTGCCAGGGGGGCCTGACCTGCTGAGGCGTTCGGATATGCGGCTCCTGCAGCTGCATCAGAGCCCTCTTGGCCCTGGGAGAGCTGACGTAGTCGCCGCCGCTGCTCCCCCAATCACGCAACACCGATCCCTGCTCGATTCCGTAAGCTGGGGGTTGTCGGGCAATCGGACGGTGCCAATCCCGCACGGCCAATGACAGGGCGTCGTCACACCTTTTTACAGCAGCCGTTGCCACCCACATCACCATCCGCCCTCCCTTCCGAGCTCCAGTCTCATTCTGCTCTTTGCATCTTAATTAAACCCACTGCGACAGCCCTCGATAGACTCGCAGACTGTGCTTTGTCCACTACTGTTCGTTTGTGCATCGCGAAAACCCGATATTCACAACCATGCTTTTCAAGCAGCTTGCCCTGGCGGCTGCGGCCACGGCCTTCGCCATCGTTCCCGAGATATCCGAAAAGGACGAAAACATCTTCAAGTCGCTTCCCGTCGAGCCCGAGACCTTCCAGTTGCCCGCCGAAGCGTTCGGACAGAGCCTCGACGTTCCCTGCAGACAGTGCCGTGGCAGAGACACGCATCTGAAGCTCGACTTTGCCGTGGAGGATGGATCAAGATTGATGGTCAATGGCTTTGAGCTGTATCCCCATGCCGACCCGTGGCGTGGTGATCTGACTGCCGATGTCGTGCGAGCAAGCGGAAGCGCCACGGAGCGCACTCTGGGATACAGCCTCTCGGTTCTGCCCAGGGCCAAGGACGAGGAGCAGCAGCTGGAACTGGTGGACGTTAAGCTCAGGGTCATCGAGGTCGGCCACCGATTTATCGACGATATTCCCGTGGTCAAGGTTGGCTTGATCAAGGCCGTCACTGGCGACATTATCATTTCCGACATGCAGCTCATGGCCGCGCCTGAGATGCCCTGCAACACCATGTGGTGCCGTGCCAAGTCAGCACTCAAAGGTTTCGGTGGCTGCCACGGAAAGCCTCCTCATGGCCCCGAGCACGATCACGCAGAGGCCGGCCGCCCTCACCCTCCTCCTCCTCACCCTCACCCTCACCACCACCACGACAAGCCTCACCACCACGAGAGACCTCACCACCACCACGAGTTTGAGGACTGGAACTCCCAGCGCGACTGGCGCCGCCTTGTCAGGAATGTCGCCTCACACATTGTCCTGCCCGTCCTGATGGGCATCACTGCCGGTGTCGGTGTTGCATTGTACGTTGCCCTATATCGTTTGACAGGTACTTGTCTGTTCTTTGCTGACCTCTGTGATAGCCTCGCCATGTTCCTCTGCAGCGTCGTCTACCGCATCAGCATGTTTGTCCGTGGTGGATCTCAGCGCCGATCATGGTGCCCTCACCACCGACGCAACTCTTCCCATTTCCCCTCTTCTGATGAGGAGAAGAAGGGCTTGATGGAGGCTGAGGAGGCCCAGGACTCTACTCCGGCTCCCGCCTACCAGGCAGAACTTGCCGACAAATAAAGAAGCAGAAATTTTGCTTGAAAATCTTTTTTTTCCTTTGTTAATTTCCTTGCGTTACTATATACCTGCTATGACGTAGCTGAACGACGAATAGGTGGGCAAATAAACCACCAGCACTACCATTAAAGACAAGATGAAAAAGATTGAAGCGTTTCTGTTTTCTTTTCTTTTTGTCCTGCTCAGTGAGAGAAAAGATGTACAGAATGATTATATGGCCAACAGGGAGAGAGCAAATGGCCTTGCTGTACTACTACTACTACCAAATTGATTCAATAAGTCAGGGGAGTTGAAGGGCGTTATGGGAAATCAAATATGCAGATGTCGATTAGCATACTTTTTGTTATTAGTTGAATGCTACACCTTTTTTTTTTTTTTTTTCTTTGTAAATCAGTCTTGTTCCTACATTGCTTTGAGATGCGGTGGCACAACGCAAGTAGACTTTGTCTTTAGGTAGTTGTGTGGTATGTTTGTTTGACTACACGCACGTACGTAAGTTGCGCCATCATTCCTATATTCTCTTTCCAAATCAACCTCCGATTCTCCATCAATCCATCTGCTCCTCCGGGCCTGCAAGCCGCGTGGGGCCCTGATCCGGGTGGCTGATCCCGTGTGGGGAGATGCGGACTGGAGCATCTTGTGCGCGAGTCCACTCTGCCCACTGTGGCGGGTATCGTGCTCCGTTTTTTTATATTCTGCAAGTACTGCACAAATGTGGTGTGAAAGCTGCTGTTTTTCTATTCATCGGTCAGAGGACATCTCAGAAGAATAAAATAAAAAATAAAAAAGAGAGGAGAAATGCATCTCCTTTGTTCTAATTTTGCTGGTGTTGGTTGAGATATGCACTAAGTACTAAGCCATGCACTAAACCTAGAGAAAACATTTTGGAGATTTGCAAACTTCACCCGTCGCTTAATTAAATCAAAGAGCCAGATGAAGGGTCCAGTGGTGGGGCATGGCTGTTTATTTCTCCAACTAACGGAGAACGAGTTTAAGGGCATGTCCAGACATGTTCCTATTGCATATACCTGAGTAGCTATATGTAATCTATCACTTATGCTCATTCGTTAGGTCACTAGTATCTCAAGCACATACATGCAGTGGTATGACCCCAACGTGTGTCTTTGTGCACCGTTGCCCAAGAGCTTGGAAAGTATTACGTGGAGTTACTGGATTGGAGCCATTGCTTTCTCATGTCTCAGTGGCCGCTTTGTCTCTGCTTAGGTACCTGCTAATGATTGTACATATGTAATCTCCATACTGGATATGCGGGGGACCCTCGGATCTGTGAGGGGGAGGAGCAAATAGTGTACGGACAACTCACTTTCCTTTACCTGAACCGGGCTTAGCCGCCATCGCACGTCGATGGGGATTCTTATAAGCGCAGCAGTCATCAACGTCGACATAAAAAATGTACAATTCCTGGGAAAGCATACTCATTCTCTGGGGGTCTGCGGGGTTGCGAGACACGTTGTGCTTCCCCACAGCTGTTTTTCTTGCCCCTCATCGCAGCCCTGCATATCCGGTTCCGCAGGCGACATCAGCTGGTCTGCTGACTGACTGGCATCTCTCTCCATTGTCGTGCTATCTCTCTCTCTCTCTTTCCCTTCGTCAGCTTGCTCTTCTCTTTGAATTGAAACCTTTCAAGCCCTTCCTTTTGCATTGAAAAAGTAATAAAAAAAAATCATGTGGCAGCCAACTTCGCCAACTTCGGAAGAGCCCCCGCCAACTGCTCCTCACGGCCATGCCAGGACATTGTCGATGAAGCAGAAAAACCCGGGTCGCTGGTTTGGCCAGGTCATCAGACTCAAGAAAGACCGGGTGGATGAGTACAAGGCCTGCCATGCCAAGGTCTGGCCCGAGGTTCTCAAGCAGATCAAGGACTGCGGGATAGAAGACTGTAAGCTTACTGCACGGACTCTCTCTCAATCTCGGCATTGGCTTATGCAATGAGGACAGATAGCATCTTCTATGACGACAGCCTGGGTTTGCTTTTTGCTACGTTTAGGTATATTGGTTACGACTACGCTGGGGATATGGAGAAGATGGCGGGCAATCCCAAGGTGCGCGAGTGGTGGAAGATGACGGACAGCATGCAGGAGAGCTTGGTTGAGGGAGCTGTGAGCTCGGAGGCCGGAACGCCATCCTGGTGGAAGCCGATGGAGCAGGTGTTTTTCCAGCCATGATGAACAAGTACAATAATGATGATAATGGGGGGGCTAGAGAAAGCAAAGAATGAAGTAATCAACGCATGGAAGACGTAATATGTATCCAGGGTAGGGTGCTGGAGATTGAATGCTGGGCAATAGATACGACATTTGTTAAATGCGGGGCGCTTTTTGCCAATACATAGAGCCAAGAGCTCGGAGAGAGCCGAGCTTTGGGGCATCGAATATAGAATCGTCGCCTATCGACGACGAGGAAAAAATGGTCCAAAAAAAAAAAAAAAAAAAAAAAAAAAACAAAAACCTTGTATGGAGACTGGGGATTTAGAGGGTGATGAATGGCCGTGCTCGATTCAACGTAGCAGTGCTGTGCTAAACTACCTACATGTATATAGCCTTACGGGTTATCTATCAATCGATGTGCTATAAAATGGATGTTGTGAACTGGCCGAATGCCCTGGAAGAGAACAATGTTTCCATGACAAAAGAACAAATGGCACACCGTTTGAAAGTAAGCATATACGAACCACGGGGTTATCAAACGAATCGCCCCGTATAGAGCCAGAACCCAAACTGTTTCGTGTGAGGCGGCTACAGTATTGGGTACGCGACGAAACAGGGCAAGCTGCCGGGGCTTCTGAGTGCGTGGATACGCATACGCAACCAACCCCCGATGAGCTTTTTTTTTTTTTTTTTTTTTTTTACCTCTCTTTCTTCCCGTCTTTGGCTGAGATGAGCAAGGGTCAAGGGTTTGAAGCGGCGCAGTCCCTTGTTTTATTCTCTATGTAGGGGAGCAAATGAGTGGATCTTTCTTGGCGGCGAGTGCTGGTGTGATGAGAGGCAGGGATGCGGGGAGTTTTTCCTTTTTTGCCGGACAGTCGGGGCTGTTTGGGGCAGATTGCCGCTGAGGAGGTTGTAGAGGGCGGAGAGTATCATGCCACAATTGTGAAGAATGAATCGAGTTTTGAGTTGCTTTTTTGAAGATTACTTTTTGTCCTTTTTAACTTGTCTCGGGATCGCAAGCAATGCCTGTTATGGTGTGAATCGGACACTAGTCTCCGGCTTCAGAGCCCCGCTATTGATGCGTGTCTGAGACATTTGCGCATTGTATGTGAATCAGTGACCAGCTTCTTATGGGCTACAACGCAGATTAGGCTGGGGCCTTCTGAAGGCCCTGGCGTGAAGGCATCGTGTGCTGTACGAGAAAAGAGTCGAGGATGCATCGAAGGCCTGTTTACAAATCATCAGCCCGTATTCTATTCTTACATGACAGCCTTGAATGTGAGCGTCTATTTCCATCAGTGGCGGTATCAAGACACGAATGACGGGATCAGGCTGTTACAGATCCTGCTGCCAAGATCCCTTGGGGAGGCTCTATCCCACGTAAGAGAAACAAAGGAAGAAGAGAAGAAAGAGGCATGAGAAACGAAAGCAGTGCTGTAGTATCGGGGCTAATAATAGCTGTGGCACTGGCCTTACCAGCTAGAGGAAACCATGTGGATCGGAATGAGATCCGTGAATGGGATCCAACATATCCAAGACAGAGCGAGGTGGAACGTGCTCGAGAAAGGGCCGACGATGCTACGGCTGGGCACGCTCTCCAGATGCTCAAGGGACGTGCAAGTGGACAAATAGCGCGCTGGGCATCGAACTATTTTGAGTTGTGGCTTGCAGCTGAGCACTCGATACTTTGTTAGGCACACGTGGTAATTAAATAGAAGTGATAGAATACACGTGAGGGCGAATGCATGCAGGTGTGTCTGGTGTGCATCGTCTAGCCATTTAAAGAGAAAGGAAAAAAAAGAACGCAGTAAGCTTTGTCAAGGGCAAATGGATACGAAGAGATGGCCAGCGCTCGAGTCTGAATGGCGCGGGTTGATGATACGCTGGAGCTTTCAACATTGTGATTTGGGCGAATGAAAAGGGCTGGGCAAATGTGCTGCGAACGGGCCACCTGCAGGAACAATTGGCGCTAGTGTTTTGCTTTTAGAGTGGCTCTCCAGGGGGTCCAACACGGAGACTAGCTGGCACAGGGGACTTGATGTTGGCACTATGATGTGCTTTCTAGCTGTGGTACTGGTACCTGTGCCTGTGCTGTGCCTGTGCCTGTGCCTGTGCCTGGCCTGTGGTACTGTGGCTTGGAGGATTGATGCCATCAATCTCTTTTCCTTATTTGTTTTTGTTGCAAGTAAATATGTAAGCATTACTGTAACAAAAATAGTTATTCTACATTCTAAACAGCACCTCATTCATCCAATATATTCCTCCTATTCGTATTATCCGATCTGTCTCAGACACCACTGACGTGCATGTCAACCATGCGTCACCAATATACCTGTCCATGCTTTGCGGAAATTGATTGGCCGGATGCTCGATTCAACTGACTGCGCATGATGCTCTTCAAGCTTCAATTTGCTGGTGGGTTTCCTCTTTCCTTGGATATCCCTGCTGCACTCATATGCTGCATTGTGCTGCACCACTCGGGCGTACCGGTACCAGCGCCGCATGCCGCACCTCGTTACAGCAGCCACAGCCCAGGGCAGCCCATGGCCCGGCGAAGCGACCTCCCCACAGCCAGGAACAGGACCTGGCTCCAAGCAAGGTGCCCACTAACCATCCCTGTGCCTGTCTGTATCTGTACCTGTACCTGTACATGCAAGGCATGGCTCCCGGCACCGCAAACCGCTTGGCCCTCGTCCTTCTCCTCTCGCTCGTCCGCCTCCTCTTCTGCCTCTCCATTGCTGTGATTCTTCGCTGGCCGTCAGAACCATCAGGCTGGGCCGCATCGTCCGACAAACGACAAGCCACAGGCAAGGCAGCGCTGCCGAGAGGCCCGCAGCAGCCAAATCCCTCGAATCCTGGCCGTCCTTGGGCCAGCTCGCTCGCCAAAAATCCTCTCCTCCATCATCTCTCATCTCTCATCTCTCCCCCCAGTTTTGTCTTTTTCTCGCTTGCGTTAACCTTCACTCTTTCTTTCTTTCTCCCCCCCCATCACCAGCTGCTAGTCGCTGCTGCTGCTAACCTTTTCATTTCCCCGCTTTCCTTAATTCAAATTTTTATCATTTTATCATTTTTTCTTTTCTTTTTCTTATTTCGTTTCTTGATTTCTCCCTCTTTGCCCTTTTGCCAGATTCGATTCCAGGTGAATACGCCGTCTCTTTCCTCAAAGGTAGGTCTTGCTCATAGTTCACATCTACTTACCTCCCACCTTGCTCTGGGCCTCTACATGTCGTCCGATCTGTCTTATTTGGAAGACATCTTTCGATTTCATGCGTTTCATTCAAAATCTTTGAAACTGCTCGACATCTTTCTTCGCATCTTTATCGACGCTCAGACTGTTCATGGCACACTGGCTCATCGCAATTACGCCTGCTTCTTCATCTCTCCCGCCTTTTGAGGCTTGTATCAGTAAATAGCTCTGCTCATATCTAACCTTACTTGTCAATAGACTTCACTCGTTCATTTATCTCTCTGAATACGGATCTGCTTGATAAAGCCTGTAGAGCTGATAGCACGACTTCTGGCCTTTTTTTTTTCTCTTTCTCAATGCTTTTTATCTCTTCGTTCGTTTCAAACGTTTCAACTTCCATCCAACCAGTTCGCGACAGGTTTCACTTCGATCAGTGCAACCAAGTTGGTTTCAGCTAGTTCCGCTACAGGCAGAAACCTGTTTACACGTCTCAGGCCAGACTGTCGCCCTCGTTGGATGTCGACAGCTACCCAAAGCACTGTTACCCCGGATGGTTTGTAGCTAGACTCGACGACATTCCAAATGAGCCAGGCATATAATGGAGGCAGGGATTGGCCGGCACAATCTCCACCGTCCTCTCAAAGGCCACGGGACCGAGCCCAGGTTGGCTTCCCCTTCAGCAGCGAGTCAAATAGGCGTGAGCAGCGGCTGAGACATAATCCGAATCTGAGTTACGATACACCACCTCAGGATGAGGTATCACCGCCCAACTCGACCAGATCAAGAGCAGCCAACGGCCATAATGGTAACATGGCGCCGACAATCTCACGACCGTCGCCGGCTCCTCAGTGGCCACTGCAGAGCCCTGATGCAGCGGCCCCCCCGGATGCACAATCATATCGTCCACCGCCCGATCGACCTCGAGTAGCCCCCCAAAGGCCGCCACGCCCAAGCCAAGTCCCGTCCTTAGTAGATCAATCTCGTCCACAACAGCCAACTCCCGTATTCCGTGTCCCAGGAGAACCTGCCAGCCCATCAGAAATCGAAAGCCCTGTTTCAGAGACTTCAGAGCGCCCAAGGAGAAGCGCAAATCTGGGGCCACCGCCCTCTAGTAGAAGAGGACAGTCGTCCTTTTACTCTGCAACCTCTTTTGTTTCTCCGATTCCTGAAGAACATTCGGCCTATACATCTCACAATTCTTACGCTTCGAGCGCAGCTATGCCCGATGCATGGAGAGCTGAATCTGCGGGTACTAGCCCGGGGTTTCATGGAGGAGGATTCTACGAAGAATCGTTAACGGAGAGAAGCAGAAATTCCGGGTCAGAAGACTTTAGCGATGAGAGTGGGCTGGTATCCGGTCAAGACGAATATGCGCTTCAGACACTCTCTAGTCCACACTCTAGGGGAAAGAAGCCGGCTTCTCCCAATCCGTTTAATGACGGAACAGGCCTCATCGACGAATCCACTATCGACTCTACTTCCAACACCTTCTCAAACAAGCAGGCTCCAGCGGCCGCTCCCGGCGTGGTAAACCACATTGCAGCGGTTCGTCTGAGCCAGTCTGGCCCGATGAGCTCGGCAGATTTACGCAGAGCCGCAGGATCCCCCCCGCCAACCAGTCGCCTTTCTGCCATTCGACGCCCACCGAGGCTGGATATCGACGCCGTGCGAGAGGCTGAATCGAGAGGAAGTCTTACCAGTTTACCAGATCTGATCCGACGAGCTACGCGTCTCGCGTCGATGATTGACAAGGGCAAACGGCCATCAAGTCGCCTCGACGAACTCGACTTCTTTAACGAAAAGGCGAGCAGTGGCAGTGGAGTGAAGCGCTCTTTTGGTATGTCATAAGCCTCATGGTGTGAAATCAATATTGGTTTGCCGCTAACCGCTGATGAATGGAAACTAGACGATCGTTATCAATCGGGCCTCTCAGATATGCTGGCCGCCTTCCCTCCCCCTGTGCAAACTCCTGTACACACTCACCGACCCACGAATGCCTGGCCTTCGGTGCCGGGAGGACCCTACACTGGCCGTGAGAAATTCATGATGACCCCCGACGACCAGGAGGTGCCAGCCAATTCCAACGCCAAACCCAAAGCTCGCAGGTGCTGCGGTTTGCCCGTGTGGGCCTTCATCCTGATCATCTTCCTAATGCTCTGTATCATTGCGACCGCTATTGTTATACCCTTGGAGTACTTTGTATTCAAGAACTTGGGCAACAACGGCAACAAATCAACGACAGTCAACCTGCAATCCTGCGCAAAATCTCTACCGTGCCTGAATGGCGGCAGTGGTGTCGTTATTAATGGTACGTGCTCGTGCATCTGCACCAACGGATTCACGGGAGCCAACTGTGGCACGAACGGTTCATCGGGCTGCACGACGACAAACTTGATTCCAACGGACGGCTCTGCCCACATCAACAACGTCACACTCGGTATGGCTATACCACGCATCATTGCCGATTCGGGCAAGAACTTTTCTATCCCCCTCTTGGGAACAGAAATTCTGGCCAGGTTTAACACGGGAAACCTTTCTTGCATCGCACAGAACGCTCTTGTTACGTTTGATGGCCAGTCGACGAGAACAGGTGTAGCCAATGCGCAAGTTCAGAGTACTTCTGATAATGCTCAAGACGCAAATGCCAAGGACTCTGGGCCAACGCCCGACCTTACATCCCGAGACTTGAGAGCTGTTGAGGGCCAAGTGCCATCACGAGTTCGAAGAAGCAGCCCCTCATCCACGAGCACTTCTTCTTCAGCCGAGCAGACTTCAATGTTCACTGTTACGCAACAAGTCCTCGACTTTGCTCGCACAGCCGTGCTGTACGTGCTCCAAGAAGATAGTATCGAGGCTGCCAACACAGCGCAGACTCAGCTCCAACAGTTTTTCACCCAGGCTTCTCAAGCAATTACAAAGTACGGCTCCGTGGTGACAGTCCAACAGGCATCTAGCATCTCAATCGGAGGGAACAGAACGGTTGATCTAGTTGATGCCACGGTCGACATTGGTCAAGGGCCTGTGGGAGGCAAGAAAATGTCAAAACGTGGCCTCCTTTTCGGCTTCTGAAGAGATGATACTCAATCAGCTCTCAGCACAACATCACATCCAGCTAAACCTTTGATTCATATACATAAAGAAGGTCGAAGACTGATGGCTGCAGATGAGGGGTGGCGCCACCCCCCTTTTGTACAAACCTGGGATACCACATTTAATATACTAGTTGAAACTGAAAGAGGGAGGATGCTATTTGCGACAATGAGACGAGACGTAAGAGGTATAAAAAAGGGCGATACGGTTGGGAAATCTTGTATAAGCATGTCATGGACTCTCTTTTTCTTTTCTGAGACTTTTTTTTTTTTTTTTTCTCCTTTCTTCTTCTTTTTTTCTTTCCCTTTCTTTCTCATATTTCCATTTTTTTTTTCATGTGCATTTACAAATGCGAGAAAGGTGGAAGAGGAGATTAGCGCAGGCGTTTTCATCAGAGGCGGAGTAGATTAACTGATATCAAATATCACTGCAGTTCGTCGTTGAGCTGCTACGAGTATCTCGGATGGAAAGTAGTCAAGCGAGCAATCAATGATTATGTGTGTAGCTAGTGGTGAAATGTACATAGATGTCTAATTCTGAAAAAGGGATACCATACCATACCATATGACACACCAAGTCCTTGCATGTTGCATGTTTAAAGTCATTTTTTTCTGCTTTTCTTTATTATCTCTTTTATATCTCTTTTTTTTTCTTAACATCTTTTTTTTTTGGTTAGGTTTTTTACATTCTAAAGACACCAAACTTGGTGTCTCCGGCCTTGACCTCGTTGCGGCCACCCATGGCGGCTCTCAGTCCGAGGCCAAGGTAGTGGCGAGTGTGCTGGGGAGGGATGATGCCGTCGTCCTATCAAATTACCACGGTTAGTTCATTTTCATGTTCATGTTTTTGTATATGATAGATACTAATGCACAGGGTTCTAGGTATATAAGTATTCATGACTTACCCAAAGACGCGCTGAAGAGTAGGTAGCCTCGCTCTCGCGCTCAATGCGATCCTTGAGCTCAGGATCGACTGACTTGCCAACCGTCTCCATGACGGCGGCCAATTGCTCACTACCCATGACACCAACACGAGCATTGGGCCACATCCACAGGAAGCGAGGCGAATAAGCACGGCCGCACATGCCGTAGTTGCCAGCGCCGTAGCTGCCGCCGACGACGACGGTGAACTTGGGCACATCGGCGCAGGCGACGGCGGTGACGAGCTTGGCGCCGTGCTTGGCAATGCCGTCGCGCTCAGAGGCGGAGCCGACCATGAAGCCGGAGATGTTCTGCAGGAAGACGAGGGGGATGCCGCGCTGGGCGCAGAGCTCGATGAAGTGGGCGCCCTTGACGGAGGACGAGGCGAAGAGGATGCCGTCGTTGGCGACGATGCCGACCTTTTGGCCGTAGATGGAGGCGAAGCCCGTGACGAGGGTGGTGCCAAAGTCGCGCTTGAACTCGGCAAACTCTGAGCCGTCGACGATGCGGGCGATGATCTCGCGCACGGGCATGGGCTTGCGCAGGTTGGTGGTGGCGATGCCAAGCAGCTCGTTGGGGTCGTAGAGCGGCTCGGCAAAGGTCTCGGCGGGGGGGATGGTGGCGGCGGCCTGCTTGGGCCAGTTGAGGTTGGCGATGCTGCGGCGGGCGAGGGTGATTGCGTGGGCGTCGTCGACGGCGAGGTAGTCGGTCACGCCCGAGACGGACGAGTGCATCTTGCCGCCGCCGAGGTCCTCGTGGCTGACGACCTCGCCGGTGGCGGCCTTGACGAGGGGCGGGCCGGCCAGGAAGATGTGGCCTTGCTCCTGGACGATGATGCTCTCGTCGCTCATGGCGGGCACGTAGGCGCCGCCGGCGGTGCAGGGGCCCATGACGACGGCGATCTGGGGGATGCCCTGGGAGGACATGCGCGCCTGGTTGTAGAAGATGCGGCCGAAGTGGTTCTGGTCTGGGAAGACGTCGGCCTGGTGGGGGAGGTTGGCGCCGCCGCTGTCGACGAGGTAGATACAGCTGATGATGCTCATGTTAGTTCTTGTTTGTACATGGTGGAATTGAGATGAGATGAGATGAGATGGGATGAGAAAACTCACGGCAGCTTGTTCTCCTGCGCCACGGCCTGGGCGCGCAGGTGCTTCTTGACGGTGATGGGGTAGTACGTGCCGCCCTTGACGGTGCTGTCGTTGGCGACAATGACGCAGGTGACGCCCTCGACGACGCCGACGCCCGTGATGATGCCTCCGGCGGGCACCTCAGCCTCGGGGTACAGCTCGTAGCCGGCCATTGGCGACAGCTCGAGGAAGGTGGTGCCCGGGTCAATCAGCGCGGCGACGCGATCGCGAGGCAGCATCTTGTTGCGCGCAATGTGCTTGTCGCGGGCCTTTTGCGAGCCGCCCTGCTGGATGGTCTTTGTGAGGCTCTGCAGCCGGGCGGTGATGTCGGCCATCTGGGCCTCATTGTCCTTGAACTCTGGCGACGAAGGGTCGACGTTTGTGGGCAGGCGGGAGATTGCACCGGCCTGGTGCGGAGGGGTGAGGGTCGCTGCTGAGCGGCGGGAGAGCCGCGATGCTGGTGTTGAGCATGTTCTTGTTGATGATATTGAGGGGCGAAGCTGGAGCTGGCGGGACAGGCGCAGGGCCTGGCGAGACGGCCGTGAGAGAGACATGGTGAAGGGGGAGGCCAATTGGTAGTTTGTGTGAGAAGATGCAGCACAAAAAAAAATGAAAATGAAAAATGGAAAATGAAGTAAAAGATAAAAAAAAACAGAAAATATCAACACCACGCACAAAATAAATGGCGATGCTCTCTGTTCCCTCAGCTCAGCCGAGCAGCCTCGAGGCTCAAAGTACGTCAGTTTGCCCTGTTCGGCTGTTCACAGCACAGCTCGCCCGGGCCGCCACAAGCCGCGCTGAGCCGAGCAAAAGCTGGGGAGCGACGGCTCTAAAGCCTGTAGTGGCCGAAGTGCCCGACAGGCCGTTTGGCCCAGCGGTTGGTGGGAGCTGGCTGCAAGCAGGGGAGGCACCTCGGCTTAGTGCAGCTTTTTTTTTCCCCATTGCAAAACGGGCTCTGGGGAACGGCACAAAGCAGTTTTAGTTAGCTGGACTGGGGTTTTTTTTTCTAATCCTGAATCTCTTTTTCTGTCGATTTCTGACCTGTCACGCTTTTCTTCTCCTTTTTTTTCTTTTCTATTTTCAATTTACATCTTCAGATCTTTGTCTTTTTTCTCTTTTTTCTCCCATTGACTATTGCATCTCTTGTTCCCCCTCATTGTGCCTCTCCCCCACTGTTGTATAAGCAGCCTCTATCTAGATCTTAGATCGATCTACACCAGTGACGTACATTGAAGAGTCGCAACACCATATATACCTTATCTTACCTTCATATCATCTTATCCACATCACCAGCACCGCCCATCATGTCCAGCCTCAGGACCTTTTCCAGACTCGCCCGCCCCGCGCGGTCATCACCATCAGCTTCGCTCCTCCGACCATCACTCCTCTCATCCTCCATCTGCAGCCAGAAGCGCCTGCACTCCCAGAAACATCCCAAGGGCTTTGCTCCGCCCTCCCACGAAGAGCTCGACGAGCTGCGCGAACGCGTCCACGACTTCACCCGCCGCGAGATCCCCGAAGAACTCGCCGCGCGCACCGACAAGACGAATGCCTTCCCGGCTGAGATGTGGGCGAAGCTCGGCGAGGCTGGCTTCCTCGGCGTGACGGCGGATGAGGACTACGGCGGTCTTGGAATGGGCTACCAGGCGCACTGCATCGTGCTCGAGGAGATCTCGCGTGCTTCCGGATCGATTGGCCTGAGCTACGCCGCGCATTCGCAGCTGTGCGTCAACCAGCTCTCGCTGAATGGCAATGCCGAGCAGAAGGCCAAGTATCTGCCGGGCCTCATCGCCGGCACCAGCGTCGGTGCCCTGGCCATGTCCGAGTCTGGCTCCGGCTCTGATGTCGTCAGCATGAGGACCACGGCCAAGCCCGTTGACGGCGGCTACGTCCTCAATGGATCCAAGATGTGGATCACCAACGGACCCGACGCCAACGTCATTGTCGTCTATGCCAAGACGGAGCCTGAGAAGGGATCCAAGGGCATCACCGCCTTCCTAGTCGATACCACTGCTGAGGGCTTCTCGTGCGCGCGCAAGCTCGACAAGATGGGCATGCGCGGCTCCAACACGGGCGAGCTCATGTTTGAGAACGTCTTCGTGCCCACCGAGAACATCCTCGGCAAGATCAACGGCGGTGTCCGCGTGCTGATGGAGGGTCTCGATCTGGAGCGTCTGGTTCTCAGCGCCGGGCCCCTGGGTCTCATGCAGGCTGCTCTGGATGTTACCCTGCCCTACAGCCACCAGCGCAAGCAGTTTGGCCAGCCAATTGCCCACAACCAGCTGGTCCAGGGCCGTCTGGCCGACATGTACACCAAGCTGCAGGCCTCGCGCGCCTACACTTACAACACTGCTCGCCAGGTTGACGAGCAGGGCGTTATCCGCACCGAGGACTGCGCCGGAGCTATTCTGTACGCGGCTGAGAGGGCGACGGAGGTTGCGCTCGACTCTATCCAGCTGTTGGGTGGTATGGGCTACATGGAGGAGATGCCCGCGTCTCGATTGCTACGAGAGTAAGTTTTCTGTTTCCATCTACTTTGAAAGAAAAAAAAAAAAAAAAAAAAAATAGTCTAACCTTTATGTGTTTTATAGTGCCAAGTTGTATGAGATTGGAGCCGGTACTTCAGAGATTAGAAGAATGGTTATTGGACGGGCGTTCAACAAGCAGTATGCCAATGCTTGATTTGGATTTGCATCTGGACATATCTAATAGACATTTATAACCAAAGTAGAAATTGAAAAAAAAAAAAAAAAAAAAGTGGAAACTAGTTTAAATTCCTTGAATCTTGCCAGGGTGATTTTATATACATGAATATCTAACATCTTGGTCCTCAGTGCCTTCACTTGCCTTGTATGCTCAGGTTATTTACATGTACAAATGTTTATGAAGAATATATCATTTTGTTATATGTTATTATGATTTTAAGTATGGGTATCATTAAGTGATGAAATAAACATACATACTGCCTAATAAAAGCGTAACAACTACAAGTCAAGTTGACCTTTTTTTACTCCAATCCAAGGGGCACCTGTCTAAGTCGAGACGGCTCTTTCGCATCAAACATGGCCCTCCACGCCCTTTCATCAACGTCAAACTTCTGCGCCACCTCAAACGCATTGCACTTCTCGTCCCACGGCCCGCAGTCCTCCTCGCACACCGTCCCCGTCTCAGGCATCACGCCCGTGAGGAGATACTTGGAGACAATCGTCCACGTGCACTTGCTCGGCGCGCTGCCCCAGGCAGTGTGGCCCAGGCTCTTCTGCGTCACGACGACGGACCCGACGTGGCTCTTGGCCGCCAGCTTGGCGACCCTGAGCGGCGTCACGGGGTCGAGCAGCGTGCTGAGGAACAGCAGCGGCGCGGCCGGGCGGTCCGTCTCGAGACCGACGCTGTGCGCGGGCGAGCGAAAGGGCCCGCGGAACTCCCAGCTGGGGCGGAGCTGCCAGGCCGAGCACGAGAAGCGGATCGCCGCCCAGAGATAGCCGAGGAGCTTGGACTGCTTGCGCTGGTCGGAGACGTTGTCTTGCCAGAAGTCGACCTGGCGGCCGCTGATGTCCTGGCCGTCGGTGCAGAGAACGGCCACGACCTGCTCCTCCTTGACTGCCGCCGGCGTGGTGGTCGAGACGTTTTGCGTGCCGCGACGAGCAGCATCTTCCATCTTTGGCATCTCTGCATCGGTCCATTTGAACAGCCGCGTCGGGTTGCCCTTCATCCCTTCGTAGAGCGCCAGCGCGAGGGGCCGGAAATGCTGAAGAGGGCTG
This sequence comes from Trichoderma asperelloides, assembly GCA_021066465.1. Lineage (NCBI taxonomy): Eukaryota > Fungi > Ascomycota > Sordariomycetes > Hypocreales > Hypocreaceae > Trichoderma > Trichoderma asperelloides. The sequence goes on along the minus strand of JAJKFY010000110.1, from coordinate 322,166 downwards.
TACAGGGCGTTGGCGACGATGCGGCGGACGTCCTCCCCTCTGAGAGCCAAGAGTCCGCCCGAGGGCGACTTTGTGGCCGCGGGATAGTCGTCGAGATGGGAGACCCATTTGTAGAAGCGCTGCTGGGCCGCTTTCCAGTTATTGTCTGTCTTGTAAAAGGGGCATAGGCGGGCGCCGGCGGCGTAGCAGGTCTTCCAGAACTCCTCGAGCAGTTTGTCTGCGTCCTGGGTGTTGGAGACCCAGCCCTAGAATGCTGTTGGTTAGATACAGCGGTTTTCTTTTCTTGGGTAAGTGAAGTTGGCAGAAGCAGTAAAAACGATGGCAGACTTTTTGACTTACAGAACCGGTGGCGTAGTCTCTGGGATCCATGACGCCGTCGAGAACCATGCGTCCGACTCGGCCGGGGAACATGGACGCAAAGTAGTTGCCCAGGATGCTGCCGTACGACCATCCAATGTACTGGATCCGCGCGACTGTCGGGTTCTTGTCCTCGGGCTTCTTCTGTGGAGGCTTCTGCATTTTGGCCGCCTCGCGCTTCCTCAGCTCGTCAATCTTGTCGACAATCTCCACCATGTCGCGGGCCACGCTCGGGGTGTTGACAAACTTCATTGCCTCCTCGTCGGGGCCCCTCATGCTGTCCTCCTGCTGGCAGCGCGAATAGTGGAATCTCCAGAGCCCAAGGCCGTAGCTGATGGCTGGCCCAGAGCTCAGCGGGCCCTTGGCGTGATTCTCCAGAGTCCACGCCATGCGAGTGAGTTCGTTTGAGCGGAAGCAGTTTACCGTTGGGGTTGTCCTGCCAATGCCCCGGGGATCGAACGAAACGACCTCGTAGTGGCGGGTGCCGGGGATGTCGACGAGCAGCTTTTGGACGTTGGCGCCTCTTTCGACGAGATAGCTGACGCCGGAGAGCCCTGGGCCTCCTGGGTTGATGATGACGGTGCCGCCAAAGGTGGCGTCATCGTCTGGGATGGCGGCAGGCAGCTTTACCATGGCGATGTGTGTGAGGCGGTTGTCGCTGGCGTTGCGCCAGTCAAGGGGGACGGAGAGACGGGCGCACTTGAGGCCGTTGTAGCAGTCGTGGTACTCGAGCTCACGGCTTGGCACAATGGAGGCCCAATCGGGTTCTTGGATTGGGCTTGTTGAGTTTGGAGACGGTGCGGTTGCGGCTGTGACTGCAGCTGCGAGAAGGGCAGCTTGGATGAGTCGAAGGAGCAACATCGTGTGTTGTTGGGTGGTTTCTCGGTTGCTTATTCTGCTGACTTACACGAACTGGGCCAAGTAGATGCGGCTTCGTGAGGTAGAGGCAATGGAAGCAGTATAGCTAGTAGAAGAGATGGAAGAAATAGATAGGCAAGTGACTATATACGAGAGTGGAAATTGTTGAGCAGACAATAATGGGTAAAGGACATAGTGAAAGATGCCAGCTATCTATTCAACAAATGTGGAGGCAGAACCTCTAATATATATATCATCTATGTGATCCACGCAAGTACATCGGACTACTATTTCCTTGTTCAACATAAAGCCAACGCAACCTCTCACATGGACGCGTAATAATCGCCCACCAGGACCCGTTTATGGCGCCTCGTGCCCTTTAGTTGGGATCTGGCCGCTGAATAGACTTGGTACATGTTTACTAGTGGTTAAAAGTTTGATGGTTTAATAGGTGATGATGGAGAAAGCGGTGGGATATTGATGAAGTGGACGAGTGACGCAGAAAGCTGATTCATATGCAGGCACTGCCACTTGTTAAAGCTCAATCATCAGGATGGATTGCTGTATTTTATTTTGCCAAATGGAAAGAGATATGTTGAGATGGCAGCATCCATGCGTATAAAGTACAAATTATAGCGAGCCGTAAAGTTCAAGCGACCTCTTGGGTTCCTTGTATAACTCTAAACGCAGTAGTAGAAGACTGATGGATATACAGGCCACCACCCTATCGATAGCTGACTGTAAGCTTCTGTTTGAAAGTGCTTAGAACCGTCTCCTTCGGCCGTATGCATACTAAGATGGTTTATGCAATTAGCAGTACAGTTTAGAAATCTAACAATCCTTAAAGGCAACATACCTCGGTCACATCTCTTGTATATTATTCGGAGCATAATAGACAGTCAAAATCAAGCTAACCAAAATGGCGAAAAAGAACTCCCTTACGATGGCTGTAAAATATACATATCCGAGATTTTTCTAGATGCTATTCTAAACAACAACCCTAGATTAGCTCCAAGGCATTGGCTCTGAAGTTGTGAAAATCTCAAAGGATGAGCGACGCAGAAAAGACAATCACAGTATGCGGGTGCTGCCGCTAAAGCCCCGTCATCAAAGTGGACTGGTCTGTAGGCTGTATGTACCGAGTACGAGGAGGCACGTTGAAGACGCAACAGCATGGGATTTCACAGGTACCTGCCTGGTACAATTTATTTCCCGTGAGCGACATCAACGAACGACATCAAATTGCTTCACGGGGATGAAGACATTCTTTTTTTGCTGCTCGGGCCCAAAAACAAAGGCAAAGCGCGTAACGGATAAAAATAGATGGCCATTAGATTAGTGATTGCCGCACTAGGCAAACTAAATCTTGATTACCTGATCGGCATCAAACTCTATATTCCACCGCTCACTCACTCACTCACTTGCAACTGACTGACTCACTTTTCACTTATATACATACATCCATCAAATCAACACCACAGCCTGTGTCACCACTTCACCAAAAAACCAGCCATGCCTCCCACAATCGTCCTCATCCGCCACGCCCAGGCCCTCCACAACGAAGCCAATAAGTACCCCGATTCAAAAACACACAACGTACAATAAAACAATCATCCTCATACACACATTTTCCCACAGGACCATTCCATCCCCGACCCTCGCCTCACCGACCTCGGCATCCAGCAATGCGCCCAGCTCCGCCACAACCTCGCCCAGCGCTTCTCGTCGTTTGACGGCAAAATCGCCATTGTCGCGAGTCCCATGCTGAGGACGCTGCAGACGGCGAGCTTGGCGGCCGATTGGCTGGTTGAGCGAGGAATCAAGATTGAGGCGGATGCTGATTGGCAGGGTACGTTTTTTTTTGACTTACACCGTCTCTTCCAATGACACACACACACACACACACACACACACACACAGCCTTTCTTCAAAGACATCATTTGTACTGTCTCTTTACTTGTGTATCATATTATCCTTTTTTCTTTTCTTTTTTTCTTTTGCATTTACAACTCACGTACATACTCTCGCCACACTTCAAAACTCCCCGTCATCTCACGCATATAACCAACAAAAACATCTAGAAAACTCCAACCACCCCTGCGACACCGGCTCTCCCGCCTCTCTCCTCGCCCTCCTCCAGGACAACCACACCAAATTCCAATTCGCCTCGCCCGCATTCGACTTCTCGGCCATCCACCCCCTGTGGCCGGATAAGACTTCATCCCCCGCGGCCCGCAGCCTCTTTGGCTACACCCGCTCCGCCATCCTCGGCCGAGCTCGGCGCGCGCTCGAGAAGCTCCGCCGGCGGCCAGAGGACCTGATCTTTGTGTTTACGCACTCTGCGTTTCTGAGGACGGCCGTGTCGAGCTGGTGGTATTTCAATGCGGATTATCGGATCTTCGAGTTTGACGATGAGGGGACGGATGGGGGGTTGGTGCCTTTAAGGATGGATCAGTCGACGCTGGAGGGAGGGATGGGGTGGTCGTGGGCGAGGAGGGTTGAGGTGGGCTGCGAGCTTCCAGATGATGATGCGGAAGAGGAAAATGGAAGTCGTGGTGAGAAGGAGGTGAATTGATGGATGGGATTGTATGAATAGAGATGGATGGGCATTTGATAGATTTGTATTCTACATGATGGGCGGTTGGTTGAATATCGATTCATAGAGTATATGTATATATACATATGACATAAAACGCTACCTTTATTTTGACAAGAAGCTCTGAAACGCCGACTGGTCAATAATCACATTGCCCACCGCTCTAAGCCTCTTCCTTCCCTCCTTTTGCTTCTCCAATAGCTTCCTCCGTCTAGTGATGTCACTGGCATGCAGCTTCGCCAGCACATCTTTTCGGAACGGCTTGATGGTTTCTCTGGCAATCACCTTGTTGCCCACAATGGCTTGAATGACGACCTCTTTTCGAGAAAAAGTTAGCAGGCAACGAGATACACAATTCATAGCATGAAATGACTAACCAAACATTTGGCGATCGACGTGTTCTTTAAACTTGGTGACCCACTGCCGGCCCAGGCGTTCTACCTGCGTCGAATGCACCACTCGGCAAATGGCATCCACGGGTTGTCTGTTGACGAGCAGCTGCAGCTTCACAAGCTTGCTTTGGCGCCACCCGGCGTCTTCGTAATCGAGAGTTGCATAGCCCTTTCTATTAGCCCACAGATTAGTATACTTGGATTCGAATAGCATGCAGCGATAGTATGTCATGGGCTAGAAAGAACTTACGACACGCCTTTGAGCTTTCCGAATAAATCGTCGACGAGCTGCGAAGCAGGGATATCATACGTCAAGATGACTTGATCTGTATGGAAAAACTCCAAGCTCTGCTGCTCGCCGCGGTTGCCTTCGCAAAGTTCAATGACTCGGCCGAGGTATTCCTCAGGAACCGTAATTGTCGCCTTGACAAAGCTATCAAACACGAACCAAAGTTAGTCAAGTATTTTTTTTTTTTTTTAATGTAACTTGTGCCATTGCCTTGTTTATACTCACGGCTCGTATAGCGTCGCAGCTCTGATTCTATGATCACTCATGTCGGGGAATAAAGCCGGGTTCTGCACAATCTCCTCTGTCTCGTCGGCGTACACAATCTTGGTGGGCACAGTAGGCTCGGTGATGATGATGTTACGGCCGTGCTCCTGTCTCAGGCGGTCCTGAAAGACGGAGCAGTGAAGACTGCCCAGGAATCCAAGACGCCACCCCGATCCGAGAGCCTCGGAAAAGTCCTTTTGCAGCGTCACGCTGCGATCGTTGAGTACAAGTTGATTGATGCTATCAGCAAGACGGTGGTAGTCGCTCTGGTCGGTGGGAAAAGCGGCAACGAACACCATGGGCTTCGGTTCTTCGAAGCCTGGGCACGGCTCGACCGTCTCCTCCTCACCAACTGTGGTAAAAGTGTCTCCCAGCTTGGCATCTTGAATCCTCTTCATACCCGGGTTAAAGTACACGTATCCGACTTGGCCCGCACGAAGGACCGACTGTGGTGTTGCGTTGGGGTACTGAATACCAACCTGGCCGACGGTATACTTCATGCCTGTACCCAACGATATAACATTATCGCCAGCCTTGATGGATCCATCGAATAGTCTCACGAGGAGAACCACGCCCTTGAAAGTGTCGTACCAGGAATCAACCAGGAGCATCTTGAGCGGCTTGCTTTCATCGCCAATAGGGTGAGGGATCCCCTCCACCACAGCCGGCAAAAGATTACCAACACCCTTGCCCGTCTTCGCACTCACCATGATTGCCTTCTTAGGGTCCAATTCGAAGCTCGTTTCCATCTGATCCAGAACGCGGGGCACATCCGCCGACGGCATATCAATCTTGTTGATGACGGGCACCAGCGCCAGGTCCTGCGCAAATGCGAGGTGAAAGTTGGACACCGTCTGCGCCTGGATTCCTTGGCTGGCATCGATCAGCAGCAAGGCGCCGCCGCAGCTGGCATATGAACGGGTTACTTCGGCGCGGAAATCGACGTGGCCGGGTGTATCGACGAGGTGCAGCAGGTAGTCGAGGCCGTTGTGCTTGTATATCATGGTGCATGTCTGGGCCTTGACCGTGATGCCACGCTCGCGCTCGACGTCGAGTTTGTCCTACAAAGAGCCCACCGTTTCAGTTCTCACGCCGCCGGAAGAAGAGTCCATCAATAGCTTACGAGAATCTGCTTGTTCGCATCGCTCGCCGAGATCGTCCCCGTGAGCTCCAGCAGCCGATCGCTCAGCGTGCTCTTGCCATGATCAATATGCGCGACGATGCAAAAGTTTCTATATCGATCAATCGGAATCGCCGCGATCCGCGCCTCGAGCTGTGCAGGAGTCGGTTTTGCCTGTGAGGCAAGCCCGCGATATCGACTCGCGGAGCAGCAAGGGACTGGCAGCCGCCTATTGAAGATGCTGCTGCTGCCATTGTAGCTGCTCGTCCAGCCGAGCGCCTGGCTCCGCGGCGGCGTCAGCCATTGTCGAGTCCAGGCTCGTCCAGCTCTCCCAGCCAGGCTCATCTGGGAATCGACAGCGCTTGCATCGAGCAACGACTGTGCGATGTCGCTGTGGTTTGGCGCAAAGTTGCAGAGGTTGAGGGTTGGAGCGTCTCTATAAGCTGTGGAGGCTAGGCGAATTTTCCTCTTTGGGGCGGATTAGTTCCGCTCTTGCGATGACGGCCCCTCTAGGGTGGGCAATTATCAGCTAATGGCATGATAACTATAGCTATGGCAAATGGAATCGCAACTCAAAAGAATACTCTCTTGGAGTCGTTTTTTATTCTTCTTTTGTTTATTTTACTTGTTCAAATTTCATCCGTTGCCTTGTAGCTAAAGACCGCAACCGTAGGGAATATATAGGTATATATATATGTACATGCAAGTATTGTAACAGCTGGATCATCGTAAACAGCCCGCCCACTCAATCACTTCTCTTCATAAAACATCTTCGCAACACGACATCCGTCGTCTGATATCGGCACGGAATATCCCACGCAGCGTGCCATTACTATATATAGGTATATATATAATCGTTCAATCGTCATGAACATTATTCTAAGTTCCAGATTAAAATATTTCCGTCTCTTGATCGTAAGGTATCACATTGTATAAAACACAGCAATTCTTGCAACTCCTTCTCATTCCCCTCTTATGTAAGAACCCACTCGCTTCCTCTCTTGAGGAATTTGTCTAGTAGTAGACCAAGATCGGCGAGGACAAACCGACAGATGTAGAAGCCAAAGAATTCAGCCGCGTGGCGTGTGCAAAGCTCCAGGCCGACCTGGGTTTTGTCTGCATGTCGCAGACCGGGGTCGTCGACTTGTCTTGCGATTTGATCTACATCTTCCATGTTAGTCTATCTGCTGTTGTATCTTAAAAAGAGACAAGAGTGTGAGGCATAATCTCGCTGGAACTTACCAATTGCTTGTGCAGCATCAAATAAACGGGCTAGCGAGCCCATATACATTGCATTGGGGCCGATAAACTGAGCCTGGCTGACATCTCGTTTGGTCGGACGGCTTGTCGGCTTCGGCGTCATGGGGAGAGTCGCCAGCGTCGTTGCCTCCTTGACCTCCATACTAGCATTGCGGTTGCTATATGACCCACCCAGCCCAACGCCCGACGTCTTCGGTCGAAGTCTTCGCCATGAAAAAGCGGATGCTTTCCCAGATACACTACCCGAACGTGGAACATTTGAGCCTCCCTCTCCATCCATGGAGGCATCTTTGAAGATTTGGCCCGAGCCCTGAACTCCAACCTCGCTCCCGAGCTTCCGGGCCAGGGACGACTGGACCTGTTCAAGAACGCTCTCGAGGGATTGCATTTCTTCCAGCACAGCATCCGCATCAAACGTGTCAACCTTGGCCAGCTTCAGCAGCGCCGCAGTCAGATAGTCGCAGTTTGCAACTTTATCTTCAATGTTCTTAATCTTGACCCCTTTTACACGCCAGACATCCCGCGGTACAAATAGCTTCGTGCTGACGTAGCCACCCTTGGGGTGCACCAGTGTCTGGTAGAGACACCGCATCAACCAAAACGGTCGCAGCATAAAGTCATTGGGGCAAGGCTCCAGAGGCGCAGGAACTTCCGTTGAGAAAACTGGACTCTGGGGACCGGGAGTGGCCGCCACATGAAAATTGTCGTCAAACAGATGGAGTCCAGCACCGCCGCCAGCCTCCATATTGTCCCTGAATGAAGTGATTAGAGGCGTCGGCAGCGCAGGCACAGCAGGCGCCTTGCCAAAGGGATTGCCCATGGGGGTGCCGGGAGATACGTCCGAGCTATCGTCAAGATGTGACACTGACATATTTCGATTCTTCATGCTTCGTAAGCTAGAAGATGAAAAGTTCTTCTTTAATCTGTGAATGGATGGCGACCCACTGGCAGCAGCCCCGTCTTCTCCTTCCGCCAGCCTCCTCCTGGTACCTGGTGATCCAGGAATCTTTGACTCGTTTTCTGCAGCATTCAGTTGTTTTGCAGGGTGTGCACTGGCTCCTCGGACCAGCGCCTCTACAAGGTCCCTGTCTACCGTGCTTGGGGATATCTCTTCGTCGTCATACACCGCTCTGGTGTTTGACTGCCCGAGATTCGAGGTTTCAATCTTGAGCTGCTTTGGATTTTGCCCAGACGCTTTGCGATTCTGCGCGCCTTGGGATGGAGAAGCAGAGCCTTTTGGTAGCTCTGGCAATGTTGTAGTTGGAGGTGGTGCTGCTGGTTGCATCATGTTTGATGCCTGGGGGATGGGTGGTCTTTGAGATAGAGCAGAAAATGATCGAACGCCTGATATGAAGTCTGGCCGTGTCTCGTCTTCATTCCATGCTTCCTGCTGACTAGCCGATATCGTGGCGTTGTTCGACTGCGGCTGTGCCATGGTAAAGTCTTCGATTGCGAAGTCGCGGGTTATCTCGTCTAGTAGCCTTTCTTCATCTTCAGAAGAATCATCCTCGTAGAATCCATCTGGGGTATATTTATCCTCCTCTTCTTGGAAATGCTGTTGGTTCTGCTGCTGTGCCTGTCGTAGCATCGCTAGTTCATCATACGCTTCCTGTTCGGTCTGTCTAACTTGTTCGCGTGCCTTCTCTACCCTTTGCATTACACTTGCGACGGCATCTTCGCTAGGATCTATGTCATCGTAATCTTCAGGTTCCATGGGCTCATAACCGTCGTCATATGCAGCTTCGATAGCAGCGTCCAGCGCTGTGTCGAATTCGGCCTCTGTGTTACCGCTCGCCGCCCTTATGTGGCGTCGGCGGTAGCCAAGCGACGATGTACGCGAATGTACAGACGAAGCCGTTGAAGCACCCGATTCATCAATTGGATCCAGCCATGAATTTTGGGTTCCTTCTGTAAAATCTTGCATGTCGTAAGGTAGGACGGAGTCGCTAGGTTGTCGCTGGTGGTAGTGGTGTTGGTGGTGATTCTGGTGATGAGATTCGTGGTGCTCGTGTGCCATTTCGGTATATTCCTCCTCACGCATCTTCATTGGCGACGGCGAACGAGGTGATAGAGGGGCCGGCGCATACTGAGCCTCTTGTTGACTCTGTGCCCGGAGATTTTCTGTAGAGCGGAGTCGCCGGGGAGACCGGGAAAAGGAGGACTGTAGCATCCCTGGTCCCAATGTACGTGTGGGCTGCAGCGTATCCGTTGTCGTATAACCTGCAGATTGCTGCCACTGATTCGCAACCGGGGAATCGCCATCTCCAATAATGCTTATAACTCTTGCAGTTTCAATTCTAGGAGCCTCATCCATCATTTCGTAGTCCTGATGCATGTATACGGACGAGCTGTAATCTTCGCTTCCTGGTCGGGCGGGCAGAGCCTTGACAGCTTCATCTTGCCAAGGGCCCATTTGATCTAGCTCGTCGATACGGCTGGTATAAGTTTGGCGCTGGATATACATAATTAGCTCAAGTACATGGGTGGCCTTTGCTTCTCTCTGGTTCTTCATCATCACCCTCATCTCCGTCTTTCAATGCAAGGGTTCAAAACCTACAATTGCTTCAAGCTTCCGCTTATCCTCATCCCCCGAAGTTCGATCCAGCACCTGTTGTAACAAATCACAGGCCTCGGCATACGCTTCTCGAGCGCCCTCGAAATTCTGAGCATTGTCAAGCTGTACTGCAGTGTTGGCCTTTTGCAGCGCACGAGACAGCATTGCCTTTTGAGAGGGGTTTTTCTGAGCGCGGGGCTTGCCCAGATCTCTGCTGCTTTTCCCAGAGTGGTCCCTTGAATGGCCCCGAGGGGCATATGGATCATGGTGTTCATGCGGCATTCTGGCGGTCGACGATGCAGTGGTGGCGGCGGTATTTGCGTAAGGATTGGGCGATACGGAGCGTAGCTGGCCGTTCTCGTAATGCCTCATGGACATACTCGAGTCAGACCTCATTGGATGTGCCGATGTGGGCATCGCGCCGCTGTCTGAAGAGTTGAAACGGCTTCGGCCCGTGTAAGACGGTTTGCGAGGTGCCTGGGCGGATGGGAGAGGAGGAGGAACCGAGGGGGGAGAAACAGCTGCTTCAAGGCTGGTGCGGCGGATACGTGAGTGCGATATCGAGGCCTGGCGAGAGGCATAAGGGGACGTGCGACTTGAGGCAGACGAGATGGACGACGTCGACCAGCGGTTGCGGGTCTGGGAGGCTTCCTGCGGCGACGCTCCGGAGCTGGCGCCCCTGTTGAGCTGCGACGACGGTGTTGACGGCCGCTTGAGACTGACGGGGGGGTGCACGGGGCCGCGATGCGTCTGATGGCTTGCGTTTGCGTGGTGAGGATGCGTATTATTAGCAGCAATGCTGGCGTTGGGCGGCGAGCCGTGCAGCGGCGGGATCAGCGACGAGCTTCGCGGCAGGCGGGCAGACGAGAAGACGGAGCGCAGAACTGGCGGCTTGGGCGGGCTCGACAGCACGGCCTCAATGCCGGGAGCCTCTCGTAGCGACGCCTGCGGTGGTGGCGGCGGCGGCGACGAGGGTTCGGTGGGAGCAGAGCGATTTGCTCGGCGGGAGATGATGTTATCGTCAAAGGGATGCGATTGCTGCATGCTCTGCAAGTTACCAGATTAGAGCAGGCTCCCGTGTCAGCCAATAGTCGCCTCTCCCGGGTCAATCTTACTCGTACAACGTGGGTCGTGGAGATGTGCAGGCCTGGATATCGCGCTTGTGCGGCAGATAGCCATGACCACAAACACGATCCGACTAAATGTTTTGTTTTAGCGATTCAAGCTGAAGCCAGATCGCGGCAGGATATGAGAGAGAGAGGCACAGAGACGCTCAGATCGGCCGCATCCCACAGCAGCTGCTGTAAATCCCGTCTGCATACACCCAGCGCAGAGAAAATCGGGGATTTGGATGGACGTTCCCTGGACGGTGGATCGTGGGGACAGGCTGGGAGTTGCTTTGCTGCGAAGCACCCGCCCAAGCTCAAGTACCGGTACCTGTGCCTGGCGCTGGCGAGGATCAGACGCCGCCCACAGCGCCCACAGCGCCTGGCATGCACCGCTGATCACAGCGCTCACCGCCGCAACCATGTGGTGCTACCACACGATATTACCGCTGTCAGGCCCGCCGCTGCCAGGCCACAAAACCTCCCCCTGATAGTGACCAGTCGGCCGTCTAGAGTTGCTCGCTTGAGGCTAAGAGACGCCTGTCCCAGCAGCTTGTCGCTTAGTGCCAAACTCGCAGGCCAATGCCGCTGCATGGAGCCCTTAAAACCGACCCCTAACCCACAGCGTCTCGTCCCCTTTTCCAACCCCTGGCCTTGTGCTGCTCCAAATGGACGGGTACCAGTACACTAGTACACGTTTGTGCCAAAGTAGGAAATGCCAGGCTCCCAGGCATCCTAATTGGCCAATGCAGCCTCGAATGTCTGGCATGGTGTGGACTAGCCGCTTTGGGACTTGGCGCCCCGTTAGCGGATCGCTGCCTCTGTAGAGCGCAAGTCCGGAGTAGAACCTTATCGCCCCGCGAGTGCCGTAACTGAAGGACAGGGGCTGCGATAAAGGCGCCAGAGCTGCTACGACCTAGGCCTATGATGCTAGGAGCTTTAGTGTGTATTTGGATGCATAGCAGCTGCAACTCGATAGATATCACTCCGGAGCTCTTGCGTGGACACAATGGCGAATGTTGATGACATTTTCAAGGTATGGGGAAGAATATAGCTCTTTGGGTTCCGCGCATTGGCATATGCATGTGTATTCTTACTAATTACCTGCTCTCAGGCATCGGGATCCATCAGCAAGCGCAAACTCGAGCAGCCGATCCGCGACCCCAGTAAGTGAGAACACGAGACGCTGCATCACAATGCATTGTCAAGAATGACAGGCCATAGACCAACATTGTACCTGGCTTGATGCTAACCAATTGGCTGCTCTCTACAGATGAAATTTACAAAGCCACCAAGCTGAGCGACCGCACCGTCCATCGCCATGCCCAAGTCGAAGACGAAGTAGAAGAGAATCCTGCCGATGACGATGAATTCGGACCCGAATTGCCACCGGAAGACGACGCTGGCGATGACGAAGAAGGTCGCTTCTTCGGCGGCGGCATTTCCAAGCAAGAATCCGAGATCCTCGATTTCGTCGACAAAGCCGAAGCAGGCGGTGACGTGGGCAAGATAGACGGCGCCTGGCTCAGAAGAACGGCGCTCAACCTCGAGAAGCTCATCACCAAGAATTCGGAACTGCGCGCCAGGTTCGAGGACGAGCCGCACAAGTTCATCGACAGCGAAGCCGACCTCGATGCTGAAATAAAAAATCTCTCTCTGCTGGCTGAATCCTCGGAGCTGTACGAGGAGTTTGTCAAGCTGGGAAGCGCTGGTAGCTTGGTCAGCCTGCTGACGCACGAGAATACGGACATCGCCATTGATGCCATTGAGATCATCGGAGAGCTCACAGACGACGATGTCGTTACAGAGACTGAGCAATGGGACACGTTAGTTGGCGCATTAATTGACAGTGACCTGTTTGGCCTGCTAGTGTCCAATTTGACCCGCTTCAACGAAGAGGACGAGTCCGATCGCACAGGCGTTTATCATTCTCTCAGCGTGTTAGAGAATCTCAGCTCCCAGAAGTCCGTCACTACGCGAATGTGCGAAGAGGACGCCCTGCTGAAGTGGCTGCTGCAGCGCATTCAGCGCAGCGAGTCGCCAGTGACCCAGAACAAGCAGTATGCTGCGGAGATCCTGGCTATCCTCGCTCAGACGGCGCCCGAAAACTGCGACAAGCTGATCAGCTTAGACATCATTGACACTATGCTTCAGCTAGTAGCTCCTTACCGTCGAAGAGATCCAGAAAAGGGAAGCCCAGAGGAGGAGTTTGTAGAGAATCTATTCGAAAGTCTTACATGTCTGGTCGACATACCTGCTGGGAGAGCCAAGTTCCTTGAAGCAGAAGGAACCGAACTCTGTCTCATCATGATCAAGGAGAGCAAAATGGCAAAGAACCCATCATTACGCTTGTTGGATCACGCGACAGGCGGCACCACCAGTGCCGAGATATGCCAGAGAATAGTCGAGGCGGGAGGACTAAAAACCACATTTACCCTGTTCAACAAGACGCAAGATAACCGCCTCATTGGCCCCTTGCTTTCCATCTTCGCCTCGATGCTGCGACTGTTGCCTGCCGAATCCGCGGAACGGATACGCCTGCTGGCCAAATTCGTCGAAAAGGACTACGAAAAGACGACCAAATTAGTAAAGCTACACAGAGACTATACCACGCGCATAAAAGCCGCCGAAGAGGCGCATCGGCAAGAGTCGATAAATTCACGCGATGCAGAGGAGGATCGTGAAATCCAGCTGCTCTCACGCAAGATGGACGCCGGGCTATTCAACCTCCAGCTCGCCGACGTCATCCTGGCGTGGCTCATTGCTGAAGACGGAGGCGCAAATCAAAAGACTAAGCGACTGTTGGCGGAGACGGACGATGACTTTAAATCGATACAAAAGACGCTTAAAGAGCAATTGGGCGAGCTGGATACCACGGAGGAAGACAGCAAGGATATGGGCGAGATGCTGAGCACCCTGATAGATTTTCTCAATTAATTGAAGCCAGCAGAGGAGCGCAAGTCATAATGAGCAAAAATGTAGTTTTAAATATAAGTTAATGTGCAAACTTGATCGAGCATAGCATCAGTACCGATAGAGTACGAGCATTTCCACCATCCGTCTCTCTCCCGGCCGCTAGTATGAAAGGTCAATCCCATATTATCCTCTACTTCAATATACACTTCACACCTCGCAACAACAACAACAGTCCGCTTCAGCGCAGTTAAATTCACGCAGCCACGGGCTTAACATCAAACACAGCCTGCAGCAGGTTCTTCACAACGGTCTCCTGGTTCTTCTTGCCGGCCTCCTTAATCACGGCAATCTGCTTCTCGGCCTCCTTGTTCGCCTCCTGCTCGGCAGCCTCGTTGCCCTTGCTGTGCTGTAGTCGGGAAATATGTTAGGCCAAGAACTCCTTTTTTTCTTCTTTATTGTGTCTTGCTCGGAGGGGGAGAAAAGGTTCCATGTCCGTACCTCGGCTTCAAACTTCTTGAACTCGTCTTCTTTGCTAGCTTTGTAGTCGGCGATTTCCTTCTTTGCCTCGTCACGGGCCTCCTTGACGCGCTTGGTTCGGACTATGTACGTCGTTTACAGGTTAGATTTATCGTTGTCGCTTTGGATTCGTGTATTCTCGCATTCCATTCCAGCAGACATAGAAAGTTTGATCGAGAGGCGCGGGTGCGGGTGCGGGTGCGGTATATGGTTATCACTCACATTCTCGAGCTACATGCACACAAGGAGAAGTCAGTCACAGTCCAAGAGAGAAGAATGCAACCCTACTAGGGTGGTGCCAGCGTACCCTTCTGCACAATCTTGGATGCCTCTCTCTCAGCCTACCAACATAGCATCAGCACCATGAATCGTCACCGCCCAGCATCTTCCTTAAAGTCGTATCGATCCTATTGAAAGAGTGGTAGAAATCATGCGCGCATTCGCCAATACATACATCGAGGAGGGTCTGGATACCCGCCGAGTTCTGGGCAGACTGGTTTCAAAACGTCAGCTTCCTGAAGCTATTCATCCACCTCCCCCTCTGCGCGACAGCAATGCGCGCGCACTCACCATGATTGATTGCCGGTGTAGATGCAAAAGACTCGCTCAAATACAAAGAAAAGAGGAAGACAATGGGAAGAAGAAAAGGGAAGTGGGAATCGGTTCAAAGAGTTGCAAAGGCGTCGAGTTGTCGAGTTCGCAGTATGCAGTGATGCAGCTTCCAGCTTAATGCGAAGGCTAGATGAGATGGGATGCCGCCTTAGGTAATGCCGGTTGTCGTCACAGCTTTCGGCGTGGCTCGGCGTTAGAAGTGCGTTCCTAAAGTACCTCGCACCGGCAAGGCTAACTGCGTAGATGCACTTTTCTAAGCGAAGCTGTTAAAGCATCCCGCCAACGGTACTTGGCTCCTCTGCAATGCTACCTAAATCGACCACCCACACAACAGATAAGCTTCACTGGCAATATCGTCTAAAACTTCATCCATATATTCGCGCCGTTTAATTCGCCAACACGCTTTAAACGTCCACACACTCGCTCGTCTCCCATCTTTGGATAGCCTCTTATACGAATCACACTAGGCCATCAAGTCACTCTCCTTGTATCTCCACCGGAGCCTTGCACGCAACGCAATTCACCATCAGAGAAGAAGGAAAAAAAAAAAAATCTCATTGCAAACCACACTCGCCATGTCTCAAGCGTCCAGAGTTGCCCTCGCCACAACGTGCACCTTTACCTGTGGAATGATTGCATGGGTCCACTTCAGACAAAGACAGGAGAAAGATGTAAGTTGTGCTTTGTCTATCTGCTCGCCTCAATCTTCATCGGCATCTGCCCTCTCGTTGTTTCCTGCTAACCAGCAACTGCGTATAAAGGTTATGCATCAGGGCGTTGTCCGCGATATGGAGCGACAGCGCGTCAAGAGAGAGCGAGAATTGGACTTTGATATGCAGCGTCAATTGGAGGCAGAGTACAAGCGCGAACAGAATGTTCACAACTCACTAGAGCCTCTGAGCAGCAACTCCGCCCCGCCAAAGTAGCGCCAGCAGCCTCTCCAAACATTTATTCATGCCATGTATCACGATAAGCGAGCTTTAGAGATTCATGTTCGTTTTTACTTTTTGTTTCTTTATTGTATTATTCTTATCTACATGTACAAATCATACTCTCCGCTCAGCATCCATGTCGCTGGCGTAGCAATGGGAGTGAAGCTCCCCATATCCATTCTGTCCTCGGAGCAATTTCCACTTTCTACCTGGCCCCAAAAGATGCACGAAAATGAAACTTTTATAAACCTTGCGGCAATCATATTATGTGGCATTTATAACCCACGCCCCGTCTCCAAACTATCGGATAGATGCACCAGATCGGTTTGTGTACATTCTAGCTGCAATGTTCATTGACTGGAGCTCTTGGAACAAGAGCTTGGCAGCATAAGGAATGTGAATCTGTGCAATCTTAGTCTTGTTCTTGCATGGCCGGCACTCGAACGATTGTTTGGATAAGTTACTATAAAAATGTTAGTCAGACTGTAATTAAGTTTGTGGAATATATGAATGAGGAACACATACGCAATGGGTGTCATGAGTCCACAAATCTCGCAAATGTGAACTCTGAAGGCGTCTGATACCTCAAACAACCGCTCCTTGAGGAAGGACGCCGCACCGTGTGCAATCATACAATCACGTTCCATTTCTCCGAATCGGAGACCACCGTCTCGAGCACGACCCTCCACCGGCTGCCTTGTCATGATCTGCACAGGACCGCGAGCTCTGGCATGGATCTTGTCATCCACCATGTGACGGAGTCGCTGGTAGTATGTTGGTCCAAAGAACACTTGTGCTCTTAGCTTGCGGCCTGTATGGCCGTTGTACATAATCTCGAAACCTCGAGACTGGTAACCGTGCTTTCGCAAGAGCTCAGAGACCGAGTCGACCGTGACATCCGTGAAGGGAGTAGCATCACCCTCCATGCCTTCCAACGTAGAGACCTTACTTAGGAGACACTCAATCAAGTGAGCAATTGTCATACGAGACGGAATGGCGTGGGGGTTGATAATGATATCTGGAGTGAGACCTTCTCTTGTGAAAGGCATATCCTCCTGTCGGTAAGTAACACCAATAGTGCCCTTCTGACCGTGACGAGAAGCAAACTTGTCTCCAATCTGGGGAATCTTGGTCGTTCGAACACGGACCTTGACATACTTAACATTGTCCGCGTTCACCGTGACGATGACCTGGTCAACGATACCGTTCTCGGTACTTCGCAGAGGCGTTGAGATATCGCGTCTCTGGTGCATGGTCGTCCTGGTTCCGAGATCCTGTGTCTCGGGGTCGATTGGCGCCGTCTTGCCGATGATGATATCCTCACCTGACACTCGGACACCAGGAGCAACGATACCATCTTCATCCAGCTTATCATATGTGCCGTGCTTCATACGAAGGGTGTTTTGGTGGAATGGCTTCTCAAACACTTCCGTGTAGTTCAAGCCAACCTTCTTCTCCTGATCTGAATATGATCGGAAGAAAAGACTTCGGAAGAGACCTCTGTCAATACTACTCTGGTTCATAATGACGGAATCTTCTTGGTTATAACCAGAGTAACAAGCAATTGCTACAATGGCGTTTTGTCCGGCTGGCAGCTCACGGAATTTCAAGAACTCCATAGACCGAGTGGTGCCCAGCGGTTTCTGAGGG
The DNA here is from genome assembly GCA_021066465.1 of Trichoderma asperelloides. Taxonomy (NCBI): domain Eukaryota; kingdom Fungi; phylum Ascomycota; class Sordariomycetes; order Hypocreales; family Hypocreaceae; genus Trichoderma; species Trichoderma asperelloides. The sequence goes on along the minus strand of JAJKFY010000110.1, from coordinate 304,744 downwards.
TAGTAGAGGATATTGGCCATGGTGTCCATACGCCGAGAATAGTTGGTCAAGAAGAAGCCCATGGCTTGTTTACCCATGGCAGATTGGTAGGTGTTACGGGGGGACTGTATAGGAACAGTTAGTTCAAAGAACAGGTCAAAAACAGGGGAGAGAAAATGAGAATAGCTTCTCGGGTTGACATACCTGGTTGTGATCGGGGAAAGGAATGATACTAGCACAGATACCTAAGATCATACTTGGGTGAATCTCGCAATGCGTGTACATGTGAGTTGTCGGATTTGTCTTGGTCTTGAGACGCTTGTTTGGATCGTCTCCCATGTCTTCATCTGTGGAAATGCCAGCCTTCTGAAGACGGTAGAGCTCAAGATCCTCCGGTGTCATGCAAATCATAGCCGTTTCTTCTTCCTCGGCATCGAGATATTCCACCGCGCCAGCCCGAATTAACCCTTCCCATCCAAGCTTCATGCTTGGGTCTTCCGGAGGCTCAGCCTGCTCTTTAGCCAGTCTGTTGACAAGATCCTTGGTTAAAACCAGGTGGCCCTTGTTGATGCCCGTTTCCGGGTCATCCTCTTGCTGTACAGTAAAGACAGGACGCATAACACGACCAGCGTCAGAGAAGATTTTGAATTCTTGGTCACGAATATCTCTGATCAGAGAGACTTCGTATTGCAGATAGGATTTGCGACGAGTGTCCAAAACTTGGTTTACCAGATGCTTGGGGTCTTGGTGGATTCCAACCCAGACACCATTCACAAAGATCTTTGTCGCATGGGGATACCTCAGCGGTTCGTATTCCTCAACGACCTCCATACCTCTGTTGATCATAAACTCGATCAAAGGCTCGGAAGGAGATCCGACACTGACGTAGCACATCAGAGACAAGTTTTTGACCAAACCACAAGCCTGTCCTTCAGGGGTCTCGGCCGGGCATACCAAACCCCAGTGTGTGTTGTGAAGCTGTCGAGGCTTCGCCAGCTTACCATCTCTTCCGATGGGTGTATTGGTACGACGCAAATGAGAAAGTGTCGAAGCAAAAGTGTAACGGTTAAGCACCTGTGATACACCTGCGGTCGAGCTCATTGCCTTCTTCTGGTCACCCCAGTTTCCGGTGGCGAGCGAATATTTCAATCCGTTGGAGAGTGTACCGGGCTTGATGCCAACAGCCAGGTTGAAGTGGCGGTTACCCTCAACACATCGTCTCAGGTAGTTGGCCAACTCGGTGTTCATTCTACGCATGATACCACGGAACAGTTTGGCCAGCAGTGGACCAGCCAGATCCAGACGCTTCTTTCCGAAGTGATCTCGGTCATCGGGCTCTCGTCTTCCAAGTGCGCATTGCAATAGCTTGTGCACCATGTATCCGAGGAAGAATGCCTTTCTCGTCTCGCTGCCTTCAGTCTGGGAAATGTGGGGAAGCGTCTCCTTCTGGAGAATGTCCTTCGCTACACGAACACGCTTCTCACGACCGAGGCCGGCTTGATCACGGTTGCCTCGCTTTCCGATGAAATCGAGAGCAACTTCTCGATCCTGGACGCAGAAGGCTTCTTCAATACAGGGCCGAAGCATTTCAAGCATTTGGCTGTCGTTACGATCGTAGCAAATGTGATTCAGAATGTCTTCATCAGAAACGACACCCAAGGCACGGAAAACAATGGCGACGGGAAGATCTGACTTGACAAAAGGCAGGGTTGTGTGAATGGTCTGGCCGAAACCACCTCGCGCAGAGTCTCCTTTGCCATACAACTTGAGCATCATGCTAGAGATGAGTCGAGATCCCTTTTCCAGCGCACTTCGGATTTCGGCCGTGTAGGTATAAGCACTGGGCTGGGCCTTCTTGAAGACCTGAACGATATTTGCGGCGGAGCGCTCTTGGGCGATGAGGACCTTTTCACTACCGTTGATAACGAAATAACCGCCTTGGTCGTAAGGGCACTCGTTGACAAGGAACAGGCTATCATCCTGTTCGCGGCTCAGATGACAAATCTTGGATTTGACCATGATGGGCAGCTTGCCAACGAAAACCATGTCCTTCCAGTCGTCAGACTTGCCGAGATTGTCGTCTTCGCCATTTTCTTCCTCTTCCCATTCCAACTTTGTAGGGTGCTCTCCGGTCCTTGCATACTGTTCTTGCTGGGCATCGTCCATCTCGTGCAGCGGAACCTCTCTCTCGACAGCCGCAGACACCTTTTTGGTGATTTTGATGTAGAGCGGACTGGCGTAGGTCAAGTTACGGTCTCGGCATTCGTAAGGGAGCAAAGATGTCACAGTTCCATCCGTTTCGCTGATAGTGGGGCGTGATACCATGACGCTTCCAAATTTGATTTCATATCGGCGAAGGGCTATCGTTCGACCAGGTGGCGAAGGAGGATTGGGCTGATCGAGTGTGATGGTGGAGTATTCGTTAACGAGATCCTGGATGGTCGTCTGAGTGAACTCGTCAAAGGAGTCGGTCTGCTGCGATACGAGACCCTTGGTCTCGAAGAAAGAGGAAATCACGGTCCAGCAATCCTCGGGCGTGATGCCCTCATCCTCATCCCCATAGTTCTCATAATCGTAATCGTCTTCGTAATCAGCCATGGTGTCGATGTGGAGTCGAAATCAAGATCGTTAAGAAAAAAAAAGTACAGCCTTGTCCTTCAGATCTTGCTGTAGAAAGCCTTCGAGCAGAGACTCGAAGCAATTATCGTGGGTTGCGGCCTCGTCCTCGCGCCGTGGAGGGACCGCTCGAACAAGGAAGCTCTCGACGACTCAGCAGCGATCCTAATGCCTGTCAACAAACGAGCATCTGCGAGCGATCCCGGCAAAAAGAGTCTCCTGGACACAAAGAGCTCTTGCGGGACTGGCGATTGCGCACGATGGATGCCGACGTTGAAGAGCAGCGACTTTTTAGGCGTGATAATGGAAACTTTCCTAAGGCAAAAGGGATCCCGCCAGTTGCTGCGGCGCGCGACGTGCTTAGAGAGCAGAAAGCCACAGATTAATTGAGACTAGCGCCCCGATACAGCAATTGCGCCTTTGAAATCACCATTAGATTAGGTAAGCAGGGTCTTTCATTGCGCTCACCATGCAGATCAATCTATAACAGAGTACAAAGCAATAAAAAGTGTACACAAAGAGGGAGAATATTTAGCATATAAAGTTTGGCCTTTAGAGACTGTTTTGAGTTGCATTTATGCAAAAAAAAAAAAAAAACTATATTCAGCGGAAAAAGTGTCAAGCGTATCAAATCATACTATTGTATCCACAACGATTGCTATCAAAAGGTAAGTAACTACTACCTATGTATGGGATTGGGATTTATACGCCTCACGTTTATGCTTGTAAGATCAGCCCCATGCCCTGTGCAATCTTTCGTGCCAGAGCCTTCTTCAGATACCATTCTCTTGCCAAAGATCGCGTCATTTTCGCAAACGCGGCGGGGGATATGCGGCCTCTCTCAACAGCACGGCCAAGCATGAATATGGCATCTCCCAGTGCCCTCTCCTCTGCCACTACTCTGTACAACTGGTTGGATACTACCGTGGGGGCTACTAGTAGTTCATCGATATCTGGAACAGTGTGGCTCCTCGACCCTTCAATGACGGAATCTGCTTTCCGCAGAGCGTCATGAAGAATATTAGTGTTGGAATTGATAATGTTAGACAGCTGAGTCAGTTGCCCCATTTCTGCTTGAACGGCGGACATTGCAGATAACATGGCATTCTGCTGGGCGCCTAATCCCGCCATGCTAGATTCATTCTGTTGTCGGCTGCGTTGTCGGATAGAAGCCAAAGTCTGGGCTAGCTGCCTAAGAAGAGCATCTTTTTCGGGGTTCGGAGGGATAGGAGGTGCTTCAATGCCATGAGATGATATCTCCAAGCTGAGCGTATCGTCGAGGAGGTTTTGAGGTGGTGGTGGCGGCCTTGGTTGGGGCTGGGGCTGGGGCCGTTGTTGCAGTTGCTGCTGCTGCCACTGCTGCTGCTGGGCAGGAGACCTATCCCATGCTTGCTGCTGCTGATGGGGTGGCTGCCATTGTCCCTGGCCCTGTGCTTGTCCTTGGGGATGGAATTGACCTGTATATCCAGTATTTGACCCTAATGGCTGAGGTTGCGGTAGCCCTTGCGGCTGGGGCTGAGGAGGAGATTGAGGGCTAGGCCCCTGATGGTTCGCGTACTGGGGGAGAGATTGACCATGAGGCTGGTATGGCGGCCTAGATACCTGTGGCTGTGGCGGGAGAGGCGGAGCTGATTCATATCTTGATGGTATCCCTGTACTGCTGGCAGGGCTGGGAGAAGAGAGTTGAGAATGTGATGAAATCGGCGGTGGTGAGCGAGTGTCCTGATGAGGTTTGGGAGGCGGCGGCGGCGGTCGGGTTTCTTGATTTGTATATGGTCCTCCCGGAGAAGGCGCCGAAGTAGCAGGTAATTCTGGGGGGTGGGGGGTGACGGGAGGTGGCATTTGAGCGGGAGGCGGACTCTGGACGCCCGGTCGAGACTGCTGCCGCGAGATAACAGGCGGTTCCTTTGCGAATACATCGCTCAAGACGGAAAGAAAGTCATTTAGGCTTGATTTCTGTACTCGAAAGTTAGCAAAATTTGTTGATTTCACCCAAAGGAGAGCCCAGAGAGCCAATCAATAAAAAGAAGTGTGACTTGCATCCCAGAAATCGCCCCAGCCAGCCAGATATGGGTGGTAGACCTGGCCTTGAGGGTCGACATGCTGACCCGGACGGACCATCATGGTCTCTGTTGGGGTGACATACACCAATGGTGCCTCCCTCGGATACGCATGCGGCACCCATATTGAGATGGGGAACCTATATGTGGTGCCTCGGAAGAGGGTTGGGATCGTGCCCGTCAAATGGATTAACAGGGAGCTGGCGCCATTAGGAAATGCTGCGAGACGGATTGTCAGTCCTAGCATTTTGATAGCAATGGAGATGATGGGGAATGGAGAAACGTAGTCGTACTATAGACGTCGGTCCGGGGAGCAAGTGTCGGATATCGCGCGAGGACCGTGGCCACGTCGCCGTACGTGCGGTTGACATCGTGATATTCCTGCCGAGGACAAGGTTAGATGCGGGGTGCTTCTAATGTTTGATATAGCGCAGTGGCCAAGGGCGCTTCATTTGAAAGATTAAGAGAAGGACAGAGAGCAGGCGCACATACGCTTGTCAAGACGCTGTACAGCCAGTTCAGCACATGCTGTTGAACGGGCATCGTAGTGGTGATGCTGTGCGAGACATCGTCAGTCGCAGGAGATGGTGGGCGGGTAAATACTGGAGTAGCAGTTGGAGCTGCAGCGATGGGTCAACGGCGGCTCCACGGATGACGACTTGGAGCTTCCAGCATCTAACGGCTCCACGGACTGGAGGGGTTACAGCGGGCAGCGCCGCCTTGTGGGGGTCTGAAGCCTCTTCTGCCCCTGTAAACCACGCTGAAGCCCGCTATAAGCTGTGCTGCTAGAGAGGTGCACCTAAGACATGTACCTACTAGGTAACGCTTGGGCTAGAAATTGAATTGCTCTTTTTCTACGGGCTAAAAGATACGTGTACTGCCCAAACTTGGGTTTATCACTTACACATTTGCAACTCTACAATGACCACTATTAGACACAATAGCAAGCCTCTTTTTCAGGTTTATAAGGGAATTGTTATTCAATAACCTTGGGCTAAGTATATTTTCGTTCACGCTATCTACCACTCTGACACACCGACTCTCGACAAGCACGCTGCTGGTTTCTTCGGCTCCAGCGACTTCGCCAACTGTACAGTGACTATCGGAAGCATCATCAAGACCCTGAGTCTATGCCAAAGACCAAGAAGCGCAAAGCCAACAAGGGCAGCACTCCAACCAAGCCGCCAGCGCCGCCCGCAAAATCAGGCTCGCCGGCTCCTCCCTAAGAATCGCCATGTCGACAAGTTAACACTCTGTCAGTTAACGCGATGGCTCAACGCTCACCAGACTTGAGCAAGCTGTTATTCAACAACGTGGCGATTAAGCCTTCCGTTTCGGCCAGGTCAATGACTGCATTACATTGGCCCTCGACGAAGTTGTCAAAGTGCAGTCTTGTTATCCAGTACCCCAGCTGTAGCTAAAGTCGTAAATTTCTACCAGGTGCCTCTACTGCCTCTACTGCCTCTACTTCTGCTACTTCTGCTACTTCTGCTACTTCTGCTACTTCTGCTACTTCTGCTACTTCTGCTACTTCTGCTACTTCTATTACTTAATCTTTTTTAAATTTACTATATTTTAGTTAAATATTTTTCTATATAGTTAATTTCTTTACTAGGTGACAGCTAGGTTGCTGGATATTGAAATCGGGGTGCTGAATAATAAATCCCTGTTTTTATTGTGCATGATACTTCAGTGTCATTGGTAAATCGACTTATACAGTCTTGCAATCACCAGCTCGTCCTTCTCGGGTTCTACAGCTAACACGTCGTCGACACCATTATATATTGAAAAGAAATTGTGATGTCCAAAAATGAAATGTATAACATGTAATTCATGCTAAGATATTTACTTGACTGTCACTATTGGAAAAATTTGCGGCCGTATTACGTTCAATGATTCATGAAGAATTTACTTACAATCTCTTGGCAGACTTATAGCTCACATCACATACCTCCACGTTAAGCACGCTTTCACTGCGAGCATCATACTGAGTCAAACATAAAACTCAATCGCACAATTCTCTTCTCTCATTACTGATGCTAAACGTGTTCCAATCATTAAACATAATACCACTGAAAATTGCATGATAATGGTGAAATGCTGTAAATGTGAGGCTAAATCTGTGCATTTCATTGGATATCGGTCCGCGAACTTGAAGACTGATAGCGGCTCTTCTATATGTAAGTATTACCATTGCTATAAACACCATTACTGGCTGATACTAGCTTTCCCAATTTTATTTACTACCTAGAGTATGCTTCAATATCTACCACCGCAAGTATATCGCCCGACCTATGTTGCGTGATCTAAATAAGTAGAAGCCATGTTGGCTGAGAAGTCCCAGTCGAATCATTGCATTATTCCTCCTGATTCACAGAGCGATGAATATCTTGTAATTTCGTCTCACCGGATACCCCCTCTTCTTATAATCACGTTACTTAATCACACAGTGCTGACTCTGCAACGCAAGCATGTCGTTGACGCCCTTCATTGACGCATCACATTCACTCACCGAACAAGCCCGCGATAGGACTGATGTGTAATAAAAGGCCCACCCCTCGCCCTTCCTACCTAACTCAAGCGTGGAGCAGAGCAGCAAGGAATCGGCCGTGCATATGCACCTCTTTTTAAGCTTGTATATCCTGTAACTCGACCTGCCTGGGATAGAGTCGTACCAAAAATGGATCGAGCACGCACCACGATGGCGCCCGAGTATAGCAGCTGCCAAGCATACAACTGGCAATCCAATCTAAGAATGCACTACTTTGTATATATGACTGTCAAGAAAATGCATCATTTAGTAGGGTGGTTATTGGCTGCCTTAGTTCATCACATCAACACTTGAAGATTAGATGAGATGAAGGATATTGCAAGAAGCATCCAATTACGTGACAGCTGAAGACAACTCAGTTCCAATCTCATCCAACAAACAACATGAAATATTGAAATCGCAAACTACAAAGCATCAGACTAAAAATCCGTCAATGTCCACACTCTAATGCTGACACGATAATGATTTCACACGTATTGGTAATACAGAACGGGTCTCCTGGGTCCTTCAACTGAAGCTTGAAAAAGCTGTTACAAAACGGTAACAATACCCGACGTTAGGCGAACCCGGCAACTGGTGATGAAGACAAAACAAAAAAAAAAAAATTATTCTCCAGACAATAGTGCATTTATCAGTAAAGTCCGGAACGGGTTGCACCCCACAAGGCCCGATACTGAAGCTCCATATCAAACTCGTGGTAGCAGCCCTGGGAGCGTCCGCGAATATCCACTCTTATCGGCAGCAGCAACGCCTATATTAACCTCAAGATCGCCAATTTGCAGCCTTGCCAACAGCTCCTTTTTATCCCGGATTGATTGATACCGAACATGCGCAAGGGCCTCTGCTTGCATATAAGCTGCTTGAGGCACAAGGCGAAACCATAACGCCGCTTCTTTCAAAACAATTTAAGCATTTCAATAAAGACGGCCAAGCATCTGGGTCTATTCCCACATGGAGTCGTCTATTTCAAGCTTAGCTCGATGACACCATATCCCTTGCTCCTGGCGTCTTTTGCCTTTGCCGACGCTTGTTTCTTAATTCTCCTTGAAATTTTCCGCGAGAAAAGCGCTCCGCTTAACAACGCCGCTGTGGCCGCTTGTGCTGAGGTTAAAGCTCCCATCAAGTTAGCCCAGGATGTGCAGCAGCATGCAAAAGATCCTGTTTAGTTCTGGCGCATTTTCCATATGCATGGCGTTTTTTATGCCCAGCCGGCAGTGCAGAGCCGAAGTAGTGTGAAGCTTTGATTTTAAGATGTGGCACTCTCGATGGCAATTCCGCTTTTAGACTGAGCCACCCAGTTCAGATGACCCACTGTCACTTATACGAAAAGCCCTAGTTTTGATCAATTTGGCTGGTCCCCATCCTCCGGGTAATGGTACTTTTTGGCAATGGTATGCGAAGCTGGGCTTACACGACGTACGAAGGATGGATCGTCGAGGGTCCTTTGTAAATGCTCGCCTCAAAATTCTCTCCAGTTAAGCATATCCTCCTGCAGCCCATCGTAAAGATCCCTTGCTATGGCGTGCTGCCCCGGTCATCCACTCTCGGGATATCTTGTGCCGTAAAGTTGCCCGCATCTGGCCATTGTAATCCTGTCAGTTTGTCAGTTTGTCAGTGATGGTGTTGGTCTTGGTGGTCTTGGTGTTGCATCGGATTGACCATGGACCTGAGAGGCCCCGCGCTGGATATGGATGGAGAATTTCTTTTACGTAGCATCGATCCATCGTTACATTGCTGCTCGGATAAATAACCCCATGTCCGCCCTCATTCATTGAGAGGCTCACTTCATCAAGCGGTGCCTTTTTTTCCTTCTCCAACCTACATTTTGTAGAACCTCCTGTAGGAACGCCAGGCTGCTTGTTCTGGGTACAGGGCTATCAGCCTTCCACAATGGCGTCCGCTCAACTGGAGAAGCCAGGCGAAGTGGTCTCTGCCGGCCCTGTTCTCACCGAAGAGTCCCTTAACCGAAAAGAGCAGTCCGAAATCCTGGGTATTGACGAAAAGGCCGGCGCCAATCTTGACGTCGACGTCGAGTCCAAGGAGGACCTCACCAACGGCAAGGCCCAGTATACCCTTACCAATGAGAACGGCGAGGAAGAGGTTGTCGATGAAGATGATCCAAGAATCAAAGACATCCCGCAATATGTGAGGCGCATTGTCAGCTTCACTGACGATCCCACCGAACCGACCTTGACTTTTCGATACTTCCTCCTCACCATCCTCTTCGTCGCTCCCGGAGCCTTCTTGTCACAGATGGCTCATTTTCGAACAACCTATGCTCCTTACTCCGTCTTCTTCGTCCAGATCGCTTCCAACTATGCTGGCGTGTGGCTTGCCAAGGTCCTCCCGGCCTGGTGGATTGGGATCCCCGGATCCAAATGGGGGTTCAGTCTTAACCCCGGCCCTTTCAGCACAAAAGAACATGTCTTGATTACCATTTCTGCAGCGAGTGGAGCGACATATAATCTCGGCTTTTCGCCGATCAGTCTCTCTGAGCTATATTTTGGCCAGCCTGTCAACGGTGCCGTGGCCGTCTTCTTCATGTTGGGTATCACATGGACAGGATACTCGTACGCCGCACTAGCACGTCAGTTCCTGATCTACGACCCTCAGTATCCCTGGTTCCAGTCAATTTGCCAGGCTGCTCTATTCGAGACTCAGAAGAAGCAGCGCGAGCACCCAAACCGCGCATCTCGCAAGCAGATGGTGGTGTTCTTCTCCGTCATGGGAGGCATCATCCTGTGGCAATTTCTGCCTGAATACGCCTTCCCTTTCCTCGGCTCCCTGGCTTTCCTCTGCTGGGTTGCGCCGCACAATAAGACGGCCAATTTTATCGGTTCCGGCTTTGGTGGCATGGGATTCTTGAACTTGTCTCTTGACTGGTCCAGTATCTCTAACGGCGGCAGTCTGTTCCTGACCCCTTGGTGGACGCAGGTCATTCTCTTTGTTGCATTTGTGTTCAACTGTTGGGTTTTGATTCCTGCTTCCAAGTTTGGTAAATTGGGAGACTGGCGTCACAACCTGATGTCAAATCGAGTCTTTTTGCGTATGTATTTCGCCTCAACTTGTCATTTGAAGAAACACAACTAACTCGTATGTCTAGAAAACGGAACGGCCTATCCTTTGACCGAACTCCTGACTGCCGACTCTAAACTCAACCACACCGCTTATGAAATGTATGGAGACTTATACGTTGGCACTCAACAGTTGTGGAGCAACTTCTTCGATATTGCCTCGTACTCTTCTGCCCTCGTTTGGATGCTCCTCTTTGGCTGGCCTCAGATCAAAGCGAGCTTCAAGAAGCTCAGAGAGCGCACAGTAGTCAAGGGCTCCGGCAAGATTACCGAGCAGTACAAGGATCAGCTCAACATTTTGCAGCGACCGTACGATGAGATTCCTTGGTGGTGGTTTGGCGCCCTGTTCCTGGTCTCATTTGTCATGCTCATCACCATCGTCGCCAAGCACTTGATGTTCATTCCCGTGTGGACTTATTTCGTCGCCATTATCACGGGAGCTCTAGTTGTCGTGCCGCTGGGCTGGCTCTATGCTCTGTCCAATTATCAACTGGTGAGAAATTTCTGTTTATATTGATTTATTATCCATTTTACTTATACTCTCCTCAAGCCCATCGGAACAACCAACGAGATCTTGTATGGTGCCATGATAAACGGCATATCCGGTTTCAAGAACCCTTGCGGTGCTTCGACTTACGGAGCCATTGCCGGAGATGCCTGGTATCGTGCACAGCTCAACCTCCAAGACATGAAGATTGGCCACTACATGCATGTGCCTCCGAAGGCCGTCTTCTTTTCGCAAGTCTTCGGCTCGGCCATTGGTATCCCCATCGACTATGCAGTCATTCGATGGGTCCTCGACACCAAGAGTGAATATCTCTCTGGCGCCAAGGAAGATCCCACTCACCAGTGGACTGGTCAGTCGCTCGCCTCCTCTCTGACGTCGGGCGTCCAGTATGTACTCGTCGGCCCTAGCCGTCTCTTCAAGCAGGACATTTACAAGCCTGTTCCCTATGGCTACCTCGTCGGCGCTGTGTGCCCCATTGTCATCTTCGCTCTGCACAAGATGTTCCCTCGGGCCAAGTTCCAGCTTTGGAACACCACCATCTTCTTCTCCGCCATGTCCATCTTCTATGGCAACCTAAGCACGGGCTACACCTCAAGTTTCATTGGAGGCTTCGTGGTCATGTTTCTGGCGTTCCGATACCGCTACGACCTGTGGGCGCGGTGGAACTACATTTTGGCGGCGGCGTTTGATGCTGGTTTCAACTTCAACATGCTGCTCATCTTCCTGTGCTTTGGCGCGGGCAAGATCATTACAATGCCAAACTGGTGGGGGAACAACGCGGATAGCAGCGAGCGCTGCTTCGCCCTGAGCGACGATTGATTGATGCATTAATGCCTAGATATGATACCTTTTGTTTATATTTTGTTGTAGCGCCGTTGAACTCATGTTCAACATGCATAGTCCAATGACATACCTAATTGCTTTATAAAGGGAATTATTATCCAGCACCCCGGTTTCGCTATTCCGCAACCTAGCCGTTACCTAGTAAAGGAAATAACCACATAGACAAATATTTAACTAAAATATAATAAATTTAAAAATATTTAAGTAATAAAAATAATAAAAGTAGTAGAAGTAGTAGAAGCAGTAGAAGCAGTAGAGAATAGGCCTAGCTAAGCCAATGTGGGACTGCCGATGCGGTAGTCTCTGATTGGCTAGACAACTGAATCCTACTCTCGCAACTACTGCAGGGGTTAGTTTTCAAGACATAGTCGACTTGCGCCAGGAACCTGCCGCTGTCAGCTTGAATAGCAGGTATTGCCTTGTGCACAGCAACGAAGCCGACACTTGGCAACATAATATATTAACTTGGCTAATGATTGATGCAAAAACCGATCAATTATGCATTAATTTACCGCGGCACGAGTGCAGTCACGTGCCAACTTCAATCCGTGTTGCGACACTGTGGAACACGAATGAAGAAGAATGGGAAAGAAAGTCTGTCCTCAAAAGAATGGTATTCTGGCCAGAAGCTCCTCCTTTTCCCATACAGACTAAACCCCCCCCCCCCATAATCATCTTCTCCGCATGCCCGTGAAAACTCCCCCGGCCCGCGGGATGTTCCATCCGGTGGCGCCCGATGGCTTCCCGGCGGACCCTCGGATTCGAAAGAGGCGCCCAGTCTGTGTGGGATAGTTTTCATTCAAGTCGAAGCACTAACCAGAGACTAAAGCCAGAACACATTAATAATAGCCTACTGAAACGACTTTTGCCACGGAAGGATTTCTGCAAATATGGGCTGATCTTTTACTTTCTTTCCTATCGCATTTCTAATTCCTGGATCCTCCCAGGGACTTTTTTTCTCTTTGCTTCACCCTCCCCGCGGTTTCGCACGCAATAGATTGCGTTCTTTTTTGTGACTCGTCATCGCTTTATGTCCCTTTTTCTCCTCTTTATTTAACTTTGCTGCAACGTCCGATTGTCGGCGGCTTAGAAATTTCTGAGCGTTTATCCCGCAAGCGAGGAACAAAATAGGAACTTGGCGCGTCCCCCACGCTAGACGCTTCGAAAAAAAAATACCTGACAACTCAGCGATCGTTTCAGAACTTAGACTTAGTCTCGATCCCTTTCTCCTCACAGCTCTCTTTCAACTTATTTCCCTCGCTTCCATCCAGCCTAATTGTTTAGCTTCTATCTAAGCTTCTATTAAGCGTCTGCTAGAGAGTTTCCTTGAGCAAGGACCACAAAGAGACAGACAACATGCTGCCTCCAATTCCTGTCCTCGCTGACTACGACATCTCGCCAACCCATGGCTTTCTCCCCAGCACGCTCCCTCTCTCTCGCCTCCCAGATCCCTATTACAACAAATGGGAGGCCATCGTGGCAAACCTGCCGGCCCTGATCCTCACTCGCCGGCTGCGCGGCGTCATCGACCGCCTGCCGGTGCTGTCCACCGTGGGTCTGGAGCACGATGCCGAGTGGCGTCGTGCCTATTCGCTGCTGAGCTTCATGGCTCACGGCTACATCTGGAGCGACGACATCCCCGCTGAGCGGCTCCCGCCCCAGATCTCAATTCCCTATCTGGCCATCTCGCAGCACCTGGAGGTCCCGCCGGTGGCAACCTATGCGGCCGTCTGTCTGTGGAACTACAAGCCGCTGTTCATGGACGAGGACATTGACAACATGGAGAACTTGGCCACGCTGTCTACATTTACCGGTGGAATCGACGAATCATGGTTCTACCTCATCTCTGTCGCCATCGAGGCTCGTGGCGCCCCCGTCATGTCTCTCATGCTCAAGGCCTTTGCGGCCGCAAGACGCAATGACTCGGCCACCGTCATACGTTGCTTGCAAGCGTTTGCCGAGCGCCTGACTGATCTGAACAACCTACTGGAGAGAATCAATGAGAGATGCGACCCTGACATCTTCTTCAACCGCATCAGGCCTTTTCTGGCCGGAAGCAAGAACATGGCCGACGCCGGATTGCCCAAGGGCGTTCTTTATGACGACGGCACACCCAACGCGGCGTATCGACAGTTCGCCGGAGGAAGCAACGCTCAGAGCAGTCTGCTCCAGTTTTATGACATTGCCCTCGGAATCCAGCACCGTCCTACAGGCGAGAAGAAGGGAGATCCGTCTGAACGCCGAGGCCGTGCCCCCAGCCACGGTTTCATCCAGGAAATGCGAGAGTACATGCCTGGCCCACATGCTCAGTTCTTGGAGGACGTGTACCATGTGGCCAACATCCGCGAGTTCGTCGAGGAAAACACCGACAATACTGAGCTTTGCCTCGCCTACGATGCCTGCTTGGCCATGCTGAGCGCATTCAGAGACAAGCACATCATCATTGTCACGCGCTATGTCATCAACCCGTCTCGCCGGTCCCGCAGCCCCAAGGCCACTCGCAGAGGCCTCAACCTGGCCATTGCTTCGCGCAAGGCCGATCAAAAGGACCAAAAGGGCACTGGCGGCACGGCTCTGATTCCCTTCCTGAAGCAGGCCCGAGACGAGACGGGCGAGCCCGCCGTGGGAGAGTGGACGAGGCGGTTCTTGAGCAGAGAGGGGAAGAAGGCCGGCAAGGGAGACTTCTTCTTGGGCAAGACAGAAGACGCAACGCTGCCGGAGACGGAGGATGTCGAAGTTAAGGGCCTTGCTGGCACGTGGACGATGGAGGATGAAGTTGGTGGTATTTGCCTTTACTGATGGATCTTGTTGATTGCTTTGGAGGCGGTTCAACACGCTTTCTATAACGGTTTGGAAGCTACTACTTTTTTTGGGGGGTCTTTTCCTTTTGTTTTTTTTCGGCGGGCGGCTGTTTGATTGGATTTTACTGCGATAGAACGAAAGAGGTATTATGCACACTCGCACTGCGCGCAAGTGTTGGATTACAAACGATGGAATGATACTTACGACGACTGCGTAATACGCGAATAGTAGATTATGCAAAAGATAGGGTTACAGGTCATAGAACCACTCGAATAAATTTCACTCTTGATCTTTTCTGCTCAGATATAAAATACATGATGATGCTTTTGCCATTCAGTGAACCTCGGCTTCAGCCGTAGAGTGTGCCAATCCAGAACCCCTCCAGACAAGGGTCTCTCCAGCCGCAAAGCCGCAAAGCAGCAAACAATTCAGGCGGGTTCCAGCTCAGACATATCCCTTTTGTCTATGTGTCTCCCCCCTTTCTCCTTTTCAGTTTCTCTGTTTGATAGCAGGCCTGTTGTTACGGCGGCTACGAAGGACCTGCGGAGGAGATGCGCGAGTTACACAGCCCCTCTACGACGAAGACATCTTATCTTATTCGGCCAAAGTGTAATCTAAACATTTCAACCTAATACTATAAGAGCAGCAACGTATTAGATTAGTGCTTCATAAACCATCTAGTACCTACCTACCGACCTAGTACTAGTACACAAGAGACTTGATACCATAAGGCTGTGTGACTGACAGCTGCATCGGCCGGCACTTGATGGCTGTTGGCGGGAGGGACGCGCTTCGGCTGGGGCCGCCACACGGGCCGCTTTGCGCGCAGTTTTACTTTCTTTAGCATCTACTAGAAGGTGCCCGTAGTCGTAATTGGTGGCGTGTAGACTGTTGGACTTGCAGCTGCAAAAAACTGCACATCTTCCCGCTGAGCTGCCACTGATTGGATATCCCATCGAGGCATGTTGTATATTATACACCTCGTCCTTATGAGCAGGCACATTAAATGTATACGAAATAGGTAGCTATATTAACAGAATATATTGAATAGATTAGCATGGGTAAAAAAAAGCCGATTATGCACATTCGTGACACAATATAAACAATATCCCCCCTCCCCTGTACCACAAACACTTCCTATTCCAGCCCCCCTGCAGCACCCTCCGTCTCAAGAACAATACTAAGCCCAGACGCCACTTTTCAAAGAACAATATTAAGCTCCTGCCCGCGCCCTGCATCTTCCAAATCTGTCCCTCTTTTGCTCAACTTCCGGTATGGGCCACTTGACAGGCGGGCTGCAAAGCAAAGCCCATTTCGAAAAAACGGGTATTAAGCGGTACAGAAAGGAAACAAATCATGCTGGCGTATACCGTATAAGAGCGCGTGTTAGGGGGGGAGCAGACATGGCGAGAAAAGTGACATTGCGTTATGTCACATTCTTTTGTATTCTCTTATAAGATGGGATGCGGAACAGAGAGAATGCTGAGGATGTATCAGAATGGGAAGCAAGCAGCAAGAACAATAGCTCTTATTCGCGATTCAATTTGAGAATATCGCCTTCTTTTTTTGTTTTTTTGTTTTTTTGTATATCTAAAATTACTTCTTCTTTTTCGCTCTTCAGTATAGCAGTCTTCTTGGTCTAATCCAACCAATTCCATTCGGAACGCGCCTCAACACCAAGACAACCAACATCACCACTTTTCCCACAGCACAACCAACCAACAACCCCTTTGTGCCACCAAAAAAGTGAACAACAACAAAAAATAAAAAGGCAAAAATGGCCTTCGATCCATACACCCAAAACATCACCATCGCCATCACCCCCAACGTCAGCATCCCCATCCCCATCCCCGTCATCGACATCTTCAACGACGAGACCGTCAACATCGTCCTCAACTACGGCACCCAGCTCGGCGCCGCCATCATCATGCTCCTCGTCGTCCTCTTCACCACCCCGCCCGCAAAGGCCCTCCGCACCGCCAACCTGCTGCACGTCGTCGGGCTGCTCGTCTGCATCGTCCGCACCGTCCTGCTGGCGCTGTACTTCAACTCGCCCTTTGCCCACTTCTACGCCGTCTGGACAAACGACTACTCCCAGGTGCCGGCGTGGACGTTCCGCGAGAGCGTTGCGGGCACCGTCTTCTCCATGCTGCTCGTCATCATCTCGGACGTGTCGCTCATCAACCAGGCCTGGACGATGGTGTCTCTCTGGCCGAGCAGGACCAAATATGCGCTCTGCTTCGTGTCGCTGCTCATCTCGCTGCTGTCTGTGGCGGCCAGGACGGCCTTCACCGTCATCCAATGCGAGGGCATCTACGAGCTGGATCCGCCCATGCAGTTCGCCTGGCTGGTCCACGCAATGGTCGTCCTCAACATCTGCACGACTCTCTGGTTCTGCGCCCTCTTCAACTCCAAGCTCGTGATCCACCTCATCACCAATCGGGGCGTTCTCCCTTCTCGTCGGGCTATGAGTCCCATGGAAGTGCTCGTCGTGACCAACGGAGTCCTCATGATCATCCCAGGTAAATAGAGATAAACGCCCCCCCCATACTCATCTCGTCTCGTCTCGTCTCTCCTGTGACTAACAAATAACGTTCCTCCTTCTCCTTTATAGTCATCTTCGCCTTCATCGAATTCCGTCCCACTGTCAACTTCGAGTCCAGCTCTCTAACGCCAGCTTCCATCGCCCTCATTCTCCCTCTCGGCTCTCTCGTCGCCCAGCGGCTGGCCCAAACAAACCAAAACGCTTCGCCTAATCTCTTCAGCTATCCCTCTTCATCCGGTGCTGGAGGCTACAAAAACAATCGCAGCTCTGGTTCTACCACGCCCCTTAAACCCGGTTCGCTGTTCGCAACTTCGACTAACAACAGCATTTCTGCGACTCGGTCCAAGTCGAGTTCACAGACTATCACGGCGGCCCCAGTTAGGGATATCGTTGATCCTATTGAACTTGAGCTGAGACAAATTGATGGATATTTGCAACCACATGAAACCCACGTTAGCGCAGAGTTGGGCGGGAGCCAGTCTCACAAGTAGTGCTGATTGACGGGTTTTCTGCCTCATTTGCGGTACTGCATTAGCAAGCGTGCATATTGAACTAAGCATGTATATTTATATAGTATAGTCATTTTTTGCAGCATAGGGAGGACTAGTTGAAAACAAAACATCACAGAAATGAAGTTTGCTAAAAATGCTGTATTGTCGCCTATCCAAGAAGAGAGATGCGAGAGAGCATCTCACGCCTCTGCTTGCTACTTCTTATTTTGATGGTTCATTGAGTAACTTTACGAGAATTCATTTCCGCCACTTCTTTCCCCTATGGCAACTTGATCGCGAATTTGGTCAACCAGTGCTCTTGAAAATATTGGTATCGTATATTAATCTATCGGCGGCATCCAAACAAACTAGGAAGAAATAGCACGCACAGGTAATTGTTGTCATAGTTGAGTATCTGTTAGTGTCAAGTGAGTATACCTATCTTTACCCATAATGCGTCCATAATATCTACTCCGTCTGAGGTCGTGCTCTCAACGCTGCCATTCTGTCCTTGCAAAGACTGGTGATACGCCGAATTTCTCCTCCTCGGACAGGCTGAGGCTGCTGAAGTGTGCAATGGGCCTGCGAAACGAATAGTCCGTGGCTACGAGAGATTAAACGCCGACTTAGGAGGCGAAGAGAGGGATGGCGGGCAAGGATGTTGAGTCGATGCTTGAGAGGAAATGACTCGTCAGTGTTGCTTGACACCTCTTCAAAAGGATTTGCCCAGTGTTGTGGCTGCAAGTCAAATCCTCCCTCGCCATCCACATTAAAGTCTCGCCGTTGCTCTGGGTAGCTATGGGGCTTGGCGTCTTCAGAACTCGTATTCCTTTTTCTCCTCCAGTCTGACCTAAGGATAGACCCCTTGATAAATTAGTTTAGTGGCCCATGAAAGAATATCAGAACGGCAGATAGCGGACAAAAACTTACAAAACCTCTTGTATAACGGCTCGCCTTCAATGCAGATGGCTTAGTATAGAGCAGAGGTTTGGCATCGCTTGCTTGACTGCTAAGAGTGTCTATATCTGGAGATTGGCTATAGGAACGAGGGATACCACTCTCTAATGGTGATAACAGTCTCGGGGTAAGCGTCACATTCCAGGCCAGTTGCCTCTCGTTTGAAGACCTGCCATTGGAGTCTAAGAAAATCGGAGATTCATATGCTTTGGGAATATGATCAAATTTGTCTTCTCCATCAGTTTGATGACTCATTGATTCAAAAAGGCCTATGGTCTCCTTGAGTTCCCGCTTGGCAGAAGTTGCCATGGAATGTGTTGGGAGAGATCCATCCACCTTCGATGTATAGCGCGCGGGGGTCTGACGCGACGGAGTCGATCGTAACGGTGGTTCAGAGGAGAATCTGGAAATTGAGTTGACTGTTGCGGCTTCATTTTTCACAAGTGGCTGCTTGTTGTCGGCTGCATCTGTTCGTAGGTGCCTCTTCTAGAATGACGGCATCGAGACTGACGAAGGCAACGAGCTGTCAAACTTGTTCCGAAGGCTAGAGACTTTCGACTGATGAGAGGGAACTGATCTGGAGGTTTTCAACGATGGACTCTTGATGTGATGCAGTTCCTTAGGGTCGCTAGTAGCATGAATGGTTGATGACGATACGGTGTCTTGGCGTGGGTGAGATAGAGGAACATAGGGCCGCGAGTGTTCTGTTAAGTCCCGTTCAGCTCCTTCTCTCTGTGAAAGGGAGGAATTTAAAGCATCTGTTGGATGACTTGTCATGGTTTCGCTTTCAGAGTGCGGGACCTCTTCAGGTGATGTATTGCCAGTCTTTGGATACCAAGCCCCTATTCCTGTAACAATCATATTTTTGAGCGGAGATGGGGCTTTGTGTAGAAACGCGCCGCCCTGCAACTTGAACCGGGTCTCATTTCCTCTTTGCCAGATGCTTGTCTTACTTTCGACACCGATATTCTCATTTAAGCGCCGAGAAGAAGAGCGATCAGGGGAGGCAAGCGGTCGTGGCAGACATTCGGGATGCTCAACGAGATGATGGAAGGGTATCAGGTCTGGAATAGCATCTTTCTCTTCTTGTTGGTCTAGTTTCTCTAGATCCCCGGCCTTTGTTGTTGGGATTCCTGTTTTTGACAATTCTTTGGCGCGGCTATTCACATCAAAGGGTGTCTTATGGTCGTTACGCCCAGTGGTCGTAGTAGGTGAAGCCACGCGTTGAGGTTCATAGGTAGCTGGCGTATTGTCTAACAAGGCATTAGCTCACATTCTGTGTACTCATGGTAGAAGTGCAAAATGCGTATATGTATACGCCAATTTGTAACCGGATGTTGTAGATTTGGCTACCCACTGGAAGCGGTATTCTCGCCAGACCCTCGCTCGAACAATCTCCTCATCTCCGCCACAACCGAGCCGCTGCGCACCAGTGGTCTTTTCGGTTTTAACGATGGATTATCAGTGTTTATAACATGTATGTCCGTAACGGCAGGTCCTGGCTGAGTTGTGTCATTATGCTTGGCCGGAGACGAGCTGATGGGAGCCGGAGATGGCGGTGTCGCAGCTTTCAGTGTTTCAGCGCCATCTTTTACTTCGTCATGTATCAATGGGACTTGAGATAGACTTGAATCAACGAAAGCACGGTCTAGGGCTGTCGTTCCATCGTTCCGATTGGATTTTGACGAAGCTCCTAGGTTCTCGAATTTGGATACCAGCCGTGCCAATCCCCCCTCAAGCAGAGGTGCACGCCGAGAATTTACAGCAGTCATTCCGCCGTCAGCCAGCTTCGTTGAAGACAAAAAAAACTCAGTCGTTAGGTCAATATCACCCTATCAAGTATGAAAGGACAAAACGAGGGCGTGGGGAGAGAAGTAATAAAGGTAGAAAGAAAAGTGAGTGGTTGCTGAAAGGCAGATAGCGAGTATCTTTTTTTTTTTCTTGGAAAGTTGAATAAAACAATATGGCTGCCCGGGCAATTCATCCAAAGCAATTGTTGACATGAGGCCGCGCCTGAAGCGAGTGTTTCCATCGACCTACCAATGGTCAGTTCAATGCTACCGAGAGCAGCTGTGGCTTCCTAGTCTCGTCAGAACTTTGCCACCAAGAAGGACAAGATAGAGCAAGAAAGACTGGTAACATGATCAGCTCTTTCCAGGCTAGTTTCCGAAGAGCCCTTGTTTTTTCACATGCGACAAGGTTTCCGACAAGTCATCACAAAAGCAGCACAACATGCACACAGTATAAGTCGCAAGAAATATTCCAAAATGGAGAGCGCCGTTCTCTTTCTTTCTTTCTTTTCTTTTTTTTCATTATCGAGCCAAAAACTTCCGGCCAAGCCATTTCCAAGCTGCGCCGTCCATCCGAAGTCGCCTGGTAAGTCTATATTGCATGTGGCATAAACCGTGCAGATCTCGCATCATAGCATACAATCAATCCTTCTAATGTACAACGACTCATTTCCTTTCCTGCTTGGGGATATCGAATTGTTGATCAAATTAAGTCGTGCTGGAGTATAGGCCGAGTGCCTGTCGATTATTGACTACATCACATGAGCTGTTAGCAAGCGCTTCACTTTAATAAGTCGTCTCGGGAGTCGTACGGCGGGAGGAGGATCTCGCCCCAGGAGCTGGAGAGAAAAGTGACGGCAGCCTGTTTCGCAGATTATTAGCCTTTATTCTCTATGGCTCTATGATCAGCCAAATTCCGAATACGCACTCCAAAGATGGCAATGCTTCGAACGAAAGCGGCGTTCTCAGCAGAGGTCAAGGCATCGTAGGTGGAGGAGACGAAGCCCTTGGGGGCGCGGCGGCCCTTTTCTCCGTATAGTCTCTTGGGAGGCATGATGAATTGTCTGGAGGTGTCGCTGGAATCGGAGGCGGATCAAGCGATGCAAGGAATAAGGAAAGCGACGGCTATAATTGCTCGATATTCCACTCGAAGTCTGCGGAATGCGAACGTCACTGGGGCCGTCAAAAATTCAGAAGCGCCCCGCCATCGCCATGAGTCACATGACTAGCGTTATCAATCCTATCATATACCGGAATATCCCACGAGTATGACATCTAGAACATCTGGTTCCGTGGTCTAGTTGGTTATGACATTTCGTTAACATCGTTTAACGCCACCGAAAAGGTCCCCGGTTCGAGCCCGGGCGGAATCATTCTTTTTGCCATTATTTCATCTCATAAATAGCTTGTGCCTCTGATAGAGGGGGAAAGAGCTTGCTCTGTATTTTTTGTTGGGTTTTCATCCCACACATCTTGCGTCTATTCAGGTAATATAGAGTATCCTGCCAGGATTTAATTTCATTTCAAGGCAGTTAGAGAAGACTTGATAGAATCCTTCCTTTGTGTAAGTCAGCAATCACTGAACCGAAAGTGCACCTAAATTTACATGTACCCAGAAGCCGAGGGAGATTCCAATCAGCACGAGTTTACCAGCTTCCGCTATAAATGTACAGAAACCAAGTAAAAGAGGCTGTGTGTATGTATAAAAAAAAATTCATAAAATACACAATGCATTTTAACTTTTGATTGCTCATTATTTTCTCTTTTACATTTATCTTCGAGGTTGAGGCGTTTTAGCAAGATTTGGTCTAGCCGCCAAATGCTTTTTCTTAAGCTTGTAGTTATTTGTGCCACTGTATTCGAGAACACCTACGGTTCTAGGTAGCTGCAAGTGGCGCACAACATAAACGCTGCATGACATAAGTTCACTTCAACTATTAAATAAAAAAGCGAATCCGACAATTTTCTTCTCGTAATTCCTCTAGACCGCTGCATTCACCACATGTCAGTGATTTTTGACTTGCCTTGGGATTCCTTGACCTCTCTCCCTACAGGGTATCTTACTTCCACAAGCAATAACAAGCACCCCGCCCCCGCTTATCTGAGCTGGCTGCAATATCAATATCGTCATTCTGGATATCTGGGCGAAGCAGATTCGCATCGCTGCAAAGGGCTTTGTTACACAGATCGCTTGAACTATCGCAATTAGAGTCTCTGTAGCGCCCATGGCCGCGTCTTCACAGCTGCCTGGCGGCTTCATCCGCTCTCAGGGCGGTCTTCCTTCGCCTGCACCATCATCAGCGTCTTCACGAGCTGCGTCCAGTCTGCCGCACCCGAGGAACAATGCACTACAGCCTGGATCCAACAAGGAGGATATGGTAAGGAGATATGTAGAGGACAGACTGCTTTATATTTCCCGCCGCTATGTGAAGAAGTTTGGGAATCCGGATCCTGGAGATGCGGTTGTCGGATTCAAGAGCTTTGGTGAAGTCTGCAAAGAGCTCGATGGAATTGTGAATGTTTTGTGGAAATCGGGCACGCGTGAGTTTACTTTACAACCATTCTCTATGTTCTACTGCTACTTGAATAAGGAGATCACATAAACGCTAATATGGTGCATGCATGCTATAGCGGGTTTACAAATCCCGTTCCTGCTCAAGATGGCAAGCGACTTCACGCAATACGTCAGGTCGTTTCCGCCATCGTCCAAGGCGTCATTTGATTTATTACACAAGCTTGACCACTGCTTTGCCAGCTTACTCTCAGGTCAAGACATTGAAACCAACGAGACGCTTCCGGGGTTTGAAAATGGCCTGCGGGCGGGC
Source organism: Trichoderma asperelloides (assembly GCA_021066465.1). Classification (NCBI taxonomy): domain Eukaryota; kingdom Fungi; phylum Ascomycota; class Sordariomycetes; order Hypocreales; family Hypocreaceae; genus Trichoderma; species Trichoderma asperelloides. The sequence goes on along the minus strand of JAJKFY010000110.1, from coordinate 281,703 downwards.
ATGACAACGACTGACATGGTGCGATGCCGGAGTCTTGTTGAGCAGACGAGGGTGTTGATGGTTGAAGTCATGAGCAGTGGCGAACAAGAAGAAGAGGATGAGGAGGAGGAGGAAGAAGAAGAAGAAGAAGAAGATGATGATGATGATGATGATGAGACTGATGGAGATGGCCAAGAGACGGAAGGGGCAGAAAGCTCCGATGCTGGTGGCAACTCTGCGTGGGATATAGACGAGGATGAGATGCACCTGGATGCTGCGCGCATCTACGAGAAGACGATTGTGCAGCTGGGGAGGAGGCTTGGGGATTCTCTAGGGAGCGGCATTGGAGTCGGCGACGGCGATGCTGCCATGACAAACACGTGAAAATGTGTATGTAGACTATCTATGCAGCAGGTCAGCTGGAGTGAACTGAGTTTGCGCTTTGCGATAAGTGAGAGTGATGGGATTGCATGGTGAGGAGTTTATTGGGTAGTATTGGACGTGTTATCAGAGTTTTGTTTGCTGCACCAAACAAACATTTTGCCCCTGTCTAGCTGCCAAACCACAAGATAACATCTAATGTATAAGGCTCTATAGAAAGGTAAAAAACAAAACAAACTGTAGCTACAGCCGCTAGAAGATGATAGAGTCCCAGAAACAGTAAAATAGAATCAATAGTCCCTGACCTCTTCTCTCCCTCATCAAAGTAGTACTGGGCAAAGAACAACAACAAAGCAAAGCCAGACTGAAAATGGCCACCGCCTCCTGAACGCGCGAGTCAACCAGGCACCTTGGGCCGGTGATTGGCTGGACTTGCGCTGCGGGCGAGCCAAACCCGTAACGACGGCGTGTCCCCTTTGCATTTGCTAGCCTCATGCACGTTGGCATGCATGCAAGGGTCGATGGAAATTTTTTATGCTCATTGTCCTCTTTTCTTCTTTTTGCTTCTCACGCCTTATCTTTGGTAGGAAAGAGATCCGATTGGGGGTTATGGAGATGAGGCAATATTGTTGGGCACCGGTGGGTGGTTCGTTCACATGTGCTAGATGTGTGTTTGCTGTTTACAGCTCCCTACTAGGTTAGTGATAGTAGTAGTAGGTGTTTTGCATGTGCTGTCTAGTTCACATGAGATTGAGATGGATGGGCATGAGACGGGGATGTCAGTAGTGCTAGTATGTGTGTAGTATAATATAGTATGTACTGCAGCAGGGTCTTTTTGGCATCTTTGCTGCTACTAGTTGGAGAGATCTGCTCCGGAGATGGGGAGAAGAGAAGGCGGGATGAGATGAGGACGGGGGCCATTGTTTGTGATATATTGGCAGATCGCTTCTGGATTCTGAGCACGAAGCCGCCGATCGCCCATGGGCCAACTTCCCCATATCCAGCGATGAGCGAGGCCTATTGCTTTCCCGTCCAAGCGCTGCAGCAAGTCCATCCATCTATATCATGCGTCTATTTACAACTTGGCATATCCTCTGTGCAGACGCCCGCTCCAGCATCAGGCTCGGCGTAAACTCTTGGCTAGTCCTCTCGCCGTCATCACCACCACCACGATGCCTCACCACCTCGGCATCCTCAGCCAATCCGCGCCTCATTGCATGAAAAATAGACTTGGACTAGGTAGGTACTGCTACCTGTAATACTACTACTACTAGTAGCAGCAACCTACCGCTCTATTAATACATGCAGCAGCGGAAAATGTTTCACCCCCCACTGTCTCGCTCACCACTCGCCCGCATCCCGGTCGGTTTCATGTTTCAAAACTTTGCCGAAATCCCACCCTCCATCCTGCTGCCCTGGAGGCGCGCGCACGGCTCGTCTGGCACGGCCCTGAGCCTATGCCGCGCTTAAGGGGACAGGGGTCCGGAGCCTAACAGCGCGGTTTTTGCCCCCTCGTCACTCCACTGCACGACTCTCAGGCCCGGCATGGCTGCGCCAACGTTCGATTCCGTGGTCCTCCATCCTCTAAGCTGACGGCGCTGCAGACGACGGCGCCTGGGAGCCCGTGTCGCGGTGGAGCGGTGCCTGGTGCCTTTTTTCTCGCTTTTGCTTTATTGGCTGCATACGTGACTGCACATGCATGTATACAGGGAGTGCATGGATCCCGCGTATCTGGGCCTGTTGCAGCCATGGATGGACTCGAGCATGTGGTTCCAGTAGAAGCGGTGGCAGTAGGAGAAGCAGTAGCAGCAGGAGAAGCAGTAGCAGTTTGTAGCGTCCAGTTCTGCTCCAGCCTCGTAGCCGTTGATGGGACTTTGCTGTACATACAAAAGGCTCCGCGGTTGCCACCATCGCTTCTCAACCCCCTTTCCTTCCCTTTCTCCTCCGCCACGCACCTCGTTCTTCGGTTGCTTTTGATACCCTTTTTTCTTCCTCTTTTTTTTCCTTGTCCAACTTCAACTTTCATTCTCAACAGGCCTGTGGCCGATTCCCTTCCTTTCGCTGGTCGATTTTCTGCGCACTCCTTGTTTTCATTACCTTCTTCCTGTTTAGCAGACAAGACTTCAATCCTTTGTCCAGCTAGTTTGCGACTCATTCCCTCAGTTCAGTTCACTTCAGCTCCAAGAGCCATCAGCGATTCATCTCAAGATTTCATCTGAAATCCTTTCCATCCCTTTCAACCGAGAACAGGCCGTCTTCTACGTTTTTGCTGTGCAACCGAAAAAAACAAACAATCCTTATATATCCACCCAAAATGATGCTCTTTCAGTCTCTCGCCCTTTTCTCTCTGGCCCTCTCTGCCAGAGCCACCCTCGCCCCCAATGTCCCCGGCATGAACATGGTCTGGCAAGAGACCTTTGTTGGTGACCAGGGCGCCATGGTCGACCTGACCCAATGGAACGTCATCACCGACATTCACAACAACCAGGAGCTCGAGACTTACACCCAGTCCGGTTCCAACATGCAGCTCTCTGGTGGCCAAACCCTCCAGCTCGTTCCTCAGCAGTCCCCCACCGGGGAGTGGACCTCGTCCCGTATCGAGTCTGTCCAGTCCTGGGCCCCGGTCCCTGGAAAAGTCATGCAAGTCCAGGCTGCTCTCCGTGGCGGCAACAGCGCCCTTGAACAGAAGCAGGGCATGTGGCCAGCCTTCTGGATGCTCGGCGACTCTATGCGCACCGGCACTCCCTGGCCTCTCTGCGGAGAGCTCGACATCTTTGAGCAGATCAATGGCCAGCTGACGGGCTACGGCACCGCCCACTGCGACCACGTCGGTGGTGGTGCTTGCAACGAGCCCTCGGGCTTGGGGGAGAGCATTGCCATACCGCAAGACGACGAGTTCCACACTTGGTCCCTCAAGATCGACCGTACATCCAACAACTGGCAGACGGAGACTATCCAGTGGTTCATGGATGGCAAGCTCTTCCACACCCTTACAGGAGCTCAGATGGGCGACGAGGGTATCTGGGCCACTCTGGCGCACTCCCCCATGTTTGTTATCCTCAACTTGGCCGTTGGAGGAACATGGCCCGTAAGTATCTCTTCTTCCTTACTCTGTTCTGACAGCATGAAGCTAACTCGTTATTGTTAGGGCGACCCTAATGAAGCTACTCTGCCCGGCTGGGGCAACATGTTTGAAGTCCAGTACGTTGCTGTCTATGCGACGGCCTAGAGCGATGGCGTTTGGACAGTTCCCCGTATATAAAAAGAACATGTTTAAGAGTGGGAAAAGTTCAAAATCTGGATAGAGATAAAAAGAGAAAAAGAGGAAAAAAAAAAGATGGTAGATGGCGTTCTTTTTGGTGATGGCGATTATATCATGATGAAATGTCTCTTCCCTTCTACATGAAGGATGGTTTTTACCGATTTTATTCCCTGTACATATACTACTAGAAACTTATACCCACGACCGTTATGACCCAAAAAGTCAGCTTCGTATACAATCTGCAGTAGGCGTGAGTAAATCCTTGTGTGTGGGCAGCGCTGTTAGAATACTTACCCACGTGCACGTATTGATTGGTGATAGATGCTGCCGTATGACAAGACAACCTACATGTTGTCTGCAGGGGAGCAGCGTTATGAAAGTAGTATATACTTCTAGGTTTAATGCGTACGGCAGCATGCAATGTCACTGGCGGTGTTTTTTTTATGTCAACAATACACATAGTAACATTAATCTGATCTTTTACAACTGTGGCTTATATGGTATGTGAAGCAACTGAAAAGGAGGAAAAAAAAAAGAAAAAAAAAATAAGAGAGAAAGCCATTATTGAAAACGTCAAAAGCCAGCAAAAGGAGGAAAAAAAAAAAAACATTTTTACAAGAAATGAGAAAAAAGGGGGGGAGGAAGGAAATTTGTTTGTTCCACCAACCCGCGTCTTCATCAATCAGCAAGGGAAAATGACGTGTGTAGTGTAGTTTAAAAAACAAACTACCTTTTAGAAAAAAGGGGGAGCAAAACCAAAACCAAAAAAAAAAAAAAGTCAAAGAGCCGAGCGGAAAAAAAAATAAAAGACGAGGAATCAAGAGTGAACAAAATAAGGGAGAAAAAAAGCGTTGTCAAAAACAATAAAAACACAAATCCACAGGGACATCATCTCTTTCTTTCTCTCTCTCTCGCTCTCTTTTTTTTTTTCCCGTTTCAAACCATCAAGAGTATGAGACCCTGGGAAAAAAAACCGGATCGCCACATGACCATGATATAGATAATCCACTCTAACGCCTTGTCGAATGATGCCAGATTAGAGAGACTACCCAGGAAGACAAACAATGATAGAAAAAGATATAGTAAAAAACAGCCAACCCAGCTTAAACACTGAACAGGAGAGAGGAACCACTCTACTCTGCGCCAATCTCTCCACCTTCCATCCCTGGGTATGATCCATTGAAGTCAAATGGCTCATTGCCACCATCTCCATCATTCAAGAAGGAGTCGAAATCGAAATCGTTGAGGACGTCAGTGGTGCCAAGAGGGTTGTTCAATTCAATTCCACCGAAATCCTGCTGGATCATTAGCGTTAGTCTCTCGAGTCGAGGCTACCACATGGCAAATGCGATGAGGTAGAGGGAGGAAACGTACCATTGCGAAGTTGTTATCCATTCCTAATGAGCCACCCTGAACCAGGTCATTATGGGCAGGTTGTGGCACGGGAGCAGCCGGTTGAGGTACCGGCGCACTGGCCGCAGCAACGGGAGCTGGCACGCCGGTGGTAACCGTCGGCGCAGATGCATTTGGCGTGGGACCGCCAGCTTGGCCGGCCTTGAAGCCTCCAGGGGCGACGACGGGAGTGATGGGGGTTGCCGGTGCTGCGGTCTCGGGCTCTGCGCCATTCTCCGCGGTTGAAGCAGCGGCGTTGTTGTTATTCTGGTTCTTCTTCTGTGCATTTCGCTATAAGATCTGTCAGATTGCAAAAAAAGGGGGGGAAAAGGGGGGGTGATGCGAAAATCAATAGAGAGTGGACTTACCTTGTCTTTGGCACTTTTAGAGTCCTTTTTCTTTGGCGCCGCCTTGTTGCTCTGGCTGGGCGTAGGAGGTGCTGCCGCCGCCTGCTGGGGGGATGCAGTCGTCCTGTTGTTTGCGTTGCCTGCTGCCGGCGCTGATGGAGGAGGCATAGATCGCTGCTGGGGAGTCCCCTGGACTGGCTGACCCTGCTGCGGCATACCCTGCTGCGGCACCATCTGGCCGTTCATGCCTTGCTGCCATTGCTGGGGGTTGCCTGGGACGCCCTGCCCCCTAGCGGCCATCATCTGTGCGTTCATCGGGCCATTGAACGGCTGGCCAGGATGTGAGCTGGGCGGCCGCATGCCGTTCATTTGGGCCTGTGCGGCGGCCATATTCCCATCCGCTCCTCCCTTGTAGAAATGAGGTGCCATGCTGACATCAACGTGGTTGCCCAGGAAGTTCATGGCGGGGTTGGGAGACTCGCGGGACTGTCCACCATCGGGAACAGGAGAGGGGATGCCAGAGTTGTTCATCTGGGGAGTGCCACGCTTCATCTGCTCAGCGGGGTTGGGAGAAGTGCCGGATCTCATGGCCTGCGGTGATGTGTCTGGGAAAGGCTGTCCATTGGGTCCGGCTGCTCCCGCCTGGTTCTCCCTGGGTATTCCGCCCATGTCGCTCTGCTCCTGGCGAGCCATCATCAGGCGTTTCTTGTTCTGCTGCTCAAGCAGCATCAGCTGCATCTGGTAGTCCTGCAGCGCATGATTGCTGCCGGTCGGCTGGGATTGACCTCCTGATCGCATGGCATTGGGGCCGTCCATATTAGGGTTATAAAAGGCATTGAGAGCATTGCCATCGGGGCCACCCTGGGCCATCATGGGTGAGCTCTGATTCTGGGGCACGACACCGGCCATCTGCTTACTGCCCATTTGGTTGCCATGATGCTGCTGGAGGTTGTGCGAGTAGGTTGCGATAGACTTTTGTTGGGCTGCGGGTGGCGTGTTGGCAAAGTTTTGCATCTGCTGGGGGTTGAGCTGGTTAGGGTTGATGCCGTTGGCGGCCAGTACTTGCTGGGCATTGGCGACGTTGCCGGCAACAGCCATCTGTTGGCCAGGCATGTTTTGGCCAGGGCGACCGCCGTTGATCATGGCACCAGGCTGGTTAGCATTGAAAGGAGCGCCGTCAATTCGTGGGCGTTTTGAGGGAGATGGCGCATTTTCTCCTGACGCAGGCGACGATGGCCGATCACGGTTGGCGTCCATGCCGGAAGGATCCCTCTGCATTGGATTCTGCTTTGCCTGAAGCATCTGCATTTGAGGATTTTGATTGTTGGCCATGGCAGCTCGAGCAAGATTGTTTTGCTGCTGCTTCATAGCCATGGTCATGTTGTTGTTCTGGATGTTTCTCATAAACTGAGCCTGATACTGCTGTTGCGCCGATAATTCAGGGCGCATTTGACGCAGCATCTCTTGTTGCTGAGACTGCTTCATTCGCTGTTGCTGCTTGAAATCGAGTTAGTCAACGGTATCAATGGGCAGGAGTAGAAAGGGAGAAAAGAGAAGAAAGAAAAAAAAAAAAAAAGAAAAAAAAAGAAAAAAAAAAGAAAGAAAAACGAGGGGTTCAGCTTTCTGTGTTTCGTACCTGAGTGTGCTGAACATATTGGTTCACCATATGATTTCCAGCTTTGGCGCGTGGGGCAGTGTAGATATCCCAGAACACGCAAAACCACTCGTAGAGGAATGATGTATCCGAAGCTGGCATCGGTAGCTTGGGAGGAGGCAGATCGTCTGGCAATTTGGAGTCGCCGTCGTCCTTCGAATCAGTATCCATGGGATCGTCGACGCCGTTCATGGCATTGCCGTTTTCGCGACGACCACCAGCTTCCTTGTTAACGTTGACCTGTTGATCGCTGGCCAGCAGAGAGCGGGCACAGTCGTACATCTGATGTCTGAGAAAATATTCGTAAATGTATGTGTTAAGCGTGCTGCGCTGGTCCTGCATCTGTCGCCCTGCGCCGGCAACAGCCATTTGGGGGTTCATAGCGTTATTATTCATCATGGGCATCGGTGCGCCGCCAACAGGGCCGCCCATGGGCGTCATGTTGGCCATACCGGGTTGGGCATTCATCGTGAATGTGGGTGGATGGGAGGCGGGATTGAAAATATACAGAGATGCGAAGAGCACTCAAGGCCCCAAGCGAAGAACTATAGTCAGAGAGAGGGTTTCCCTGGTCAGCCACTTGGGTGCCGCCACGCGAAAAGCGCTACAGGGCTGGCCGACGTGGGCAAGACGAGGCGGAACCCTAAACAGGAAGCCTATCCCAACACGAGAGCGGGAGAGTTTCGATGTTCTGTACAGGATAATCGCGAGCCGCGCAAAGGTGCGAATCTAGGCGTGGAAGCAGAGGCTGCTGGGGCGACGCGCTCGTCGAAGACGGACAGCTAAGTGTGGCGATGTATGTAAGCGGCGACGGCGGCGCTCGGTGCTGGCGGCCTGGAGAAAAATGCCCGCCTGAGTCGCGGAGCAGCGTGGATGCGGCAAATGGCAGCTGGACGTGGCTCGAGTGGCCGACGAAGCAGTCGAGATGGAGGAGAGGAGGGAAAAGAACAGAGCTGCCTCTGTCCTGGGGGATGTAGTGCACGCTACAGTGAGGTTGCCTTAGCGGTTTTGCTGTAAGCGCACCGGCAGCGCGGGAACTGCAGCGCAGCAGCACTGGCGGGCCTGTAAAGTAAGAGAGGATTGCCGAGGCGAACAGCGTCCGCGATTCTCTTCGACAACGGCACGGCTCGACGACGCTCAGAGGCACGGGCAAGAATAACAGGTTGCGGTCGTGGGTCGTCCGGTCAGCTCTCGCGCTGGGCCGTGGGGACAAATGTCGCGATGGACATCAGATTAGGCTGTGGAGGTAGTGAAAGGTAAGGCAAGGTGCGAGTAAATGGTGGGCGATGGTGGTGCGCAGAACGCCGCTCATACAGTACGCAGTGCGCAGCGGCACGAAAAGGAGCGCGGGCGATTCGCACGGTGCGTGCAGCGCTCAGACCGCGTCGGATGGTCGCGTAGCCTTGCGCCGGGGCTGGGGCCGTCGCACGGTGCAGATGCGGCGTGGGCGCGAGAGGACACAGTGCGAGGGGCGGGCGGCGAAAAGCAGAGCGAGCTTGGAAAAGTTGTTCGAGGGCCGCATGAAATTGACGGGCTGCTTCGGGGGGGTTGGCGATCCTACTATAAGGCTCCGGCTGCTTGGTGCTTGCGTATGCGTGGGACTACGTGCGTAGATTTGGGTCCGCTGCGGCCGTGGGCGCCTGAGGCACCAACGCGAATCTATGCGGGCCGCAGCGCTGTTTTGCTGCGACTGTGACACGGAGCACGCTATGAAACCGCTGAGGTAAGGCTTTCGACGTAATGCTGCTGCGTGTAGACGTGTAAGAGGATTTGAGGCGCAACTTAGTTGCGAGTTGCGCTCGGCGAGACTCGATGCGACCTGATTTAATATGGATTTAATGTGGAATTGCAGCATTTTACTTTGGCATGCACAGTCGCTGTCCGCGTCCATTGCGCATTTCAACAAACCATACAGGATTTTACACTTTCATTTTGTGCGTGACTGTGCTGCGGCAAGCATCATCCGTTTTCCACTTTGGTGATTTTTTCTGGACCCTGAATCCTCACGGCCCCCGATATGCGCATCATCATCCCTTCTTCCCCCAACGGCACTTTGGCGCTTCTCCATCTTTCGGCGTGAATCTGCACAAACCGGACGCGCTGCACCGGCTTGTAACATGATTGCTCATACCACGTACAACCCGAGACGTGGGCATTGACCACTCAGCAGGCATCAGCCAGCACGCTGCTTGGTCACTCCACAGCCAGGGTGGGCTGATCCAAGGAGATCAGGCACGACTGCTTTGCTTGCTTTCCGCCTTAGGCAGGATTCATTTGCGGTCTGCCCTCTTTGTTGGAGCATCCTCACAGCCAGATTGAGTTTCGGGGATATTATATATACTATATACTACTATCCCTACTAGGTAGGTATGCTTTGATTTCGGCACGTAAGCTTTTATGGTACTAGGAGCCTCACGTATACTTGCATGGGCAGGTAGTACTGATGTTATGGGACTGTGGACGCAATGCAGGCCACAAAGCATGTTCGGAACTTTAAATCATTGATGCTGTATAAGGTAGGAGAAGCAAACGGAGCAGCTATCAGGCTCCGTGTTTTCCCGCGGGACTTCTTGCTTGTAGCTCAGTAAGCTGTTTATAGATGGGCATTCGGCTATTCATCCCGTTCATCTACCTGATAGATACCCATCGGGATTATTTGCCGTAATCGTTCGCAAAGGCTTGATCAAAGTGTACAGACGGCTCGGCTCGATCTATGGGGTATCATAGTGCTTTCAGTTTCACTTCCACTCCCCCTTCACTCCCTCTCCCCCTTCCCCCGCTGTTTCTCTGACGGCAGTGGGATCGGACCGGCTATCGCCGCTGTCAAAGTAGGAGCCTGTTCCTAGCCTTTCCTAGCCTTTCCTGCGAATAGCTTCAAGTCTTCCACCTTCTTAATCTGGCCCGACATGCTCATCATTCTATCAATCGTCTTCCGGCGGCAGCTCGTCGTCGATGTAGCGTATCAATGTTACCCGCATTTCTGTAGTGTCGTTCCCCCTTAGGACGTCGCTGATGAAGTGCGCTTCCACCTGCATCTGAACCATCTCCAATGCCCCTCTCAACACTCCACACAAAATGTTGGAGTACCAGAGTTCGTTCTGCGCCCTTCCGTCATCCGGTAGCTCGACAAAATCGGCAAACGGGTTCTCATCGAATACCAGAGAGAATGAGTTGTTGTCAGTTGTCCAATTTGTCACTTGCGGTGTAATATTCAAAAATATTTTAAATCCAACCTGGAAGAGGCCCAACCCGTTAGCCATAGTATAAGAGGTGCATCTTTGAGCCATGACCTTACCCGTGATATCATGTCTGCGGTTTCCCGAAAGTTGGAGCAGCGCTTCATTGTATTTGACTTTGCCAGATAGTCTTCGATGAGTCGCAGACCGATATTGTAGCCCATCTTGTCAAGTTGGCGGTTGACCTCTGGGTAGTCGTCTTCGAAATCCTTGCATAGCTGCGCAACAATGGTTCCGTATGTCAATGTCACCAGCTCGGCATTTACTTTATCTATGCGAGTTCTATCGATGCGATTAGATTTAGGCGTGGTTTTCTCTGATGCCAAGACAGCCTTACTTCCAGATTCTGTAGTCATGTTAGAACAACGCCGAGCGCAGAGCAACGTGAGAGAACATACTCTTCCCCAATGCGGGACGCTTTGCTGGCTGCCATTGCGACAGTCGTCTAGGTTTGGTAACTGGAGAGGATTTTGCGGGTGGTAATGATCAGTTGTATTGTTGTTGCGCCCGTATCTTAATCACGAGAATGCAAGCAAGCAAGGCGGCGGCGAGAGTGACTGCGCTGGTATGGGGGGATTGACGAACGTTGCGGACTATCATGCAGGGAGCTCAGCTTAGGCGGTGGGGTACGGAGTACCTGGCCGGTGGCTCCAAGCCTTGACCACCGAGCGTAGGAACATCAACGGGCCGAAAGCCAATAGGAGGGCGAGTTTGACCGGCGCCAAGTTCGCAACTTGACAAGGCTTCGCGATCGCGACACGGACAGCCTCATCAGCTCGAAGCTCAATTTTCTTTCGCTATTTTGGCCAGTTTAGGTCTTGGTAGTGTTTTCATCGCCTCAAATAGTCACAATGTCGGCTGAAAAGCGCCCGGCGGACGACGATCCTGGCTTGTCAAAGGTTCTTGTCAAGAGGCAGAATGTCAACACCTCTGAAGGAGCGCTTGCGCGGCTCAATGCCTCCAGCAACGCTTTGGTGCAGACTGTGAGACGAAATTTTACTTTTGGAGACCATCCCTGGAATGACTCTAACGGTGTATAGGCTCCCCGGACGAGCGGGCTTCAGGCCCCTGTGATGGAGCTGACGGGACACTCTGGGGAGATTTTCTCAGCCAAATTTGACCCTACGGGCAATTTGATTGCCTCTGGATCAATGGACCGAAGCATTAGTACGAAGCTCCCGACCTCTCTAATGGGTATATTGGTTTGCTAACGCAAGGCAGTGTTGTGGAGGACCTACGGCGACTGCGAAAACTACGGCGTGCTAAATGGTCACAAGGGAGCCATTCTTGACTTGCAGTGGGCACGAGACTCGGAGATTTTATATTCTGCTTCAGCCGATATGCATCTTGCGAGCTGGGATCTGACTTCAGGAACACGGATACGACGATATGTCGGACACGAAGAAATCATCAATACCTTGGATATCAGCAAGCGAGGCGAGGAGATGTTGATCAGCGGAAGTGACGATTCAACTATTGGAATTTGGGATCCACGGACGAAGAACGCGGTCGACTACATCGAGACCGAATTCCCCATCACAGCTGTGGCCATCTCTCAAGCTGGCAACGAGATATACTCGGGAGGCATAGATAATGACATTCGAGTCTGGGATCTAAGAAAGAAGGCGGTGGTGTACTCTCTACTGGGACATGCGGATACCGTTACCTCTCTACGAGTTTCTCCTGACTCACAATCTCTGCTGTCACACTCGATGGATACGACGGTGAGAACATGGGACATCCGTCCGTTTGCGCCCACCGAAAGGCACATTCGAACTTTTGACGGAGCAACGGCTGGCGTGGAGCAAAATCTGTTGCGTGCCAGTTGGGATTCAGAGGGCAAGAAGGTCGCAGCTGCTTCTGGAGATGGCACTGTGGTTATTTGGTCCAACGAGACTGGAAAGCTGATGTATAAGCTTCCAGGCCACAGAGGAGTTGTAAATTGTGCGGAATTTGCGCCTGGCAAGGATCCCATATGTAAGTCACCGTGCTTTGTTGTGCTGCTGCAAGAAATCATTCTGATTAATTTATTTGTAGTACTATCGGCCTCATCAGATCGCACTATGCTCCTTGGCGAGTTGAAGTGAGGGATGTATGCGGATTTGATTTACCGTCGGGTACTGGAATAAGCGGCTGGAAGCCGCCTGTTGTCAGGGAGGAGAAATTGACTGCGAGTCAACACATTACTTTGGTCTCAACGAAAACAAAAGCGGCTGCGAATTGCAGCTGGTTGGCGACTCTTACTTTAACTGCTCTCAGCGCCTAGCTCATGCCGTTGAGCTAGTTAACCATTGAAGGCTTCATATGGATTGACGAGTTATCCAAGACATATCCTCTCAACCTTGAGAATGGATACTCATCGTCAAATGGATTAAACCAGCATTTCGGGAGAAAAAAAATATTATGGCAATATTGGCGTCAATCTTATTGTATGTATAATCAGCGATACCTTGGAATTAAAGGGGCAAGCAATAGAAGGAGAAAAAGATAAAAAGGCAGCCATGGGAATCTGGTTGCCGTGTGCTCTACAAACGATTTGAATTGTCTTGTTGTCGAGGGAAATGATGTACAACTTCGTAACGCCTAAATGCTCAAGGCTCAACCGTCTTCGTCAAATGGAGTATGTATTATTAGATCGCATCAAGTTTATAATAAGCGCCGTTACGGGGAGGCTTTGTCATGACGGTCAACGCGGGCGGGCTGCGTAAAAATAGGAACCCCGGCTATATACAGAACATGGATCATTATATAGGTACATGCTTCAAAGCAGCATCATCATCACCACCATGAGCTGCACTTGGCAAAGCTGGGGAAAGACTCCGCACAATCGGCAATCTTGCCCAGACCAGACCAGACCAGACCAGACCAGCCTCGATCACAGAAGCTCAACGACGCGATCCCTTCCGAGGGCTTGATTGTTTGTCCTCTGGCCCCCTCGTCGTGATGAACCGCGTCAAACAATCGGTGCGCATCGCGAAACACTCAATTTGGTCGAGGGAGTGGCGCCGAGTCGTATCCAGCACCGTCTATTGGCGGTGGAGCGGCGCAGGATGAAACGCGGCCGTCTTCTCCACGGCACCACCCTGGACCCCCAGCCCCTGGTTTTGCAGCACCTGCTACACGCCTTGGGCCCCTGCGCAGAGTTGAGGCCATTGCTTTGACACATGGTGGCTGCGGCGGGTAATACGAGGCCCTGGCCAGAGACTGATTTGGCTTGCCTCCTGGGGCTGTGAGTCGGGCCCGGATTCAGCCCAGCCCGTGCGCGTGGGCCAGAAACAGCGACGACGGTTTAATGAGCCTCTTCTATTTGCCCAGCTTCGAAGTTTGCTCCGCCTGCAGCCTCTTCGTCCCGCCTCTCTGTTTTTTTTTCTTGCAAAGACAGATACACGCAGGGCGGGTGTTCCGTCTTACCTGCTCGTTGGTTCGGATTCTTTCGTTTTCTTCGTAATCCGGAGGTTGAGGGCTGCCCTTCCAGCTGGTTTCTGGATTTGCTTGTTGCCTCTGTTTCTCTACCTATACATCCGATGTATTGAGATTCTTCCTACATCCGTTCCTTTGTGCCTTTTTCTTCTTGCTTCTACCTGTTTATCCTACTCCATTCATTTAATCATTTGCAGCGACTTGAACCTCAGTCTCTTTCCTTGTTCTTCGTCTTCTTCTTTTCATTGAGCCGGACCTCACCTTTTCGTCAATCTTTCTCAAACAACTCGATATCACTCGTTGACTTACACTCTTTCTCTCTCTCGATTTTCTTCTTCCCATTTCAATATTCTACGATTCCTTCCACGATTGCGGCTGCGCCGTAACAGAACCGGAAAGAGACATACTCAGCTATCACTCTCCCGCATTTCATGATATAAGAGAAAACAGCACCGAATATACAACATGGCGTCAGATAGAAGTATGGAGCTGCTTCGCGACGAGCTCATCAGGAGAGCGCGGGGAGATGGACAAGCAGATGCTGCTGCAGACCGAAACCAGATCCTAGCAGAGCGCCGACGAACTATGTTGCGGGACATGCAGACGGAAATGGAGCCTGATACGACTCGACGATTTCCTCGGCGGCTTTTGCTGCCTCGACTGGCATTGGGACGAAGACGAGGTGCTCTGGGCGATGAAGAAGCCGCTCTGGAGAGCCCCAAGACTCCAGTCATTCAGTCAAGACAAACGAATTCCTCACCTCTGTCAGCTCCTCAGCCGGCTCGCCTTGCGGGAGCGCCTGGCGCCAACGGATCTCCAGAACCCATGGCACCCCCATATTCAGAAGCGCAGCGACAGGCTGACAAGAGGGAAAAGAAGAAGAAGTTCTTGTTCTGTTTCCCGTTCATCAAGTCGAGGCATGTGAGGATGCAAATTGCTCAATGCTTCGTGGCTGCGACGTTCCTCTTTTCGCTGCTGGCAGTGTGTAAGTGGCATTGTGCCTCGGTTTTATATCTTGAAAATGAAATGCTAATATATGAGCTCCCTATATATAGATTTGGGTATAACGCTAACGAATCACGCCGTTATTGGCGAGTTGAACATCATGTTGATTATGATCATTCTGTTGGCAGCGGTCTTCTTCTGCTACAGCCTGGTCCGGTTATGGATGCTCATTGCTCGCGGGGACCCCCCCGAAGTTCCTAGGGCGATAGACCCGCGCGGATACGCCGTCCCACGCAAGCCCATACGGGTGGTGATGGCTCAGGACGAAGAAGCTGCTGGTGTTGAGAGTGAAGCCGTGAGGATGAAGCCTCCTGCTTACGGACTCTGGCGGGAGAGTGTGGTACGTTTTGTTTTATCCTCTACGAGTCTAATTGTTTTTTCCCCAAAAGCGCAGAACTGACGTCAAATCTAGCGGGTGGACCCCAATCGCTTTTTCTGGCAAAGGAATGAGGCTGCTCAAGCTCCTGCTTCTCGGCCGACAACGGGACCAAGACCACCATCCTACGCCTCTGACGATGGGGTGTCTTATGTGGTCGAAGCAGTGCCTCGCTCCATCGCTCCATCCTCATCAACGAGCGAGCCACAGCCGGTACATCCTTCAGAAAGAGGACGAGCTGGCCAGCCGCCTCCAAACTGAGAGACTGTACATGCATCGCAGTTTATTTCTTGTTTTGTACTGGGTGTTTGGGAGGCATTTGCATGAAGACTACGGAGATGCTCGCACAAAGGGAACATGTACATAAAATGGGTGTGCTTTGTAGGCGTAAGATTAGATCGAGGGCCGACCAACTCAGCATGTTGCGGCCTACCGACGGCGTTCTTGGTAATATAGGATGCCCATGTGTTTTGCTGACGGCGCAGAAACCCCATGATTATCTCGTGTCCTCCAGCATTGGAGAAGTCTTTGTCGTTTTCCATGCTCCTCTGCAACCACCTGCCCTATTATTGTACATTTGGTTAAACGTGCACAACCACTGGTCTTATGTGCTTCATTTTATCCGGGTGCTAGATATGCGTTATGGTGTAACCGGACTCCAGTGCGTCATTACAAGGACCAAGTTTATAGCCTGTCATGGACTTGGGCCGAGAACTGGGCCTGTTCCCTTTCCCGGATGCTGAAGTCGCCTTGATTGGCTGCTATGGGGCCACATGCTGCGCGAATGTCTGCATGCAGGGCTGAGAAATTAAATATTGACTTGGGGGATGTAAATGATTGTGTTGGTTTGTGTGCGTGTGTGTTGCAAGACGTTGTCATTTTAATATTATCACAAAGGGGGGGGCTTTGTATTTTCCGCCCTGTTTCCGTATTGCATACGAAGTACAGCACACGGAGATGATAACATACAACTGCCCGGAAGAGCATGTAAGCTCCATCATCGTTTGTTTCTGCCTCGGTCCGTGGGCATCCTTATTTGGCAGCATCCCTGGATATCAGATGCTGTGCTACGCAGGGATTAATGTGACCAGGTTCGGATTCTGTACAGGAATCATTAACTGGGCGCATACGGCGCATGTCACGCACAGCAAAGTGGTTCAGCCTCCACATCACCGTCACCACTTGAGTCTTCCATTCCATCTTTCAATATTGTTTGTGAGTGTGGGTGTGGGTGTGACTGTGTGAAATATAGGTAACTACCTACATATACTCGTATATCACCTAGTGACTACTATACATGTATACACCAGACACATTGTCAGCGACTACAAAGAGGTAGAAGCCCTAGCCGATGCAATCACGGGATCCTGCCTTTGGAGGGCCGGCTCTGCTAGTCCGGAAAAAGAAGGACACGGTGCAACAAGGATCTCTGATATTGTGAGATGCGGTGTTTTTGTGGTGTGCTGAAATTGGGGTAGAGAGTTTATGCGCTGCTGTGACTAACGGTCCGGTCTATTATAGACCATTGGAAGTTGCCACGAGGTACCTGCGTGTTTTGTGCTACAGCAATACGAGAAATATAGCCCCTCGGACGATGTATCGGGGGCCTCGTACTTGTGCCTACCTTGACGCTGCTGTTGCTGCTGCCGCTGCCGGCAGAGAAGAAGGCGATAAATGGGCACGTTTGATTCAGAGAGGCTCTCCTTCTGGGCCCAGCAACAGTGCGACGATGCAGAGGCGACTCGATGCGTGTCCGTGTACCTGACAGGTAGCCATCGCCTCTCGAACCGCGGTGATTGGCGCACATCACCCGGACTGCGTGGCGAATGTACTCGCGCCGTACATGCATGTTCCCCTCACCTCACCCCGACAGCGCTAGGCTAGCGGTGGAGCACAGCGCTGCTGGAGCGGGAGGGCCCTGCAGCGGGTGACACAGTGGCATCCACGGCGGCGTCCATTGATCCACGGTAGGCTCAGCGGACAAACCACAGGGGGCCACAGGCCACACACTCGCCCGAACGCGCACGCACCCTCTGTAAGTGCAGGCTCCAGTCATCCAATAGTGGTGCCGCCGCCCTTCCTCGCCCTCCTCCAGGCCGCTCCACTTCCCTATTTTTTCCTTTTTCCCTCGAACATATCAATCTCCTCACGAGAAGAAAAATTTTCGCCGTTGCTGGAAATCTAGGATTTGTTGGTGGACGTCGCCGTTGTTGTCGCAGTTGTCGAAACTACTGAACGCTGAATCCATCGAGGTTTTTTACAAGGTGTGTATTTTGTGTCTTTTATCCCGCGCCCACATCAAGACTTGCTTGCGACGGGAATCCCCCGTTGCCCTGGTCAAAGTTCAACGGCTTGTTTTGCGCGCCATCATCGGTTTTTGTCTGTCCTGCGACGGGAGCGTTCTTCTGGCGTTTACATCTGGCGGCGCTGCGCCAAAAGATGGAAGAAGACGAAATCATAACGATTTGCACCTCTTTGGCGCTGCGTCGACGCTGTGACGGCTCTGGAGTTGTGCAGATGTCCATGCGCGGGGAGCAGCAAATCAAGCCACCTCTGCGCCGCTCTGTGCGACACACCAACGTGGTGCGACTCCGACTGCGACCTCGAGATTTGATACGTCGGCCGAACGGTGCCTGAGTGCATTGTGCGTGCGTGGATGGCGAGCTTCATACAGAGGATGCTTGGATGCCTCGGATCGTCTGTAGCCGGATAGGCGCATCATCTCCGTGGATTGTGCGCCGCTAGTATCTCGGCTCGTCGGATTCGGGCACTGCCCTTTGGTTTTCCGGCTCATGCAAGATGCACCAAACCGCACCAAACCGCCTCGCAGGGCTGCGACGATGACTTCTTTACGAAAGCCCAGCAGCCATGCAATCCAGCTGCCATTCTACACTACTCGGACAACACATCTGGACTTGCGCCAAGTCGCGGCAAAGTCTTTATCCGATCGACGCAGTTATGTCTACGCTTTTGACTTGGACAGCGACAATGTTCTCGACTGCGCATTATTTCTTGCGTCTACATCTTCAGTTCTGCCCTGCCGGCTTCTTTTCGCAAATCCCCTGCAGCCGTCCCGGCGAGGGAATTTCCTGCAGCCAAGCTAGTGACCGAGCTTCCAGCAGCCCCGCGATAAACTCCAAGACCCGCCGCGTTTAGTGGTTCTTGTGGTTTCCTGATGCCCGGCATCGCCGCCGGCACAACAACGTTGAACTTTGACTGGGCTGTGGCTATGTGGACACTTGTTTTCGATTATAGCGCATATGCATGGACTTGAGAAACATTTCGCCACACGCCTGCTAACTCGATATGCTGGACTAGATCAAAACACATTATCAAAATGTCTTCTCTCTCTCGTCGTGCTTGCTACAAGTGTGGCAACGTTGGCCACTACGCTGAGGTTTGCTCCTCTGCTGAGCGTCTCTGCTACAACTGTACGTATAAATTCTGGCCTCGGAAAAAGAACCAATGAACTAGATCCGCTAACATGATTCAACGATAGGCAAGCAGCCTGGTATGCATACACAAAAGTAATGCGATTGCCCTGTCACTGTCTAACAACTTCCTATCATAGGCCACGAGTCTAACGGCTGCCCTCTCCCTCGCTCTACTGAGGCGAAGCAGTGCTACCACTGCCAGGGACTGGGCCATGTCCAGGCCGACTGCCCTACTCTCCGCCTGAGCGGCACCCCTACTGGCGGCCGATGCTACAACTGCGGTCAACCCGGCCACCTGGCTGTATGTTTGCCATCATCACGAGATTTCTGCGGACAAAGGTACTAATCTAGCATCTATAGCGTGCTTGCCCCAACCCTGGCAATGCTGGTATGGGCCGTGGTGCTCCCATGGGCCGTGGCGGCTTCGTCGGCGGCTATGGTCGTGGAGGCTTCGCCAACGGCCCTCGTCCCGCTACTTGCTACAAGTGCGGTGGCCCCAACCATTTCGCTCGTGACTGCCAGGCGCAGGCCATGAAGTGCTATGCTTGCGGCAAGCTCGGCCACATCTCCAGGGATTGCACTGCCCCCAACGGCGGCCCCCTGAACACTGCTGGCAAGACTTGCTACCAGTGCGGCGAGGCTGGCCACATCTCTCGCGATTGCCCCCAGAAGACCGCCAACACCGAGATCAACAACGAGGTTGTGGACCTTAACAATGTTCCTGCTCCCTCCGTGGCTCCTATTGCCCCCGTGGCTTAAGTCCGGATACGCGGTCTGCTGCTCTCCATACCTGACCGTGGTTGGTGGCAGACGTTTTCCCCCTTTTCTAAGGGTTGGGACTCCATGAGCTGTAACAAAAGAAACAAAAGACAAAAAAAAAAAAAAACTCCTCTGGATTCTAGGCTGTATTTTGTTACATTTTTCTTCTTTTCTATTTCAACTCGATGCAACCCCATTTTCCGTTGCATAGCACCCAGATTGTGCTTCCCCGATTTCGGTTCTTTTATTATATCTCCTATTTTTTTTTTCCTATTATGGATGGTCGGCAACATTTCTTCTCATCATCGGCTTAAGCGGAGTCTTTCTTTGGCTTCGGATCATATGGCGTCTGTTTATTTTTCTTCTTCACTCTCTTATCGCAGACGTTTTCGTACCAGAGAAAGGCGACGGCAAAACATACATTTTACTGCAGCCTCACCTCCTGCGTGGCAAGGAATGAGCAAAATGACAGCGGCAGCAACGACGATATCGAAAGCGTCAAATTTTTTCTTTTTTCTTACACACATTTTCTCAGAATTGAAGAGCGTCCGATTTTGTGGGAGGCCCTTGGGTACGCATGGGCCTCTTTCGAAACGATTCCTGGGCAAAATCCCCCATCTTTCAAACGAATTTACTTTGGATCACATCACTCGGAACTACCTACATATTACGGACTGAAACGACAGACGCTGTCACGTAGCTCTTGACGACTTAAAGACTTTAGGCACATGCGATGGATATACCCGTGAGGCTGTGTGTGATGTTGTGATGAGCTTGAATCGGCGGCGCTGCTCTGGAGGCCGCAAACGGTAACACTCGTTGTTGGATTGGTTTTTGGCGGCAGATCCTTGGTTTGCTACTTGAGAGCAATTCGGCGGCAAGTGATGACTGTCACCTCCTAGAGTGAACGAGAGCGCGCGCGTGCGAAGGCGGTGGATGTCTTGAAGAATTGGCAGTTTGAGGGTGTTGAGAGGATAGGAGCCGTGCGATCCAATGACTGTGCGGCAAATGGAGAATACGAGCGCGCCCCCAAGATTGATACAGGGCAATGGGATCACGGGCATTGAGCAATGCCCGTGTTTTCGGAGTGGTTAGCGTGGCTGCCGGAGCAGAGGAGAGCTGGGAGAAGTGGAAGATGCAGCGATACAGTAAAATATGACAAGCGGAGAGGCGCAGATGAGGAAGATGAAGAAGAAATCCTGTCATGAAATACCCTCTTTGGCGGCGGCGGCGGCACCTGTTGACGCTGCGCGTTGTGTTTGGTGTGATGATGAGCGTGTGTGTTTGTGTAGATGTGTGCATGTCTGTGTGTGTGTGTGTGTTGTTTCGAGTCGAACGAGGGAGAGTTGATGCAAAGCGACTGGCGAAAGCACGCGGAAGAGGCATGGCAGCAGCCAGCAAGGCCAGAGATCAACTTTCTTTATTCCCTTTTTCGTACGATGAAACACCGAACACCAATATCCAGGTAAGAGATAAAATATGCAACGCTGAACGAGGTCGGATCATCATCACATTGTGTGCTCATGCAGAGCAATACTACGCTACTGACCCGTTGCAGATTCTTTTGAATTCCATCAGCTCTCCTCTACAGAAGGACTTTTCTTTCTTCGCAATTTACATACAAATGGTAACGCACTCTCCGGCACGTAGCAACTGAAGCCATATGAGTTTTGCATTTGACGCAGCCTCTCTACGATTCCTTAGGCCACACCTCGCTAGCAGTAGCATCTTCAGTTACATGTGCATGAATATGCACCTGCCAGAGAACCCACCCATCCATTCGGCCAATGCATCCAATAGCGTCGACGGCCCCCAAATCAGCGGGGGAAAAAAGAAGTGTGGTGACCCCAATCAGCTAGAGATTTTCGTGGCATGTGCTGCAGTTACAGGCAAATACCGTGATCTAGACCAGGCCTGCGTATTAGCTATTGGTGTGCTTTAAGCGCGGGGGCCACTGTAATAAAATGTAGCAAGCTTATTGCGTTATTTTTGTTACACTGCATATAGATATGTGTGTATGAGAGGCGCTTAAACAGAGAGTAAAGGATCCAAGTCAGCCTTGTAGTCGTCACCGAGCTGTGATGGCTGCCTAGCCTGTTGGCGCTGGCGCTTAAGTTGTTTCATAACATCAATCAACAGTCCTTTTTTTAAGCCGCCACAGATGAGCTAATTTCATATACTCTCTTCTTTTTGAAATCTCATACGACCTATCGTGACTCTGGTGTATTGATTGGGCTGATTTTGGAATACTTGGTGTTTTGTGTCCATTCAAGTGCTTCTTGGACACAATCAGCTCTACCACTGCATGTGAGTCGAAGAGGTTATACGGACTTGTAGCTTGTATCAGGACATCGCAACTCACCGCAGCGTCTACATCGCAGCTTCTCATATTAATCAGAAGGCGCATTGTTTGTTCTTTCCCTGCAACTTTGCGCGTTTCTCCCGCCCAGAAGCGGCTCGTTCACAATGTCCTTTATCAACACCGACAGCGACAACAACAGCTTCGTATCTCATATCAGTATCCGCTCCAGACGGCCGCGATCAAGACGGCGCATCTATCCGAGGAGTAATGATGACTATATGATGGAGCCTCAGTATCCCCTGCCGGTACGGCAGAGAAGGATGACGAAGCAGCAGACGCCGCAGGAGGCGATAGATGAGTTTTGGGCCAAGTTCACAACAAAGGCGCCAGGCAAGGGTGAGTTTGTTTTTACGTTACGTGCCGTGATGGACTTGATCTCCTCTGGTCTTATGATAGCGAAATTGTTTTGGCACTGTTGCTGACCATGTGCGTCTACTCCATCTACTCAGCGACAACTGTGATACCGCAAAATCCATATACTGCTAGAGTGGCTAGAAAGAACGCCAAGACTGCATCCTCATCAACCACTACTCAGGCTTCTTACGAAACGGCGGCGGCTATGTGCCGAGCCAAAGTCGAGAAGATTGTCCAGGAATGCCGGCGCGTCAACAAGAAGTATCGGGATCCGCATTTTGACCTCGAGTCCGATCTAAAGCTCGGCCGCCGAGACTGTCTGGAGTCTCTCTCCAATTTTGATCCTCTCGAAAATCCGGGCAAGGACTTTCGACCAGGAAGCGCCAAACGAGTCGTGGAGATATTCGACAAGCCGCAGTTTTACATCGAAGGGCCGACGGCTAACGACGTGAGACAGGGGAGAGATGGAGACTGCTGGCTCATGTCGGCGTTGTGTACGCTGAGCAACAAGAAAGGGTTGATTGAGAAGTTGTGCGTGGCGCATGACCAGGATGTTGGCGTTTACGGCTTTGTCTTCTTCAGAGATGGCGAATGGATTTCGGAGATTGTGGATGACTTTGTATGATGCCGTACATCATTTTCGTTCATGATGAAGATTGCTGATGATAGCTTCTACTTTGCAGCTCTACCTCACCAAGTCAGACTACGATGAGAAACACTGGGAGCGAGTTCTCTTTGACGAGCTTGAGCGTGCGAATCCGGAAGAAGCCTACCGCAGAGTGTACCAGTCCAACAGCAGCGCGCTTTATTTCGCCCAGTGTCAACATCCTCAGGAGACTTGGCTTCCGCTTCTTGAAAAGTGTTACGCAAAAGCACACGGAGATTATGCTGCCATTGAGGGTGGGTATGGAGGCGAAGGCATTGAAGATCTCACAGGCGGAGTTACGTCCGAGATTTTCACGACCGATATTCTTGACAAGGTAAGCAGTGTAAATTTATAATCTATGCTCATAGTGTTATGTCTACTGTAATCATCTAACGAGGTTTTAGGAGTATTTTTGGAAAGAGGAGCTCATGAAAGTGAACCAAGACTTCCTCTTTGGCTGTAGCACCGGGGTATGGGGAGTGAACTGGGGAGAAAGAAAAGGCATCATCGAGCTTCATTCCTATTCCATACAGAAGGCTGTAGACATTGATGGCAAACGCTTACTTCGACTCAAAAATCCTTGGGGAAAGGGGGAATGGAAAGGCCCTTGGAGTAAGATTCGCCTGGCACTTGAGAAAAATTTGGTATTGAGCAGTTGCTAACATATCAATAGGTGACGGCTCCAAAGAGTGGACTCCTGAATGGCTGGTGAAGCTTGACCATCGGTTTGGCGATGATGGTGATTTTTGGATCGCGTATGAAGACTTGCTTCAGAAATATCAGGCTTTTGAGAGAACTCGGCTGTTTGATGACAGTTGGCAAGTATCTCAAATCTGGACTACTATCAACGTTCCCTGGATGCTGGACTACCATGATACTCATTTCTCTTTGAACATTACTCAACCTGGCCCCGTCGTTATTGTGCTAGCTCAGCTGGACGACCGTTACTTCCGCGGTCTTCACGGACAATACAGATTTGAGCTAGCGTTTCGCATCCACAAAGCTGGACATGAAGATTATCTTGTCCGTAGCCAAGCGCCGTACCGCATGAGACGCTCAGTCAATGTCGAACTTGATTTGGAGGCAGGTCAATATGACGTTCGAGTCAAGATTGATGCAATTCGCCTGGATAAAATTTTACCTATTGAGACCGTCATCCGAAATAATGCTAAGAAACGGCGAGAGAAACTGATGCGCATCGGTCTCGCATACGATCTCGCACATAGCAAAGGCAGAATCGTGGAAACTCCAGAAGAGAAATCTGCAAAAGAAGCGCACGACAAGCGTGTCAAAGCTAAAGAACTCCGCGAAGTCAAAGACAAAATTATTGCTCGTCGCAAGGATGATTACTATCTCAAAATGAAACAGCACATGAGAAGCCAGAAGCAGGAAAAGAAACGAAAAGAAAAGCGGAAAGCTCAAGAAGCTAAAAGGCGGCCCAGGAATGGGAATAGAAAAGAGGAAAATGGGCACAAATCTAACTCTCAGGAGCAAATTGACAAGCCAGACGAGAATCATGAGCTGCCCCCTTCGCTTAATGGAGCAGGAGCATCAAGAGCAAAACGGAGAGTTCCAGTGCCTAATTCACCTGAAGATGCAACTGATCGGCCGGGATCGCTATCAGAACACGTCGACTCAAGGAAACCATCACAAACTTCTCCATACTACGAATCCGAGAGCGATGACGACCTGGAGAGTCTATCTTCGTTATCTGATCTTTCTGAACGCGAGCTAGACTTGCAGGCTCAAGCTTTTGGTGGTCTAAACAGACGCCCCGTTACATTATCGCCTCCGAAGTTTGAAGATGAGCTTGATGAGTTTGAGAAGGATCCTTGGAATGCTGTTGTCGTGATTGGGCTACGAGTTTACCATAAGGCTGATTATGACGACAAAAGCAAGGAGGTCATTAAACTCAAGGTGATGCGTCCAAGCCCGTACATCGACTCTGATGACGAAAGCACAGCGGCGGTGGAAGAAGCCAAGAAAGAGGAACAAGACTCGAAGAGCAAGGGGTTGGATGTCGATGACAGTGCTAAAGATGCGACGCTGGAAGGTGGGCTGAAGGATAGGGAGAAGAGTATCGTTGGCAGTGGTGAGGCATAAGCTTGGATATTTCTATTTCTGCTTCATTATTCACGCCGATGTAAGTGTATATGCATCCTTGGTTTTTTTCCCTTTTAGATTGGATATTTGTACCTCTTGTTATTGAAGCCACACCGTCTGGAGGGAGACTGATGAAGCTATACCTAAGAAACTAACTTTTGAAAACGACTTTATGCAGTATGATTATGAACTAGAAATTGATGATACACTTTAGTACTAAATTGACCGCTTGAATTCTTATTTGTATAAATTTTGCAAGGGCTAATGATATTTTTATTCTTTTAAGTCAAAATGGTTTTATTTAATTTAAGTTAATTATCATTTATTGCTTATAGTATATAACCATTAACATGAAAAAAATTTCTAATTAGGTAGCTAGTCTTGTAATTTCGTGTATCCTTACATACGTATAAGTTTCCCTTATCAAAATATGCTCAAGGATACCCTCTTAGCAATACTAACACCCCTGATCATAGATCACTACAAAACGCCCGTGAAAACAATACGTAAAGGGTATACTATACTTGTGACAGTTTATTTAAAAATACATAACCAAGATTAGGAAAAAAAAGAAAATCAGCAGCAGCAAATTCTTCCCCTTCCTCTATGCCGAATCATTTCCCTGCTGCTCGACATGAGTCGAGTCCAGCACCACGGTACCCGCATCCTCTTTTGGCTCCTCTCTAGCCTCTCCAACTTCACCAACCACCGAAGGCTCGTGCCGACGGTGTTCTTCCCAGGTCTCGGTAGGGCTCCATTTGGTAGACTTTCGAGCCACAGACACCTCGGTGTAGAGCTGATCCACCTGCTCCAAACTGAGACCCTTGGTCTCATAGATGAAGAACCAGACGTGGGCAATGCAGATGAAACAAGCACCAAACCAGACAAAGAATATTTTGGACTGGAGATTGGCGTAGCCTTTACCGTAGTTGACCAGGTATGGGGTGGAGTAGGCGATGGCCCAGTTGAGGAGCCAGTTGGTGGCGGTGGTCATGCTGAGAGACTTGGCGCGCGTGTTGAGCGGGAAGATCTCACCGGTGACGACCCATGCGAGAGGGCCCCAGGTGCTAGCGAAGAAGAAGATGAAGATGCAGACAAACGCCACGGCAGTCTGTTGCCCAGCAAGGTTCTTGACGAAGATGTCGCCGTTGTCGCGCTGGCCTGTGGAGAGTGTGCCGCAAACGGCGACGATGAGCTGGGAGACACACATGCCGATGGCACCGGTGAGCAGCAGAGGGCGACGACCCCATTTATCAATGGCCAAAAGGCCAGGGACGGTAGAGGCGACATTGATGGCGGACGTGATCATGGCGATGGTGAAGCCGCTGGAGACGCCGGAGTTCTGGAAGTATCGCGTGCCATAGTAGAAGATGAAGTTGATGCCGGTGAGCTGCTGGAGGGCCTGGAGGGCCATGCCGGTAAACTGACGCTTGAGAATGGGGGGCTTGAAGCAGTCCCAGTAAGTGGCCTTGCTGACGCCATTCTCGTATTCCAGGTTGGCCTTGATCTCGCCGAGTTCTGAGGCAATCGCCGGGTGTCCCTTGTGGAGACGCCGCATGCGGGAGAGAGCGGCGGCGGCCTTGCCCATCTTGCCGGAGCGGATGAGGTAGCGGGGGGTTTCGGGCAGGAAGATCATGCCGATGAAGAGGACGAGGGACCAGGCGAACTGGACGGCTATGGGGATGCGGTAGCTGCCGGAGTCGTTGCGGTTGGAGGTGGCGTTGTTGACGACGGCGGCGAGGAGGAGGCCGATGGTGATGGCGAGTTGGTAGGCGCCGACGATGGCGCCACGAATCCATTTGGGGGCTGTTTCTGATTGATAGAGGGGGACTGGATGGGATAATGTTAGATGGCGATGATGATGATGTCAAGCAAGGTTTCACTTACTCAGAGCAGAAATCAGCCCGACACCGAAGCCGGCAAAGAACCGACCCGCGAGAAACAAGGGGATAGCGGTCGAAACAGTCTGCAGCACAACGCCCAGGTTGAAGACCCAGGTGGAGATCATCAGCGCAGGGCGGCGGCCAAAGAAGTCGGCGAGGAGGGGGGAGGCGAGGGCGCCGAAGAAGGTGCCGCCGGACAGGATGGAGACGATGGAGGATTCCTGGGAGGTGGTGATGTCGAGATCGCCGTTGGAGTTGCGGTAGCCTGTGCTGAAGAGGTTTTTCCAGTAGGGCATGGCCATGATGCCACTGATGGTGCCGGTGTCATATCTGCAAGAGGAGATGGTCGTGGTTAGAGAAAATGAGATGAGATGAGATGAAGTTGTATTTCTTGGGTTAGGGGGAGGGGAGGTTGATTCGACTTACCCGTATAGGACGCCACCGAAGGCGACGAAAAATCCCATTGCGATGGCGGGCCAGGAGGCTCCCGCTTCATCTTTGGGTTTGGAGATTTTGGCGCGCTGGAGGATATCCATTGCGAGTGAAGGAGGGTTGTTGTTGTTGGTGGTCTAGTGGTGTGAGATTGGGTAAGGAGGAAGTGGTGATGAACGGTTGAAGTGTGTATGTGTGCTTTTTGAGTAACCAAAGCAGTGTTGTGTAACTCGGGTGTAATGTGTAAGTGGAAGGAAGCTCACGAGAGGGAGAGGGAGAGGTCGCCCTCTTTAAATACTTTAGAGAGAAAGCCTAAGTCAGGGCAGTGAGGAGGAATAGAAGTCTATATGATCAATAACAAGCTATTTAAGGTCGAACTATAAGGGGGGATAACTAGTCAGCTGGTAGAAAGTTTTCTAAACGTACGGGATGCCCCCAAACGTATACAATGCCTATATTGCCAATAAGCTCGCTCTGGGAAACGGGGCAAATGAGATGGAGGTGCGGAGACTGAGATTGCGGGGGGCGTTATGCGGAGGAGGATCACTTAATCACAGATCTGGGTACAAGGAGGCTGGAAGAAAACCTGGAGATGATAACAGGGGAGTGCAACGTTGGTGGAGACTCGGCCGGACACTCGGTGAGATCGAATGTAGAAAAGAACTCAATTGAAGCGTCGACGGCGGATGAAGACGGGTGGCGCTAAGTATTGAGTTTGGAGCCCAAAGAAGGCGCTGTTTTAGTCGTGTTTGGAGGTTTATAGTCGAATATCCAACGTTCAATTTATATGGCGAATCTACAAACAATAAAGCTATAAATAACATTACTGCCTCTTCATGCTTTTAGAGAGACTAGCTTTTCGAATTGTCATGTATACTGGTTTTCAATAAAAGTGCAAGTATAATAGAACAAGGTTCATAGTGCATATTATGAGTTTAAGGAACGAGACTGGCAATCCAAGTTTGGCGTGAACGTGCAGTGATACGTCAACAAATGAGGCTCCTGCTCGCCTCAATGCCGAGCACGGATATACAAGTTGGCCTGCTACAAGCCACTCGAATTAGGCCCTCAACTAGTATTTCTTCTGCTTGCTATTATTCGATAGCGTCTGGAAGCGTCTCGTTTGCTCCCGGTGGCGGTCACCGGTAGTTGGATGTGGACTGCGTGCGTACATGTTTTACGTTTGAGTAAGCCATTTCCGAGCTCGGAATTCAGACTCCGCAACCGACAGGGCCATTTTGAATAGCGCCGCATGATTTACCAGCATCTCCTGCGCATTTGTGAGCAGGCTGCGTTCGCTGTGCTTTTTAAGCTTGGGATAATTCATGCTGCTGAAAAAACAAATTTATCGTTGCGGTAGAAGCGGCTGCGTTGCTGGAATTACATGCTGTGCTGAACTCTGAGCGAGGACATCAAGGTGGGCGCTCGGCGCTTCTAGAAAAGCTTCTGCTAAGATGAGGTTAATGCTGCTAAAAAGCCCACATTGTAGATTGTCTGGGCCCACTTGCGGTACCGGTGCTAGAGCGATAGGCTTATAATGGCGTGCCACTTGACAGGATGGAATACATATAGATCCCGCGCTTGGGATGATCTAGTGCCGTTAACATGCATAACGGCCTGCCCGTTTTCTTGCCGTCTGATAGTCGAGAAAAGATAAGGAATTTATAATCGTATGAGCACAATAGCAGGTGCAGTAGTCAATAGATGGAACCTCCTAATGCTCCAAGCGGATTCATATTCTGATAAAGAAATGTCTCATAAGTATAACTCTAATTACGGCGCCCATCTGGTTATGCCGAGTGGCTCGCCGTCGAAGCTTTCCACAATTCATCGCGCCAAGCTTAAAATGTGTAAAGCCTCCTTTGCCTATGTACGGAGCATAGGTATATGCTCTTTGACCATACGTACCTCGTAGATTAGCAACATGGTATTATGCTTCACATGCATAGAAGATGAATTTACAGTCATACACATAAAATCCGTAGCTGTATTTGCAGTCTTGCGTTACTATCGACAGCTGGCTGGTCGTGGCCGAGTAAAAGTGAGCGGGCCGTTCATTTTGCAAGAAGGAGGAGATGAGCCTGATCATTGATGCATGTATATATGTAACGCCCACCCTTATTGGATAATGTAAGTAAACTAAATAGAAAATCTATATTGTACGCCTTTTCTACCCCATTTTCTCATTCTGTCTAGCTAACAGTGCCATAATTTGCTGGACAATGATTACGTTACTTGTACGAAGCATACGCAGCCCCCAATGGCCGCAGAAACGGGAGAAGAGGACGACTCTTCGGAACTATCGCCAGTTTGAGCAAATTATTCAGTATTTCATTCAAAAGCAAATTGATTTCATTGTTTAGCTCCTCTATCCATCTGGTCATGAAGTCTACCTACTCGACATGCTGTGACCACTGACCTTGTACTAAAAACCTCAAATTTGAAAATCAAATCGTATTCCAACTTGCTAATTGTCCTCCATTAAACCATAGTTGTGTATAGATAATGTATACACGACCTTTCCGACCACCCTAGCTACTACTAGTAAAAGTTTGGAGAACTCTTCAGCACTAAATGTGTTGAATGTCTGTGTAGTCGCGCTCTGAAACCTTGCCAAGTTGACGACAGTTTTGGTGTTCGCTTACCCACTTTTCAAAAACCGGCCAATGGTCATTTGAGTTGAGGCTTTTGGCATCAGTGATCATCAAAACAGATCTCAACCTCAAAGGTACGGCCTGCATCTTCGGTAGTGATGACTGCTAATTTACCATCATCTTTAACGACAGTTTCGTCGATGAGCCCCCCTAGATTATTACGTACGCAGCAGATCGTAACCCAAGCCGACTTAGATTGTTTAATATCATCAACCGTTGGCTTCGCCACCGAAAAAACGATAGGCTTATCCTCTGATGGGGCTGATTGTACTACTACCTCGTAAAGGCCTTCGAGGATTCCTTTGCATCGTGATGCCTCAGCTGCGTAGACTTCAGCCATTTTAAATATGCTTGCGGCCTCTTTGATACGATTAAGTCGAGCTTTTGCTTGTGCCAAATTTGCGACCCGATGGCTCTGAAAATGTATCACGTAGGAAGCGAAATATTGTTATTTGAAAGGAAAGTCAAGTAGTTTGGTAGTCGAGTTTTGAGTGCAGATTGTTTGACAAGAAAGCCGGAACTGCGACTTGGGAGACGAAAATGCCAAGTTTTATACCCCTAGAATCACGATTCAAAAAGATGTTCTCTATCAGATATTTGAATAGCGTCGTTACTCACTGATATTCGTGTCAATGATGTACGGCCATTGTTCCATTGCGGTAGCAGGAGTGAGGCTGTGGATTGGGTCCCTTTGGATTGTCCAACCACCTTTGAACAGGGTGGTGGCACAACGTTCAAAAACGACATGGCATATTAGAACAAAAACGACTCATATATGAGATGCTTGGAGAAGACACAAGTTCTTCAGAATTTGCGTGTACAGTGCCGCGATAGTTATTGTGGAGTAGCGCATGCCGAAATTAACCTTTCGCAGACGACCATGAGAAGCCTAGAATCTATCTTGGGTGTACCAAAGCAATCAAGATAAGTGTCATATGACATATAACACGAAGAAATGTTTGGATCAAAGAATGCAAATTATGAAACCTCTAGCCTGTTTCTCTCAGCCTAGGAGAAATGTAGTCGCGAAATAAATCGCTACCCGTATTTAGATTGGGCTGCGGCAACCCGCGCCACTCCATTCCTTTGAAGCTGCATAAGTCTAGAAGTACGGACAGGACGGAGTAGGAACTTTTATAAAAGAAACAAATGTCAACCAACAGAGCGTAGCAATATTGATACGAACTATTCGAGCTCTGAGGTGAATGTTTGCGATTGCCAAGTCAAACGTAGGCGCAAGCTCCAGCTGGTTGATACCTGCCCTGGAGATGGTCACAGTCGGCCGTTCGCAACCGACATATACGATACTGTCTAGTAATCTCGAAAATATCCACGTTCTATTCTCTCCCTTTCAGAAAAACATTACGAAGCAATTGAACATTATCTGACGTGCTATTTTGAATAGCGGCGACATGGCTTTGCTAGAATATATGCACTCGCACTCTTCGTTTAAACCCACCCGCTTCGTATCACCCCAACTTACGCGGTTACTTATAGAAACCGATAAAATACTAACAGAAATTCTTGAACAGGATTGATTTAACCTTTTCGAGTGCAGAAATCCTGTTCAAAAAGTTCTTAGAAGGGAGACGCATGTCAAGCTAAGGACCACTCGGCTAAAATCACCTCCATACATGAAACAGCCATAATTGTTGCATCATGACATAAATAAAACACAGATTGCATTTCCAAACCTATTTTATCTCATAGACAAAAAAAGAAAAAATATATAAAAAAAAATTCGATAAGAAACAGTACTCTTTTCGAAAACGAACTGTCTCATTTGCCCGATAATACGCCGTATCATCATCCGCTGTGATGGCAGTATTCCCGACGGTGTTCCAGTGTTGGCGGACCAAATGGAATCTGTAGAGACCTATTAGACATACTACAGGCTACGGGGGGACATAATAATATGATAAGCTCGACAAACCTTGCTCTCCGCAGTCTACAGAGTGCTCAGCTGTGAGACTACCTGAAGGTATTATTCTTTAGCAGCTAACCGGATTTCAAATAAAGCACTTGTTGTCAAGGTTGAGCCTTTTGGGAGTAATTGAGAGGATCAATATATCCTGGGCACTCCTTTCCTGCTGGGTTATATCTATATTTATCTCTAATCTCTTCGTATTTTCCTTTTCTATTAAAAGAAATCATTTTGTTTGCATGGTCAAAGTCATGTCTGTTGTAGCAATGATCCCTATTTAAGTGACAGATCAGAAACCATCTCACTTCTTACTACCTGATACATACACACGTGAAGCTTTTAGCTCATTAAATGTAAGAAGAACCAAGACCAACAGTGTGTGAATACAGTGGTTAGTAGTATCATGCACTGTAGATTGGTCGGTGTGTTAGATCAGCCATGAACTCCGTAAATGCTCGGCAAACTCCGGTGGCGGACATTCTTGTGGCATTCGGCTCAGATCGGAAAACAGGATGTGCTTCATTTTTCTACTTGCGATAGTGTTGAGCGGCGCTTTGGGGCTGGCAGGAGCCACAAAGGTATCGACCAACGGCGGCCAGCCGATAATCTTGGACACAGATCTGTTCAGCGACGTTGATGATGTGGGCGCCTTGACAATTGCAAACGTCTTACACAATTGCGGATTGGCAGACCTGAGAGGCATTGCAATTAACTCGCCATCTCACTATGGAGCTTTAGGAGCAAGCGTGCGTATACCCACCTTACACTCCTAGAAAGCCGCTCAATATTGAAGAGAAATAGGCCCTTTGCACATATTTTGACAACGAGGATATCCCAATCGCTGCCTTCCGACCGCTCACAAACGATACGTTCTTTGACAGCTATTTTTATCTGTCAGCTCTGTCTGTACACTCATTTTCACAAGTACTCCAACTAAATGCTGCAGTAGATATGGCGAATATGTCAGCAAGTTAGCATACAACTGGCCCAGAAAAGTCAAGGAATCGTCTTTGACTCCAACGCCAGTCGAGTTATATCGCACTATCCTAAGCTCTGCCGAAGATGAGAGTATTCACATCATCTCCATCGGCGGACTTATCAATCTCGCTGATCTTTTAAAGTCTGAAGCAGACCATATAAGTCTGTTATCGGGCTTCCAACTTATCTCGACCAAAGTTAGCGAACTGGTTGTGATGGGAGGACAATATCCCTCGGGTTGGGAGTATAATTTTGGCGGTATCGACCCAAAAAGCACCGCTGACGTTGTTAACCATTGGCCAAAGAATGTCAAAATCACATACTCGGGTAATGAACTAGGTGGAAATGTCTTCTCTGGGCAGAACTTTGCACAGCGATTTTCTCCAGATTCTCCAGTTCTTAGCGCCTACCAATGGTATGTCGGCCGAGGTTCTACTATCCGCCAATCATGGGATCCCATCACGACGTTGTATGGTATCGTAGGACTAGAATGGGCCTCAAAGCTGAGAATTCGCCCAATGCTTGCTTATGCAAACGAGTTTGGCTATAACAGCTTTAATGCAGCCAATGGTTCGAATGCGTGGGTCAATGACACCGGCGTAACTAATCAGCATTGGCTGCGCCTAGCGGACGGGGTGACAAATTACACGATGGCGAGACTGCTTGATGAAATGATGACTCGTGACCCATCCGCTGGATGCTGTTTTCAACATGCAATGTCCGACGATCTGTGAGGTAAAAATTTACAAAGCAGCTCTCGGTGGTTGTTCTCTAACAATATGGAGGGCAGAGAATAATTTGCTTCAAACTATTGATAAGAGTCGAAATACTGCAAGGTGTGAATGGCTGATGGCAGCGAAGAATATATATGATGGCGATGCTATAAGAATAAAATACATAGAAACATATCTGCGATATTTCTGATAGCAATTTAAATAACTAGCCGTAAGAATTTACCTGGTGTCACTCATAAACGAGTCAGGCGTTTGACAATACATTTGATTGGAATTTACGAGCCAGTAACGAGTAAACGGCAATAAATTTGTGAAAAATTATGATATAAATAGCTAGAAGGAAAATAACCAAATCATAACTCGTTATTCAGATGCAATATATTCATGTAGACACAAAAGCCCCGATATTACTCCCTTGGAGCCCGGCCATTGTAATCGACTCCAGCCTTTGCCGTATAATTGGCGAAACAGTCATAGTCAAAGTCAATCTCATCAATTCGTTGCTGCAAGACTGATACAACATGGTCGAAGGAGCAAAGACCATCGGGGTTCTCTGGACACCCGTGATAAGAGTCTGCAACGGGAACGACGGCATCATTACTATTTGCAGCATAATTAGTGAGTGAGATGAGAGCAATGGAAGATTCGTATGCTTACACCAAGAATCGGATCTGCCGAGTAGGCTTGTAGGCTGGGCATTCCAAGATCTGCGTGGTGAAATGAGTTGCAAAGGGCACGATTTTGCTAGCCACGAAAGAGTTTCGCTTTTGGTTTCCAGAAAGACTCAGTGCTGGACCTTTGAACAGAGCAGTCAGGTTAAACGCGGTCAGAGTGTCGAGAACGACGACTTCGTGAGTCGCATCCGCATAGATCGACTGATTCAGCGGGAAATAAGTTGTGTTGTTGTCGTAAGTGAGATTCAGGGCAGAGCTGGCGGTGGGAAACGAATGCGTGAAGCGAGCTACGAATTCCTGGAGATAACTTTTGCCCTGCGCGGCGGCAACCGGAGATCCGGGGCCATTGTTATAGTAGAATGACTGCGCGCATCAGTACATGTTACCAAAAGGCTGAACATGAATTAAACAGCTTACCAGGTCGTAATAATACTCATAGTTGATAAAATCTTCGTCGGTGAAAAGATTGCAGAAAGCTGAGTAGCCGAGAGCATGAGTTTCATAAGAGCAGAGTTGAAGCATGGCGACAGCATCAGTGACGGTCAGGTTCAGCCCGAAAATCTATCAATCTTAATCAGAAATCCTGTAATTATTTCTGATCATTATCATCTGCAACTTACCTGAGACTGCAGTCGAGCAATCGTGCTGTTAAAGGCATCTTTGGCAAATTTTGTTGCTGCTGTAGATCCAATGCTTCCGCGGCTAGCAACATTCGAGTTGGTGCAGACTTCATACGGGGCACCCGAATTGTTCACGCCAGTGTTCTCAACCAAGATCTCGATGTTGACTTGGTCCAAATATTCGGGCACGCCAAAGAAGCCGGCAGCAAAGTTCTCAGCTGTCTTGACCATGCGGTCCTGAGACTCGGTGCGGAAGACCGGAATCGTGCCGCTGGCGGTAAAATTGTTTAGAAGATTGCCGTATAGCTGACGGTAAGCCACTCCGAGATTGAAGTTTTGGCTGCGGCCAAAGGGCGTCAGCAGCTCAGCACCGAGCTTATAAGTCCAGTCAGCCAGGAAAGATAGTTCTCCAGTGACATTGAATCCGCCCGCCCGAGTTGCATTTTGAACTTTTTGAGCAAAGGTAGCGGGAGCGGCGCCGCTGGTAGGATAACGAGCACCGTGGCGGTATAGAAGATGTAACTGGACAATGTTACAGCCATCCGGAATTAAAGGGCTCGCGTCAGGCAGGCCATAGTCTGCTGAGGACACAGAATACCAAGGAGAGAGATTTCCCCAGTATTTGGTAATGTCAAAATCCTTGCCGAATTTGCTTGCTCCCCAGGGTTGAGGCGCCACGAGCGGAAAGCTATCCGAAGGTCCATTGTTGTAAGGATAGATTGGGGCAGTTTGAATTGCAGCCGGCTCTACACCCGTTGGCGTAGGGCCCGGGTATCCTACCTTGGACTCGGGCGGGAACAATTTAGAGTTGACATTTGCTTAATGTAGTAGCACTGTCAGCACCTTATTCTGGACGTAATTTGTTCTTTTCTTCTTTTGTTAGATAGAGCTTCAGAGAATGACATACTGCTAGCGGGAGGGTAGGGTTCTGATGTAGCAGCGCCAGCAACGCTCAATGCCTCGATAGTATTCAAGCTTCTGGCTGAGCAAACTTCTGCTAGCAATGCCAGCATAAAGGTTGATGAGAGCGTGTCGGGCCGCATCTTGGTGTTGACGATCCACAATGCTCCACTTCAGCGAGGTCAATAGTGAGAATTTCACAATTGATTCAGACCGATTGCAAGAGTTCCGATGATGATCTGCTCGGAATTCCCATCATTATATAGTCAGAGGCGCATCCGGCCTGTGTTGCTGCCGTCGGTGTTCGAGGCTGCCTGTGTCGACTGCCAACAGATAAATCTACACTATAAGCCAATCAGGCGGTAGACCAACGGCACGTTGCTCATGATGCAGAAGAATGCGGCATAGCTTGAAGAATAGGATCGCCAGATCGAGAGCATGTAAATTTGTCAATTTGTAGTATGACGAAAATCCTGTGGGGTTCGATTGTTGGGCGATGGATTAATGATGCCACTGCCACTAGTATACAGTACGAAGGGAACTTATCCTCAATGAACGACCCTTATTATCTACTGGCTTGAACTTGCACTTTCCCGAGACTAGACAGCTCATTGAATTATAGCAAAAAGAAAAAGGAAAAAAAATCGGTACCCAGCGAAGGTCAAGTCATATCGTTTGTTTAAGGTAGGGAATACTAAGTCCTGCCGCTCTCCGAGCCAGCTGTTTGCACAGCCCACGACCCACGTCTATCTTCATCGGGCAAATCTTACCGACGCGTATAGCCATAACCGATAACCGTGCATATTTCAACACGTGCTCCGAGTAGAATACTAGTAATAAAAATTCGCTCGGTCAAGAAAACGATTGCTCTCGTCAGCCATCAGCCAGATCCTGGTCATGGCGGAGTGGAGTCCAGAAGCTGTCACTCTTCAGTAGCTCCAATAGAGCAGACCTGAGACCCATACTTGCGCAGATAGAATCGTGCAATTGCTTCTACGGGTTGCTTCTCTATGTAGCCTTGGCAGCCAATATGTATACAAGGATTGCTGCCGATTAAGCCGAGGTCCACAACAATGACCCAACTCAGGATTCTTACGGAACAATAGCAAGGATGTGAATTATATCTCTCGTGGAAGATCATGTTTGAGTCTGTCCCAGAAAATAATAACGACAACAACTGAACTAGACTTCTTCTCGTGCTTCTCTTTCCAAGGTATGCTGTTTGCATATTGAATCAGTGCTGCGCATTTGTACTATTTGCTACATAGCCAAAGCGAGCGCTGGATCGCCCGTCGCTGTTTGAGCCTTTATAGCTATAGCGAGCGCCAAGGAAGAAAGCCTAGTAGGTAGTTCCTCCACGGAGTTTAGACGGTACAATCTGGGTTGTTATACAACCTGGACATACCACAAAGTTGGGCAGGAACAAAAGGCTTCCAAAAACTTGGCAATTAATACCACCATATGATTTTTTTTTTCTCAGTTTAAATAGCAAAAAATTAACAAGACTATTATTAATATACTGTTTCTAACTCACCAAATGTGATCTATATGCTATGCTATGCATCTTTCCGTAACCCATATGCTTGATCTATTACAGTAAAGCAGTCAAATGCGCTAATCATCCTCTCGTTTGCGGTATAGTTCACCTTTCTTGATAGTAAGAATTAGGGCTGCGAACAAGGTGTTAGCTATTTGCCGCTCTAGAGGATAACATAAAGCTTACAGCAAATCGTAGCCGCAACGAACATCACGCCGGCGTAGACTTGTATGTCGAGAAAGCCGTCTCTTCCGGGCTTCCTCAAGCTAAGTGCAATCGCCTCGGCAAA
Organism: Trichoderma asperelloides; assembly: GCA_021066465.1. NCBI lineage: Eukaryota > Fungi > Ascomycota > Sordariomycetes > Hypocreales > Hypocreaceae > Trichoderma > Trichoderma asperelloides. Next base: position 244,368 of record JAJKFY010000110.1, on the reverse strand, counting down.
AGTGTAAGGGAGCGCTAATGTCAGGGTTGAAAGAGATATGACTGAACAAACAAAGAAAAAAAATTAGCGGTCGGTCCCATCCTTTCGGAATCTGAAAGTTTATACGTACCAGCTTGCATCTTTTGCAGGCCAAAAATTGACGCTGTCATAACCGCAAAAGTAGCCCACATAATGCTGGGAAACATGCCCAATAGCCCATACACCATGAGTGCCCCATAGGACTTGCCGCCAAAGATCCAGATGAAAAATGTAAATAGAGCTGAGAGAAATGTTCCAAGTGTGTTGACTCTAATTGTGCCGAATCTGTCGCCCATGAAACCGATAAGCGGACGCCCTATACCGGTAGAAACTGTAACAGCAAAGACATTAGTTTTATGAAGCTCATCCAAGAGAATCTTTTACTCACGGTTGAACATCGCGGACACCAGAGAGCCTTGTTGTGCAGAAAACCCAACTTGCTGGGCATAAGCTGATAGAGAGAAAACTACAGCAACATAACCAAGACTAGACAGCCATCCCCATCCTAAGAATAGCCAGAAGTCAGGCAGTTTGAAAAGACTCCGATCGAATGCGGTGAGCGTGGTCTTTGTTGCTCCCTTATCAAGATCTTTTAGGAAAAGAGCACTGGATATAAGCACAACAAAACATATAATGGCCATAATCCTAAATGTCCAAGCAATTCCCATGCGTTGAATCATGGCGTTCGCCGCTAGAGAATATGTGAGGCCACCAAACCCTGTACCGCCTGTTGCGATGCCATTTGCGAGAGCTCGCCGTTTTTTGAACCACTTAGCAATTAGGCCGGCAGTTGCGGTATAACAAATTCCCATACCGATGCCGTAGCAAACTCCTTGGCTGAGAATGAGTTCCCATATGGTTTTCGAGAAAGATGCTGCAACATAAGCGCCGCTGTAAGTGTTTATGAGTGAGTATATCTGATAATATGGTAAATATAGAGGGAGAGCGTACGATATAAACAGCCCACCAGTGATGACGGTCATCCGTAAGCCTATGTTGCGCAATAATATTGTGGCGAATGGAGATGCAATAAAAGCTTGCAAACATGTCAGCTGCCTCCTTGACAATAAGTAGTATCGTTGGTGTGCACAAACCAACTGAAAAACTGAGGCCTCCGACGAAAGCGAATTGTAAAGGCGTTGCTCCTGGGAAATGGTCATTCGCAAGATAGAATGCTAAAAATACACCAAACATCTGGGACTATTGTCAATACATTGTTCTCAATATAACCACAGTAATCACTAACTGAATTGATGCCAAACGAATGAGCCAATATGAGCCAAACAGCAGCTACCACGACCCTATCGCAGGATTTATGAGTATCAATGCCATTAAAACCCTTTTTTTCTCCCATTAAGTCTTACCAGCCATAGCCGCCTTCTTTAAATTCCTCCTCCTCGTATGTGGGTTTCTCTGTATTTGTAGGCCCATTTTGCGAACCACGCTCCGTAGTCTCTCCATCGTCCAAAGGTTGGACAACACCGGATGGTGTTTCAAAATCCACTTTAGAGCCCATGCCTTGAAGAGTGCTTTACTAGTGGCTGCAAGGTACCACAGGAAGATTTGAAAAAGTGACTGAAACATATCTTAAGCTTGTCATTTATACCATCGAGGTGGTTATGACAATGACAACGAAGGAGCGTCTCCTCGTTGTCTCTCCGACACTATGCCTCAAGTAGCAAGATTTATCGCCAACTCAAGCCAATAAAAATTGAAGACTATGTCCTATCAATGATAGCCAATCATACATGGCTTTTATCTCCTATTGCTACCCTAGTATCCAATTATAAGAGCAGCTTATATCCTAGCCTGCCCCGCAACCCCAGTTTCTCAGCATGGCTCACTTTCAACACTTCTTTCATCGTCATTATGAGAGCCTGTCGGCACATAAATCTTTATTATACTCAATACCTTAAGCTTATTTACCTCTTGCACGGTATCTCCGCGCTTAAAACTCCATCGCATCCTTCATAATCACTTTTCTCCGGCTACAAAGTTGGTAAATCCGGACAATGGAAGAGAAGGCGCCTAAGCTTACCTCGGCCATTCCACGCCGTAAGCGCAATAGGCTTCGGAAATCTTGTCGTCCGTGTCGCCTCCGGAAATCAAAATGCGATGGAACTCGGCCTTCTTGTCTTACATGTTTAAGCAGAGGCCAGCCTAACCTGTGTGTATATGAGCAAGTTCTTCCTGGACAGTCCAAGATAGTGTCAATCCGGTATGTCGGCTCGGCTCCAGTATGATACTGACTTCGTCATAAACCTATAAACTAACTTGATGCCTCATCAAGGGATATACCTTCTCTGTCTTTAAATAGCAAGAATAATCTTGAGAGTCTACTCACTGGAACACCTGGTGGAACTTTTATAGGGCCAGTCCCTGATCCCACTCTTCACATCTCATCAAGATCATGGTCGCCAGAGAATATTCGTAGGGAAAGCGACATAACTATCCCTATTGAGAATCCTCAGCCACTAGATAAAACTATCCGTCAAAGTGAATCCATATTTGGACCGCCCTCGACTCACTCTTTCATTAGCCGAGTTGCTGCCACGATCGAGCCGTTCAACAGGAAAACAGCGTCTTCCAGTACTTCGTGCTCAGGAAACAAATATCTCAATGACCCCATTGGGTTTACAGTCTCGAATACTAATGATGTTTGCATGGATATTGACGCTCTCCTGTTACCTGAAAAGAAATTGGCAGACTCGCTTATGAACACGTATTGGCGGTTCTCGCATCCTATATTTCCCGTATTACACTGGCCTAGCTTCCTGAAAAAATATGATAATCTTTGGAGATCTACAGACTCTCTTTCACTATCAAAGTATACGGGCAATGATATGCTTCTACTTTCCATAGTCAACGTTGTCTTAGCCATTGGCTGCCAGCGATCCGAACATTGTCCAGCTGAATGGAGAAAGCGAGATGCCGAATCATTGTACAGGCGGTCAGTCCGCTTGGTATCTGCCGAGACACTGGACGAGTACTCCTTTGAAGCGGCGCAATTATTCCTTCTACGGGTAATTTACCTTCAGTATACATCCTTTGCCTCAAGATGCTGGAGTACGCTTGGCGTTGCACAGAGAATTGCTTATGGCCTTGGACTTCATAAAGATATCCCTGAGCCAACAAACCAGCTAGAACGGGAAATGAGACGTAGGGTATGGCATATTTCCCTTATAATGGATAGGTAAGTATTATATGCTCACCGTTAGATTCAAAGATGGAAACGAAAATGTTTATTTACAAGATAATAGCATAGCCTCATACACGTTCGGGTGGCCTATAGCGACGAGCAAAGCAAATTCTGTGTCAATTCCGCAAGCAGTCGACGACGAGTATCTATTAGAAGAAGGGGAAGGCCAACAACCGACAAATAAGCCTTCGAGGTTAGATTTCTTTCGATATTATCTCCAACTGTGTGAAGTTCCTCGCGAGATTACGGATAGGATGCACGCGTTTGGACAGAGCTCGATTGAACAGAGCTCAACTACCTCTTTAACTCAATATATCAGCGAAATGCCAAAGTATTGTCTACAGTTGGACGAAATGTTAGGCAATTTGCCAAGCCAGCTTCAAGAAGTCAATGCGCCTATTGCCGAAGAATGTTTCAGGGTTCAAGGCATAGTGCTCAGAATACGGTAAGTTAAAAAAAAAAAAAAAATGGTTTGGAGTGTTATTCATGCTAACTTTTTTTTCTTTCATCTAGCTCTATTTATGTCCGACTTTCCATTCTTCGCCCCTGTCTTCTGGCAACTGTCGCAAACCGAACAATACGTTCAGAGCTATTAAGAGCTAAAAGTGGCAATTCAAGCCTAGCTATGGGACTACTTAATGATATCAATAAGCTCTGCGTTTCCACAGCTCGAACAGTTATTGAGAGAGTACATAGTAATACCCATCTTATGTATCAGGCCTCTACTTGGCATACATTACGAGGTAGGCTAGCCAACATAAAATTTCTAATATTTGCACCACTCTAATGTTTAATAGTGACTTTTGGTTCGGCAACAGTCTTATTAGCAGCCAGCTTACTTCCAGACTTACAGGTTGATTTAGACCAAGAACCAGATAAGACTGTATGGGAGCAGACCATTGCGATCTTTGAACTCTACATGTCATACGATATCTCCGCTCAAGGGGGGATTCAGGCGTTACGGGATTATAGACAGAAATTTGAAGCTGCTAAGATGCGAGGAGAACCATCGAAAACTGAAGTTGGTCGTGCTGAGATGCTACCAGCTTCTCAAGATAGCATATTGGCTAGCCTATCTACGGAAATTCCTGCGGGCCTCGATAACATATTTCTGGGGACTGGCGCACCGGACCCTGATGGAGATCTCTCACAGGCATTTTTTGATTGGAATTGGCTCGATTTTGACATTACAGAGGTGATGAGACCCTAAGTCCTTATGATATAATGACCTTTAGAGATACACCTGCTGGATTAAGTCTTATATCCAGATACACGAGCTTATTAATGTATAGAATTAATTGATTAATTATAAAGCACAAAATTCTATAATGTCTCTGAATGTCTCTTCCCCTTTTTCGATCCATGGAAAATGGCCACACTGCTCGTATATCACAAGCTTAGATCCAGCAATCCCTTGTTGAGTCGCAATACCCTGTGTCGGTGTACAAACTGGATCCGCTTGGCAAAAGATCATGAATGTTTTTGCTGCGACTTTGCCGAGTTCCTGCTCTTGATGCTGAGTTTTTCGGTCATTCCCATGCAGAAGCTGGTAGTTCCACAAGGGAACAGTTTGAATGCTATTTAATTCTTTGGACTGGACGGAAGCATCGGGATTAAAAAAGTAAACTGGTAGAAACAAGCGAATTTTTTGAGCAAATTTCTCATCGGAAAGATCGTCCCACGAAGAAGTCCATGCTCTGAGCGGAGCATGCATTTTCGGATCCCGTTTCTTTTCAATAATAGAATTCTTTAACGAATCACCGTCGTCAAAGCCATCCAGACGATGGTTCAAGAGAACAAGACGATCCACCTTGTCTGGGTATCTTATAGCGTACCAAAGAGCAATTGTGCCGCCACCTGAGTGACCCAACAGATACGGAACTCTTTCCATCTGCAATTCCTGGCGAAGGTACTCAATATCATCCGCTAGGTGCCAACAGGTCATTTCGGATGCATCCGGCCTTGTTGATTTCCCGTTTCCCCTAAACTCGAGATAAACCAGTGTAAATGTCTGTTCCAGCGGGGCGAGGCCTTCCTGAAGATACTTTGAAGAGAGTCCCCAAGCTGGCGGCGCAACGATCATAATAGGCCCATTGCCGCGCTTGAAATAATGCAACTTGGAACCTATTCTCGTCTCGAATACTCTCTCTTCCATTTTTCATGAATAGTTGATATGTTTCTATAATAGTCATGCAAAGTAGTCTTCTGGTGATTGATTAAGAGTAGTCCATGATGTGCTACTTGCAGCAGCTGAAGCAATATTAAATAATGCCCATGAGCGGGCGGCCTCTTCCAGAGATGAGTAGGATCGCCAATAATGTTGAGACTGGAGAGTATTCTGGGGTTGATCCTATTCAACACAATGGGAGAATCCCCAGTCAGCTCCACAAATTTTAGCCCAGCCACCTTTTCTTGGGGATCAAGCCAAACATAGAGAGGTTAACGCATATTGCACTGTGTATGGCGGTCGAGCAATCATGCAGAAAGGGATGGTTTATTTCAAATCCATTTTCCCTAACCCCGTAGTTGCGATATTGTCCCAGACTCAACAAAATATGTGCTCGAGACTTACATGATTCTTATTGTTGACAAGAGGGTGTAAGTAGCGGCCAGCCAACCTGCCCCGCCGTTCGAAAGCACGGCGGTTTCCAACAAAACATGGCCAGAACTAATTCTTATGAGATTGATTGCTCTCATTTATTAGTAGATTAGAGTTCATTTAGTGCTAGTTATATAATGGTGACAACGTGTGGTAAGTTGAAAAAGACTTGCAGCATCTTTAGTAGAGTGGTTAGACTCCATCCGGGTGTGGCATTGAATGCCGAAGATCCGCAGATTGCATTATTGGTAGATATTATATCGTTGAAATACCAGGGTTGGGATAAAAGTTGGAATTCTCTAATCCCACAGGCGACATTCCAATTGCAAGTCTCGACAGTTGAAAACTCATGTCTTATTAACAACTCTCTATACAATTCAGAAGAGGAGGGAAGAAAAGCTACGGATGGAATAATTATTTGGAATCTCATGTAGAATTTGTCATGGCAAACGAACCCATTGCATGTTTGACGGTGCTGCATATAGGCGGTGTACATCCATTAATGTATGGAGAGCTTCAACGCAACCACGTCCTTTTACACAAGCTTCTCGTAATAGATTTCATTATCATTACACAGTTATCTAGCCTATAAGAATTCGCCACGAGTCGCCCTACGTTCAATCTGTTGCAAAGAGAGGGCTATTATCTCGCTATTAGATATAAAATGCAACAAGCATAACCGCGCCTACGATCTGGATGTTTGCCATGGCACCCGAAAACAATCTAGACGCCCCGCTCTTGGGAGTCGACGAAATCGAGGATGATGGAAGGCCAGATGAGGCGGTATTGGTGGATCCAGAATTTCCGGATGAGCCACCAGAAGTCTCTTGAGAACCGGGCGCGCCAGTTTCACCTGCTCCAGAGCTCTCTGAGCCAGAGGTAGCTTCGGAGACTGGTTCAGTGGACCCATTGACAATGATCTCAGAGCCTGAAGTGGGTAACGACAGCGTGGTGCCTCCCAGAGTAACTGCAGGTCCTCCAGGGACCAAGGTTGTAGATCCGTGAACAAACTCTGACTGAGAGTTCTCAGTGAAGGTCGCCGAGCCCACTGCGATGATGGAATTGGGAGGAGCTCCGTTGCCAGTGTTTTGGGGATTCGTGGAAGAGCCTGCAGCACCACCTCCGTTTTGGTTTCCGGAACCGTTTCCAGAGCCGTTTCCAGAGCCGTTTCCAGAGCCGTTTCCAGAGCCATTGTTGCCACTTCCATTGTTGCCGCTCCCATTGCCGCCGCTCCCATTGTTACCGCTTCCATTGTTGCCGCTTCCATTGTTGCCGCTTCCATTGTTACCGCTTCCATTGTTACCGCTTCCACTACCGCCGTTTCCTCCAGAGTTGCCGCCGCTGCCAGAGCTATTGTCATCGGATCCATTAGGAGGTGAGCCACTGCCGCTACCGTTGCCTGAGCCGTTACCACCTCCGTTAGAGCCTCCATTTCCTCCACTGCTGCCTCCATTGCCACTTCCTCCATTGCCACTTCCTCCGTTACCACCTCCATTACCGCCGCTGCTACCACCGCCGTTATTTCCACCTCCCGGAGTGCCAGAGGGATTGGAAGCTGAAGTGCCGCTGCCGCTGCCACTGCCGCCATTACCAGCTCCGTTTGAAGAACTTGCAGGTGGAGGGGGGTTGTTGCCACCAGCTGGTGAGCTAGAGGCAGGAGGGCTGCTACCACTGCCACCTCCAGCTCCTTGAGATGAAGATGGAGGTGGAGGAGGGGGAGGAGGGTTGCTGGAAGATGAAGGCGGAGGAGGAGGAGGAGGAGGGTTGCTGGAACTAGAAGGAGGGGGAGGGGGTGGTGGAGTCGACGTCGGTGGAGGAGGTGGTGGCGGCGTCGATGTTGGTTGAGAATCGGTTGTCCTAGGTGGACTGGCAGCTGTAGTAGTAACCGGTGGTGGAGAGGAGGGCGGTACTAGAGCGGTCACCGAGCTGAGCGCCGAAGGGGGATCGTAGAATCTAAGTCAAACAGATATTGTGAGAATGGCTCCCAATTATTCAAATCCGCGTAGACACTTACCCGCCGAAACCATCCGTGATGCAAGAAGCCCAAGCTGGGTCCAAACTCCTGATTCGATCTGGAATTACAATCGTGGGGTGGCAGGGATCAGCTGTTGGGCGAGAAAAAGTTAGCAAAGATTGCTATGCCATAGACATTTCATGGTAGAACGAAACGTATTAGAAAGTTGAAAACATACGTGAAGAGTTCAATGCGTTTGAAGGGTTTCCTGGGATGTAATTGTATCCAAGGATCGTCGAGCAGTTTCTTTCTAGATCTTTCGTATTGAGCGCAGCAGACCCAACGGGGGTGTAAAAAGTTATAGTTGAAGTAATGGAGCCACCATCAACTGTGTTGGGGTGGGTCACCGTTTCAGCGGCTGATGAAGAAAAGACAATGGTTGAAAGCTCGTCAGGATCAAATCCAACCGTTATGTTGGTGAAGTCCTGGCCAACCAAGCCACAGTAGTCAATCGCAGAAAGCGAAGAGAAGCCGATGTAAACGGAAGGAGATTGGCTGCGATGGAATGCATTAGAAATGATGAAGAATAGCTCGAGTCTCGTTTCTCAGGATTGCGCATGTTCTTACAAGGTATAGCCATTCGATACGAAGGAAGTGACTGGGGCGAAGCCAGACGATGTTTCGGTAACTTGCACAATGTTAGCTCATACATTACTTCAGATGGGAAATGATGAATTGGAACGTACCGTCAGCCCAGTAGAATACTTCTACCGTGGAGGCAGCGATTGTACAGCTGTAGCACTAGAGAGCAATCAGCATCACCAAGTCATGCTCAATACTGCCAAATAGAAACCTACACATGGTGATGACGCAGACCCATACCACACATTCGTTTGAGCGTCAAGAAAGTTGCCCGTAACAGTAGCGGTTTCAACCGTGTTTACAACAGTTGTTACCACGGACGTCACGACTGTCGAGGTGCTTGTAATAGTCTCCGTGAATGTAGTGACACCAGTTCCGATAGTCCTGGTAAGCGTCCGCGTCGGCGGATTCGACGTTTCCAACCAGCTGTATGCTTGCTCCAAGCATTGGCATTGCAAGGCTGGGTTTGTGGACAGGCCTTCGTATTCTTGAAGAATGATGCCTGGAAAGCTGCTCATGGTACCGCATACAACATTCGAAATGGTATGCGGTGCCGCAGTAGTGGCCGTCGGAGGTTGAGTGATCGTGCCATTAGAGGCAACTGCGTAACAAAAATAGAAGTAAGCATTGCTTTGGAACTGAGATCCAGTATCGTGGCTGCGTGCAACTTACATGGCGACGCCCGCACGGCAGCGCCGAGAAGGATCAAAGCAACAGCTCTTGATAGACCAGCCATTGTCTCAACCGTAGCACAAGTGGACAATGACTTGAAAATAGCAAAGAGAAGGAGAGAATTTGCGCGTGAACACCGCGCGGTTGAAGATATATGCGGGCTAGCTCTACTACTACTACTACTACTAGCTACATGTAAGCTGGGCAAGACTGACAAGCCCAAGCTGAGATCTTCACGATTTTCCTGTTTCATGCAAGACGAGTGCTCTGTACGTGTACCTGAAATAGTCCCGCTTTGATAATCCGCGTGTAAGCTTAGAAAGCCTGTCAGGCTATCTACTAGCCGATGCCCAGTACATAAGGAGATGGCTCTCGAACATACTATGCAGTCACCATCAATGTTTTCACCAGGCAGGCGACCCGGAGCTATGGTTAGAGAGACAGACTACCAAAACGCACAAGCCGCACTCAACGGTGGTGGTGCCGACCTATCGTCAAGTGCTTACGCTCTAGTGTTAGCACCATCTCCAAAAGTCGGGGGCTGAGCCCAACCATGAACCAAGCAGCACGCCACAAGCGCTCAGCCTTACAACGGCCAGGCACCTGTCAAACGGCTAGAGCGCAGAGGCAATTTGCTAACGCGGTGATGTTGCTAAAGGGAGAAAAGTCGGACAGGCGCCACCGCTTGTTCTGGACGTAATTTTCCGCCGGCGTCTGAGGCGCTCCCGATACCCCTGGCTATTGTCTAGTGACTGCTCACATGCAATTCGTCTATTTGCCGAGCAGCTTACCACCATTTCGTTGAAGCTATTCACACACGGTTCATACAAGCACTACTATTAATCCTAGTCGTATGTGGCGCTATACCCTCGGCTGGTACGGGCCGCCGTTTTGAACCCAGCCAACAGTTGTGCCTCGAGATTTGCTTAGCAGCGGTTTGAATCAACGAGTTCGGGGAAAGGGAACTCTCCCCATCACAACAGGAGATTTCGATTACCTAGCTATCACGTCTCGTCGGTTAACTCTTCAAGGGTGTCCCGCCCCATCGGGACGCCCATGGGCCGTTGTTCTTCAGTGGGTCACGGCGCATTAGGAGCGGGTTCTGCTAGACAAAAAACCTGATCAACCTGGAATAGCTTGCATTAGTTCTGGGGCGAGAACAGCATGCAGTCGTGCTATCAGGTCCGGAAGACGCCTACGGCACTCGATAGCACCGGTGGTTCGTTTTGCACCTAGCCGAAGTGCATCGCATAGCTTCGCAAGGCATCCTAAAATCTGACTCCTATGTGGATGCTCATCAAATCAAAAGACTGTAGTAGTAGTACTTAGTGGTAGCGAGGACTCGAGGCCCGTGTACGATTCTGTATGGACAAAGACACAAGCCCATATCTGCTCATTTTCGATCCCCTTTCTTTTTCGTAATATTACTATCTTCGATCGTTGGCGCGAGACAACCTTTTACTCGTATTGACTTAGATAAGCTGGTTGAAAGGGCGCCTAGGGCAATCAAGTCAACTGCATGCGTGCTGAGAGAAGACGTATCACATTTTTCGGCACCCTATACGCATTGCAACCAACATTACTCCACTCAGTTCAGCAGGGTCTTTGGTGATTACAACACTACATGATCTCACATTAGGATGTGGACTTGCTGAAACCTTCAAACATCTTTGGACGATGCGTACGCGGCTGCATCATCTGCTGCCATGGGCAATGTTGATGCCGAATGCAGCGCTCGGCTCGGCGTTTGATCTCGCGCTGGTAAACAAACGAGCCACAGATCCAGCAATGATTATTATACCACCTCCCGTATCCGTATCACCGAGCCAGGTGTTGTAAGTACAGTTCCCAATATCGTTGAGGCCACAAAGAAACTCACGTGCCTTTAGTGAGGGTGTCGATGGCCCTTGGTCATCTTTTGAGTTGCGCGTAGGAACTCCAGCTCAGAACATTCGCATATTGCCTGGTACTTCATCAACTCAAACTCTGGTGGTGTTACCAGAGGGCTGTCAGATTATCAAAGTCGACGACTGTGCCGACAGTAGAGGAAAACTATTTAATACAACAGCTTCCTCGACTTGGAAGGAAATTGGTTTATACAACCTTGGCTTTGAGAACGTCTTGGGCTTTACAGACAATGGAGAATTTGGATATGACACCGGTATGGCCAATATCTTGCTCAGTATCATCTGTAATTCTCATATTAACGTCAAACTTTAGTCGGGCTCGGGTATCTTGGTAGTGGCGGCCCTGTCGTCAACCACTCAGTCATTGCTGGCATCGCAGGCACGGAGTTTTATCTCGGGGTGCTTGCGTTGAATCCACGGCCTACTAATTTCACATCTCAGAATGATCCGCAGCAGAGTTTTATGCAGCTTCTCAAGAATGAGTCAGCGATTCCCAGCCTATCATACAGCTATAACGCAGGAGCACCATACCGGTTGAACAAGGCGCTGGGCAGCTTGATCCTGGGTGGTTACGATACATCTGCGTATCAAGACACGAATCAGACTTATAAATTTTTCAGCGATCAGTCGCGTGATTTATCAATTGGGATCAAATCCATCTCTACGAATGCAAGCGCGGATAATACGGTGCTCCAGTCTGACCTGATATCCATGTTTATCGACTCTTCCGTGGCCGAAATCTACCTTCCTCTAGACGCCTGCAAAGCTTTTGAGAAAGCTTTTGGTCTGACCTATAACACGACGCTGGAAATGTACTTGGTTAGCGACTCATTGCACAAAAAGCTCACTTCCGAGAATCCAACTGTCACTTTTGAAGTAACGACTCCAATTACCGGCGGCTCATCTTTTAACATATCCTTTCCCTACGCAAGTTTCGACTTGGAGGCAAATCCCCCGCTTGTTAAGACGGCATCTCGATACTTCCCTTTGAAAAGGGCAGCCAACGACACCCAATACGTTCTAGGACGAACATTTCTGCAGGAGGCGTATTTGATTGTGGATTACGAACGAGGAAATTTTTCGGTTCATCCTCGAGTATGGGACGCCAACGCCAAATCGGATATAGTCACTATATATCCGCTTAACTTCCAAGTGCTCGAACCCAATCAAGGCAGTAGCCATAGCAGCAGTAACCTCGGAGGGGGTGCTATTGCAGGCATTGTAATCGGTGTCTGTGTCTTTATAGCTGCTGCGGCCGCTGCTGTCTTGCGATTCTTGGTGCTTCCTCGCCGCAAGAAAGCGGCGGCAGCCCAAACTTCTCAGGCCGATTCAACAACAGGAATGATGCTAGGAAGTGTGGACGCAGCTTCACCCGAAACTTCTAGAACTCTTCCTGCAGAGGCTCTCGGCGGAAACTTGGGAGAGCTTGAAGGGGACGAAACAACACCGAAGCCTACACCTGAGGTCGAAGGCACCACTCCGATGTCGAAGACTCCTATGAGTGAGCTGGAATCAGCGGGCACCCCACCGCCAGCAGAGCTGGCAGCTCCGGCGCCATTGGCAGAGTTGTTGTCCAGTGAAATTTATGAGATGCCCGGAAGCGATGTTCCAGAGCTTCAAGGGAGCCGAGTAGCAGCTCCTTTGATTCTTACGGACTCCGAATCAAGCGAGTTTAGTTTTGTGGCTGAGCCGGAGGTATTAGACTCAAATCATCCGACAGGGGAAGACGGGTCTCACGATGATATAGTAGAAGAGAAAGGAGGTGCTGATGCAGCACAGGAGGATACCCCAGTGAAGAAGAGTGACGAAGGCAAAGACGAAGGAGAGAATGAGAAATCACCTCAGAAAGATTTCGAGGGAGATGAGGAAGTACATAAACCATAATTTTTAATATGAATATGAAATAGTAGCATTTATACCACAATAGACGTATCTATAAATACTGTTCACTTGCGGGCAATTTCATCACGCTTTACGGATAGAGGTAGCATAGGCTTGAGCAATTACCATAAGAGGCATTGACCGAATAAAGTTAGGAACGTGGATTCAAGCGGCAGCCTACATTTGACGTTCCCACCCAAGTGGGTAAGAGGATCACGGCCATCTTCACAAGATGCATGCTAGCCAGATCGTTGGCAGCTGCCGAGATGGCACGCGTATATCGATCTAAAGCGAAGCAGCTCGCCCACTAGGGAAGATCCCCGAGAACACAAGCTGCAGGAGTAACTAGTATATTATATGGCCCTCCCCCTTGGCTGTGGGCATCTTGGCAAGGATTTTGGAGGGCGGATACGAGAGTCTTACCATGGGAGAAAGAAGCTTAGCTGTGTCTATTTTTGGTACCAACTGCTGCGTGCCAGGCCAGTTTTGTGACTGCAACGTGGACTTTGTGTTCTTTTTTTTTTTTTTTTTTTTTTTTAACGGCTAGAGTGGCACACTTGAGATGGATGCATCTATGCAGGTAACAAGTCAAGTTTGTTTATTTAATGCTTTTGTACCTAGGGCCGTAGTATGGAGCACATAGATGCATCTATCTATGCTCTTAGAACAATAATTGGATAAAAGCATCTTGAAGCTGAGCAAATAAGTCCCCCCTTATAGTATGTATTGCAACAAAAGTTGGCTGAGAGCTTTAAAACGCAAAATTTCTGAATGGCCACAGAGCCCTCGCAGATTGTGCAGATATAAATTACCCACACAAAGTAGTTATCCCCAAACTAAAGACATTCATCACCTTATACTGTACTCTTGGGATTTCCGGCATTAGGGAAGCTGTAGTGAGCCGTCCGCTGAAGTCGTGGAGAATACCCTGTAATATTGGGATCAGGGCCCAAGAAGGCCGAAGGGAATCCCAGGTCAAACGACTGCACACCCTCGAGGAACTTGATTTGATCGTCTGTGAGCTTAATACTCAGGGCCTGGATATTGTCCATGAGATGCTCGACTTTCCTTCCGCCAACAATTGGGATGACATTTCCTGCCTTGTGCAATACATATGCCAGGGCAATAGCGGTGATGGATGTGATGCCGTGCTCTGCCGCCACTTTGCCGAGCGCCTCGCTAATCTTTGCTTCTTCAGCACTCTGTTCTGGAAGTGATATAAGGGAACGCAGCCCTTCGCCTTTCTTCTTGCGTTCTTCCAGGGCCTCCTTTGTCTGGAACTTGCCTCCGCCAAGGACGTCCCAGGGCGCGAGAGCCATGCCGAAGTGCCGTGCCATGGGGATTATGTCCCGCTCAAAATCCCTCAGCATGATGTTCCATCGGCCTTGGTAGATGCTAAAAGGCGTCTTGCCGTTGTCAACAGCGTATGTGTTGGCCGCGCTGACGATCCACGCAGGCATATCTGAAGCTCCCAGGTAGAGAACTTTGCCCTGCTCGACCATGATGTGCAGCGAGTCCATGAGCTCTTTGATGGAAGTTGTGCTGTCCCACCAGTGGATGTACAAGATATCGATGTAGTCGGTTTGGAGCTTCTTGAGGGAGTCTCTTACGCTCAGATGGAGACTCTTGCGGTGGTTACCTTGAAAGTTTTGAGCCTTTCCTTTTCCCAGCTCGTGGCTTCGATAGTCTGAAGTGAACTTGGTAGCAATGACAAGCTGGTCTCGGATGCCCTTCTTGGCCGCCCACTCTCCAATCCATGCCTCGGACTGCTCGTTCTGGTAGTTGTTGGCGGTGTCGATGAAGTTGCCGCCTGCCTCCCAGAATGCGTCCAGCAGCTTGAATGAGCTCTCCTTGTCCATGGATCCCATCAGGTCAGCCCATGCGTCACCAATGGACATGGCACCGAGAGCCAATGGCGAGACACGAATGCCGGCCGTCGGGGCCAGGATTCGGTGCCGACCAAGTTCGGTCTTGGGCTCTGGCGCAAACGAGAAGAGAGTGGCTGCCATTTTCGTGTACTATCTGTGGGAGGTAATTATGTGTTGATGGTTGTACGATTTCACTCTTGCTTGCGTTGATTGTGATTTTGGAGAAGATGCAGTTTGTATTTGAAGCTGTTGGTCGATTCACTATTATACCTAGTAACTACATGAATCATTACCCCTCCCTTCCGCCTTTATATATCTCATACATCTATCTCTTATTACGTCTTCCAAGAGGGCCAAGGCGAAATCAACAAATTTTATCTCCGATTTTTTCTAACGCAGGTTCTCAACGAAAAGTCGGAATTAGTCCGGACATAGTGTGTAGATTGACCACAATGAAGCTGCTGAGCTTCAAAAGCCTACGGCGATGATGGCCCCAGATCGGTGATAGTACCGATCACAGACAGTCCATGGAGGTCGCATTGAGGGGTTGGCTGGTGAGGGGGTTCCGGTACGCTGCAATACGCCCCAAAACTGCTGGTGGGTCGTGGTAGTAAAAATCAATATTTGCATCAATCACACCTTGTCTCCGGGTGAAAGAGTGAAAGCTCCGATAAGGCCGGGTGGCTTGAGAATTAACATGCTTACTACCTACTATTTCTTTCTAAGCTCCAGCTCAACAGGATAAATAAAGAACAATGTATAGAGAAACGAATCGCTAGATTACAAATTGGACTTGTCAACTTTGTTGCGCCAAAACGCCTTTTTTGTCCTTCCCATCTCATCTAACAAAAAAAAAAAAAAAAAAAAAAAACATCAAGCGGTCTGCGATGGAAGGGGTTGGTATCATAGCGCGTTCCTCGACACGAAAATCGGATGCACACATCGCTGCGCGAAACGAAACGGAATGAAATTGGCGTATATCTGGAGAATGACTCGCAAACTCGCTATCCGACCACTCCATCGACTAGGTATTACTGAACAATCATGATTTAGGAGAGCGCTGAGCAGGGCTTGTCGAGCTCGCAGTTGTCCGGGAGGCTGTCCACCATGTTGAAGGAGAGCTCTCCGTGGTTGACGTCGTCGTCGCCCTTGTCATAGTGGATGGGGATGGAGCCGCAGATTCCACAGCCGTAGTTGACCAGCTCGGTGTAGAGGCTCTTGAGGGTGGCGCCGCTGACGCTGCCGTCCAGGTTCTGGACGTAGGCGCAGTACGTGCCCTTGAAGGAGCCCTTGAAGTTGACCGAGTGGACCTCGATGCAGCCGACGTCGTCGCCGTTGTCGTATATCCGCTTCTCGAAGATGTTGTCGAAGATGGTCTGGAACTGGGTCAGGCGGCCGCCGCTCATGTACGAGATTCCGCAGAGCGTGTCGCCGTGGCAGTTGATTCCCAGGCCGGCGGCGCTTTGAGCGGTCGCGGCCGCCAGGGCGATGAAGCTGTGGAAACGCATCGGGGGCTAGATAGACTGTCTCTCTCTATATATATATGAGTATGTGGTTAATGATCACACCTAGGCCAGTCGTAGAGGTTGCCGACACAACATACAGCAAGTAGGTATTCTAGTATTTCAAGAGAGACACAATGGGCTGGGCCGTCGACAAAAGGGATGAGCAAAGCACAGAATTCCAAGCTAATGTAATAAGAGATCTGATCGATTATTATACGAGGACCGCTGCGAGCTCCCGCCCAACGGTGGAGTCCTCAGCCGGCCATGCGACGAGCGCGAAAAGCCAAGCATTGGGTTGTCGAGACCTAATCTCTGCTCCCGGGAGGCTGAGCTCAGCACTAAGCCATCGTGCAAACGGCCTTCCACTGGCCGCCTTAGCCGAAACATTCACAATGCCATCGACGCCAGGTCGTATGGGGTAGCGCGCCCAGGCCGTCCATTGGGTGGTGTTCGTCATGCTGCACTCGTGGATGCTAAAAACAGTCATCCTGCTCTAGCCTTGACGACTAACACAAGCGTCTGGTAATGGTATAATGCAGGTACAGTACAGTGTGCCCAGCCACAATCTGCAAAAGAGCCTCGAGTCTTCAGCGGGAAAAGGGCTTCCCGGGCAGCGCCTCAGTTGCTCAGATACCTCCGACAAGCGCTAGCAAATGTAGCATGACCAGGGTAGGATATATATGAATACGGTAGTCCTCAGTGCAATTTCGTATATCGTGGATACAAGTCTGGCCACCAAATCGGGCGTAGATGCTGCCCGCGCAGGATTCAATGTCCAGAGCTTGAAGACTCTTTTAGCGCACCTCGCACGACGCATCCTTTGCCATGTTAGCTCGCTTTGGAAAAGCGTCGATGGGATTGGTCACAGATCAAGGCCTTCATTTGCTCTGTTTGGCGTCGGCTGTAGCAGGAGCCGAACCAGCAACGTTATTTTTAAAGCGCTGGCGGCGAGGCTAAATTTAGAAGCTCTGAATAAGGCGATGTCGCATAAATTACCAACGCTTCCCGATTTGTACACATTGTTGGGTGGTTATTGTTCGATTATGGGGCGCTCGACACAGGACACAGGGGGATCCCGGGCTAGAATAGGAACAGACAGGCGGTCACACACTGAGATATTCCCGCGTTGACACGTCTTTTCTATGTAGTATTTAGAATGGCTTCAAAGAGATACTCTACTGCCTATATGTACGTACCCGTAACCAAGTTTCAACTCCTTGGTATAATATCGCATCTCTTAATACGCCACGCTTGACTCCTTACCCAAGGACATGCTGCGAGGCAAATCCTTGGCCGTTTCTCTTATTAATTATTAACCCCGTCAAGCTACTTCAGGTGGTCTCTCGCTTTGTTCGCGCAAGTCAGTGCAGGGTTCGTGACTGCATCCGTGCACCCCGTCAGCTTCAGTCTTTACGTAATCCAGTATCACGGCGACGGACGGATGCATGTCTGGCACAACGTCTTTCTTGCCGATGAGTGCCTCGAAGCAGGTTTGGTAGGCTCCGGCAAACTGCAGCGGGTTTCACGTATCAGTTAGTGCGCTTTGTGGCCGTCATATGTCATGTATTCTCCTACTGTCTCAGCCCTAGCTATGACGATCAAACTCCCTTTGATTGCAGCGAATGATCGTTTTTGGTAGAATCCCATTCCAACTTGATCAGGATCCAAGTTTTATGAAATAGATTAGCCTATCCAAAAGCTATAAAGAAGTCTATCTTTGTTAGTGCGGCAGTCTATAAAATATGTTGACCGAACAATTCGATCTGCAAGGCTACCATATTTTGGAATGGGATCAGCTCATCCTCATGACCCGTGTTCCGTATCTGCCTTGGATCAATTAGTATAATATATTCTGACATAAGCTTGCTCCCTTTTCTGATAAGGGGTGAGTAAGAAACGCTTTTTAGAGCCGCACATTAAGCTTCATCTGCTCAGATAACCTGTATTCTTACAGTTCAAGGAATGCACCTAGCATGTGACACCATATGAGGAACTAGTCATGTTTGAAGCTGAGCCCGAGCATGCTTTTAGAACATGCATATGTGTAAGTACAATTAGAAGCCATACACAAAGGGGTATGGATCTTGGGCACTTCTCCCCGCTGGTATCACTCAGCGGTCATGATTTTAGATATTCCAAGGTCAAAACCTGTTTTTTTTTTTTTTTTTTTTTTTTTTTTTTTAATTAGCTACGGAAAAGATGCACTAGTAGACTAATGGCTAGGTTTGAATTCCTGCATAATAATACATCCCTTACGCTGCAAAGCGTTATTTGCCCTTGGAGGGAGCTACGACGAGAGTTCCAACCGGGCTGCCAACGACACCACGCAGCGGAGCATAGCGCGGCTGGATGTTACTTTTATGTGACTTGTTGGTAGCATTAAGCGGCGGGGTGGTAGGAGTATTTGGCAGAGGGATCGTAAAGGCAGTGACTGCTTCACCGAGAGTTTTGTCAAGGTCTTTCAGTTCATCCCTCGCTTTAGCTGCACAGGTCGGCACCAGAGCGATGACTCCCTCCGCGAGCGTGTTAATTCCAGCCTCTAGTAAGCCTAGGAGGTTACCAATGGGCCCTATCAAGGTCGTGGCATCCAAGAAGTTCTTCTTGCTGACGAGTGTGTTGAAGAAGTCTTCTTGAGTTGTGGCGAACTGTAGCATGCGCACGAGGTTAGATATGAGTTTGAATATTTACTATAAGGGGAAATTTATAAGTAGGTGTGACTTACGTCACAAAGAGCTTCGCAAATGTCTGATTGATCGTCGTCGGAGAATTGAGGAGGCGTAGAAGTGCCTTGGAGCACTTTAACATCGTCGTCAACAGTCGTGACAATCTGGCGGAGGTCGTCTGCTATGTCCTAAATAAAATGAAATTAGTAAATCGGAGCATGTATTTGATAAAGTCGCTGTGTTTCAGCAAACCTGAGCAGACGAAATGATATTTGTAGAACTAATGTTTCTAACAATATCCAAAGCACTAGTAGAGACGTCAAGGATATTATGGATAGCGTCGACGACATCTTTGGCCGTCAGGTGTGCCTGAGCCTGGGTAAAGGGGAGTACAGAGGCCAAGAAGATGAGAGGTTTGAACTGCATGATGGCTGTCTTTTAGGTTGATTGCTTAGAGTTTGCTTAGAGCTTACTTAAAGTGTAAAGATGATAGATGCTTCTGTGTTGGATTCAGTCCTGCTAATCGATGCTTGACTTTTGAGAAAAAGCAACCATCTTCTCAACTTATGTATTTTTTCAAGAATTCAGCTGTCACCATTCGTCACTATTCGTAAATACCATGCATGTCCGCAATATTGTTAGCTCTGGCTGTGATCGCCAAAAGCACTCCCTTCGATTACGACGACTTGCCCTCTCTGGACAACACCCCCATTCCAAATTGATGACGATTCAGGTTTATGAATATATTGACTTGTTTTAAAGTTGTAAAGAAGCTTATCTATTGGGGCAGCGGTGCGTCGAATCAAGTCAATCAGGCAACTCTAATCAGCAGGGCTGCCATCTTCTGGAATGCGATCCTCTCAACCTCATGAATTACACCTAGGTTGGGGCTCAACCATCTCACGTATTGTGGCATAATCCTACTCCGTACACATGTTTCTTATTAAAACTGCGTAACCGCCTTCATCGTTAGTGGTAACGTGGTCCGAGCAACGCAGCGAGCATGTGGCATGACGGGAATGCGCGGTGGAAACAGCCACGTTTGAAGATGAATCACAGTAACGGTTTTGAGGCTAGATACACACACATATATTTGACATCATATGATGGATTTTAGCACAAGGGCTGAAAATTGAACCCCAAGGGTCTTCAAAAAGGGTACCAAAAGCAGCCGTGATAGCAGGCATTATCAATCGCTTTACCAGGGAGCTTCATGTCGTCTATGACTTCATTTTTGAACGTCATTCTTACAGACGGCTCAACAGACGAAATGAGATCGACCCGTGAGTAATCACAACTCATCGCTGCAGAGGATTCATCACCTGATTGAGGCTAGTAAAATAAGAATAGATCAGCAAAGTTTCAACGTTCTTTGACGATGGTAGTTATTTAGCTTTCAAATGTCATAATAAATACACAGCTATTGTGATTACGTATGTGGTGTCATTATACTACGTCTAATAAAACAAACAAGGTGGTGCGTGGCCTCCAATCTATATCAACATGGGTGATATGTAGCCTCATACGGCCAGGGTATCGTCCAGATCCCAGTTTTGTACCTAGTCTCCATTCTGCCGAGTCGCTAGAAAATAAGTGAAAACGCCAACAAGAAAAAGGAAATCCATATATGCAGAAAGACAGAAGGAAATATTAAGCGGATCTGAGCCAGCCAGCCCCCTGCTGCCCAAATGATGCAAATGCTCCAATCCCATTCCCCGAATAATCCAAGCGATTCTCAAAACATATGAAATATTATAGTAAGTGGTGTCTGCCCGAAACAATATTATGCAGAGTCTCGTAAGCTCTCCGATAGTGCACTGCGGTTAGGGGTCCCGGCCGTCGTTGTGGCTGCAGCACTTCTCCGCTGCTGCGCTATCCAATGCTCAAATCCTGGGACTGCGCCAGGTTGATTGATGCCCGGTGCCCTCTTAGGTACTTTAGGTGGTTCTTTTTCTGGCTTGAGTTGGCCTTCGCTTGTGTTTGCTCCTCCCCACGGCCGCCATCCAACCCATTTCCCAAGGCCACCAGTACCGATCCGCGATGCGTAGGACGACGAGACTGATAAATCTGACGTAGGAGTCGAGCCTCGCTTCAGTTGTTGGAAGCCGGCAAAGTGATCACGCAGGGCGGCGTCGCTGCGCTTCGAGTAGCTAGTTGACATGGTCGGCTGAGCGATGACCCCAGTAACAACAGCGTCGGCGCCACCTTGGAGCGGGGGACGCAGGCTCATTTGACTCGGCCGTATCTGAAGTGTGTGGATGTCAAGGCCGCCCGACAGCGACATGATGGATTCGTGAGAGGCAATGCGGCGTAGTCTTGAGCTAGGTTCTGGTGCTGGTTCGATAGTTGTATCTGTTGACTGGTTCGTGTCATCATCTGCCGCGGATATGTCCTTGGAAGCATCAGAGTTGGTCAAATCAGCAGAAGTATTGGTGGGTAAGTCTTCGTCCTCTTCATGAATGACGCCACTGCTAAAGCGGTAAGGATTTTGCGCCTGGATCCCGGCCATGCCTGGCTCTATGTCGATGATTGAAAGGGATTGGAAGCTAGAGGATGAGGCAGCTGAGGGTCGTTTTCTGTGCGACGCACGCCAGGTAGGAGACATGGGGTCGTAGCTTGTTGTAGGCGACATGAGAGAATCTGTTTCAGCGCCGCTGTGGTCGAAAATCCCGGGCGAAGTCGGGAGTGAGGAGGACATTTCGGATGGTGTGGAGAATTCGTGCCAGGCTGAGGACCGGGCAGTGGTGGGTGTTGTGTCGCCGCCTCCATTGGAGAGAACAGGGGCTATGGGGGATGAGATCAAGCGGCGCTGGGCCCATGGGCCTGGCGAGGAAGATCGACTTGAGATTGTAGCCGGAGGCGTGAAAATGCCAGGCAACAGGCCCTGGCGCTTCTTCTTGGGCTTCCGGACATCTTGCTTGGCGGCAACGTGATAGTGGTGGTGAATATGAAATTCTTGCGGGGGCTTTGAGTTTTCAAACAGAGAAGGCTCCAATTCCGCCTTGAGCGTCGAGGCTGGGCTGGAGTCATCGGCAAGAGGCTGGTGAAAGACGAGCTGCTCTCTCAGTGACTGAATCTCGTCATTGGAGCTGATGAGCATTTCCCTGAGCTCAGCAATACCCAACTGGAGGTTCGCATTGTCCTGCAGCAGGTCCCGGACAAAGTGACCGACAATTTTGCTCCCCTGTCGGTGATCGGTGATTGATTTGGAGGCCGCAGCGCCCTTGAGTCGCACGGCGGCGGCATCAAGATGCTTCTCCACTTCACGCTGTCGGTCAACCTTTTCCATCATCTCTTCGTGGCGCTGGCGCTCCAGGATGGCCTCCCTCTCCATGCGCTCGAGCTGATCTTGCATGTCGAGGATGCCCCGCTGTGCCTCTTTAAACCGCTGCGCGTGAGAGCGAGCTTCTTCCTTAGAAGCTCGGAGCTCTCCAGTGAGCTTGTCCTGCTCCTCCTCGAGGATCTTGAGGTGCTGGTCTGCCTCGGCGGCTCGCGCTGCTGCATTCTCGAGGCGGCGAATGGCCTGCTGTGAGGAGAGGAGGCTTGCTTCTAAGCTTTTGATCTTGGCATCAGAGTCGAGGACGGTGCTGTTGAGTATCTCGAGCTGCTCGAGGAGCTGGTTGTTCTCCTCGCTCTTGGCCGCATTGTTAGCTTCCAGCTCCTGCTTGTCGGTCTGCAGGCGTTCTATGCGAGAGTTGAGCCGTAGCCTATCCCGTTCTGCGTCGGCCATGTAGGCTTCGTGCCTGGCGAGTAGCGCCTGCAGGGCAAATGTCAGTGGAGATTCCGTCTGCTTGGAGTCGCATAGCATGATTGTTGGTGCTGGAGTTCATGTTGGAAAAGGGCACAAGATGTTGCATACACGGCTGGGGGGGTTTCTCGCGCCTTGCCCGCTGTGTACACGGGCCGGAATGCACTTTGCGCGCAAAGCGACAAAGGGTCCGAGATCTGTCTTGCGACGATGGGCGCGGACAATGAGATGGGATGAAAGGAATGCACAGGACTGGGCGAAAAAAGAGCACAGCACGACACCTGCAGGCACGCACACCACACACACACACACATACCTTGCCTAACTGGGCAGCTGTATGCACATCCTTCTCAACGGCTTCGAGAATGGAGCAGTTCTTCTTGAGGTGGACGCAGTCTGGACTGCCGCAGCAGCACTGCAGCGGCGATGAGGCCGACTCGGGCTGGGGCAGATCGAGCCTCTCCATGGCGCCTTCAAACCGGTGAGCAGAGAGAGAATCGAGGATTGGTTTTAGTTATTGACAGCTGGTGTCTCGCGCGTCGCTTTGCCGAGACTTGGAGACGGTAGCAATGCTGCAGCGACAAACATGATCCTTAGCGGTTGACGCGGAGAGCCGGTGGCCGGAAAAAAAAGAGAGGCTAGTAGGTGAAGATTAAGGATAAGGATGGCGGAAGAGAAGTGCGCTCAACATCGAACAGGTGGCTAGGAGCAATAAAGATGGCAGTAGGTGATGGTAGTGGTAATAGAAATGAAATAAAAGGAAAAGGAACAAGCGAAAAGACAGATGACGTTCAGCCAGCCTTGTTCGAAAGGAGGTTTCACTCAAGCTGGGAGAAGTAGCAGTACTCGGCCGGAGTGGGAACAGCAGGCGCAGAGGCGGTGATGGAATGGATGCCGGCGAGGTATTGGCGACTTGTCGAGGAGGGCGGACCCCAAGCAAGACGGTTCGCCTGGCGAGATTAACAGCTTGAGGAGCGTTGAAGGATGGAAAGGATTGTGCCTGTGCAGCTGACTTTGAGGCCGTCCGGCCGCAGCCACCGCGCAGCTGTCGAGTCGCTGGTACGCGTCGCTGGCCAGGGCGAGGCTCGGCGCTGCTGGTATCGAGTACGAACGGCTGCTTGGCTCGGTTCCTGGATGCGACTCTAGTGAGCACCCTCCTGCATTAGCAGAGTCTTAGGCCCTTTTGAGACGCTCGCCCGGAAGCAGCACCGCGAACAGGGCCCGCTGGTGTGCATCTGCGTGCATGTTTATCCCGCCCTTTTCTTCTTTTTCTTTTTTTTTTTTCTTTTTTTTTTTCTCAGCTGCATGTTTGCAGCCTCACAGATACTAGCCGCGCGGTAGATGGAAATAGACCCGTTGGCTGGACCTGTCACCTGCCTCTTACTTTGCTCGATCAGCTAGGCACATGCACATGCACATGCACATGTAGTTTATGGTTTTGTGCTACAATATGAACCGGCATCAACATTATTATGCAACGGACCGCTAAGCCTTGTTTCTCACGTGGCATAGTCATCAAGCACGATCCATATTCCGATGACGCTTTGCAGCGGTGTACAGAACAAGCACCAGAAATGGGGCCTGCCAGCACATCGAACCCGCCTGATGGAGCACATGTTTGTTTGCCGAGCCAGGGTGGGCGGACCGGGAGCTACGCATTGATTCTGACAGCGAAGCGTAGCAGTGTGGCGGCGGAAACAGGCGGGTGTGGCCGGGCGCGTTAGTAAGAGTATTATTCATGCTGGTCGTAACCTGCACTTTGATCAAAGTTCTCACGGCGGAGGCCTAGGCGATGAACAGAAGCAAGAGAGCGAAGTCTATATACGACGAGTACACAGTTGGTATGATGTCTTTGCTGCCATGGGAGCTCCCCGGGCGCTAGCGATAGTGTACCCAGTAGAGCAACTTGACTCGCACAAACTGTATACCCCTGATTCAGCAACCTGGGACCTGTTGCTTCTGCTTGTCAAAGAAGTGCCTGGATGCATATACTTGTACGAACATGAAGTCATCACTTGGTAGATAGTCGTAGTAGTAGCAGTAGTAGCAGTAGTAGCAGTAGGTAAATACCAACTCTCATAACCTGTCATAGTTCAACACTCCCTGTCTCGTCTCTAGGGTAGCACTCTGTTTGCTTACTCACCGGCAAAACTGAAATGTTTTCCTTCTCAACTCCGTACTAAGCACCTGGCATGTAGCAGCCATTGCGTCATCTATCTGCGGTAGCCAATCATCGCTCCATGTTACAAAGCAAGTCGTTCCAGTCGCTTCAAAACAAGCTCGACATCTTGCCTCTCTTTGCTGGGTAGCATCTGGCAGTCTACGGTAGTAGCATCAAATGCTTCCTCATTACGTGCATGACCCCAATCCGGGCTTATCAACCAATCTCCGGCCTTCCAATCTCCAGGCTCCAGGCTGCAGAGCTCCGGCTGCCCGCCATGAGCTCCGTTGCTTAGATCTCACCCATTCAAACCGACGCCTGCCCGTCCAAGTCCCTCCGAGTCTCACACCATCTCGCGTCATCAATCTCTCCGGCAGAGCTCAGCTTCTATAATAATCTCCCAGGCCATGCCGATTTTACCCCGCAACCCCCACCTCTGTCGTTTACTTCACCCAAGCCACCGTCTCTTGTCTTCTGCCTCATTGTTGCCATCTCGACACTTTTCATTTACTGTTCGCGCCATGGCTCAGGAATACAAGCTCAAGGGCGTGACGTCGCTGTCACTCAAGCCCGGCCAGAAGCAGGAGGCCGAGGTTGAAGGCATTCAGGATGCCAAGGTCCTTCTCGTAGGCCTGCAAACTGGTGGAAAGGCACAAGTGCAAGCCATTGGTGCCAAATGCACCCATTACGGCGCTCCCTTGGCCAAGGGTATCTTGACCACTGGAGGCCGCTTGACGTGTCCCTGGCATGGAGGTAAATCTCACAATCTCACAATCTCGCTATATCGTCCATCCACACAACAACTTGCTGACATTGGTCTCGCTAGCTTGCTTCAGTGCCAAGACTGGTGATGTCGAAGATGGCCCTGCTCTGGATGCGCTTCCGGTGTTTCCTCTCACCGAGCGTGATGGGGGTTTTTACATTACCGGCGAGGAGGCCGCTATCAAAGGGTCTCGAAGAAAGCCCAACTTCCAGTGCAGCGTCTCGAGTGACTCCCAAGAGAAGGTTGTTGTCGTCGGTGGTGGCTCTGGTGCGCTTGGTGTTGTTGAAGGACTGCGAGAGAAGGGATACACTGGCCATATCACCGTCATCTCCAAGGAGGGCTACCTCCCCATTGACAGGCCTAAGTTGAGCAAAGCACTAATCACAGATTCATCCAAAATTGCATGGCGCGACAAGAGCTGGTTCGACAGTGGCTCAGTGGAGTGGGTTGACGGCGAAGTCAACGGCATCGACTTTTCTAGCCGACAAGTGATAACTGCTAGTGGCAGCAAGCTTCCCTACACCAAGCTGGTTCTCGCAACTGGAGGAACCCCCAGGGAGCTTCCTTTGCAAGGCTTCAAGGTCCTCGGCAACATCTTCACTCTCCGTACTGTTCATGACGCCAAGAAGATTGTAGACGCCATTGGAGACAAGGGCAAGAAGATTGTCATCATTGGTTCATCGTTTATTGGCATGGAAATTGCCAACGCTACAGGCGGTGACAACTCGGTGACAGTTGTGGGTATGGAAAAAGTTCCCCTTGAGCGTGTTCTTGGCGAGCAAGTCGGTGCTGGCATCCAGAAGGCTCTGGAAGGCAAAGGCATCAAGTTTTACCTAAGCGCTGGCGTCGACAGGGCTGAGCCATCAGCCTCGGATCCGTCCAAGGTCGGTGCTGTCTACCTCAAAGATGGCACCAAACTCGACGCAGACCTTGTCATCTTGGGAGTAGGAGTATCTCCCGAGACAACGTATCTGAGGGGCAACACGGCAGTTCAGCTGGAAAAGGATGGATCGCTCCAGACTGACGCCAACTTTGCTGTCAAGGGACTTGCAGACGTTTACGCTGTTGGAGACATTGCAACTTATCCGTACCATGGCCCAGGAGGCAATGGAGGCTTGGTCCGAATTGAGCACTGGAACGTTGCTCAGAATGCCGGCCGTGCCGTCGCCACGCACATTGTGAATCCATCTGCAAGCACCACGTACTTTATCCCCGTCTTCTGGTCTGCTCTGGGGGCTCAACTGCGGTACAGCGGAAATACCATTGCCTCAGGATGGGACGACGTGGTCGTGGATGGAGACGTGGCCGCAGGAAAGTTTCTTGCATACTACACCAAGGGCGAAACAGTTGTGGCAGTTGCCTCGCAAGGCCGCGACCCTAGCGTGATGCAAGTGTCTGAGCTTTTGAGGCTAGGAAGGGCACCCACCAAGAGTCAGCTGAAGAGTGGTGTAGATATCTTTAGCATTGACGTATCGGCATAGTTTTGTGATGTGCCACATATATAGCATTGATCAATGACAGTAGGATTTAGGATTCTTACAAGTTTGCAGCGCAGCTCATGTTGCCCGTTGGCTGCTACTATATCAATAATGATCAAAGTGAAAACTGAATGAAATTCGTTAATTATGACCAGTGTACTTTCTTTTTTTTCTTCGCAGTGCTTTTGGGAAAGACAATTAATGATGATGCACCCAAAAGTTTACCGTTGCAATCCATTTTACCGTCTAAAATAGCTTTATATACAAAAACATCAATGGTGATGGCAATGATTCCGCTGTTAAACCGCCTCGAAACTCGTACCTGAATTTTCCAAATATGCCAAAATAGGCAATGTCGCCGATGTTCAGGGATCAAGCCTTACTCAGCCAGCTGCAAAACTGTCGCTCATCCCTCTACAACTTTGATCAGACTGGAGTCCGGATTTAGGTCTACCTCCTGATAATCATCGTCGTCTGGGAACTCCAGATGGACTTTGGTTTGAACTGATGCAGACAGCTTAACTGGAACGTCAGGATGACATTCAACCTCCAGCACATGCCCGCCACGGTCTCTCTCATCCGAAATAAAGTGAAGATGATCGCCCGCCACACCGACTCCCTGTAGAAACTCTGGCGATCTAAATCCAATAATACTTCCGCGGACATTGGCGAACTCGTAGGTGGTCTGGCGCTTGTGCAGCTCCCTGATGCTTTCGTGCCGGCAGAATTGGCCGCCCGCGGTGCGTACTGCAACACACTTGAAGATGCCGTCCACGCGGAACGCCACGAAGTGGTTCTTGGTCTTTGGTAGAAGCTTGGACAGGGCATCTGAGAAGCCCTGCTTGTCCTTGAATTCGACGTCGGCGGTGGCAGAGGCTTGAAAGCGAGTGAGCTGTGCAAAGGGAGCGATGTCGGAGCCCCCAGAAGTGTCAATCTTGATGATTGAGCCATCGGCTTTCATTTGATAGACGTCGCCGTCAAGGGCAATCATCTCGCCGTCCATTCGACGAAATGTCCCGAGGCCGTGGTCGCCGTGAGAGACGAGTTCTTTGTATGGGAGGCCATAGTCTCCGAGCCCTTGCATGAGAGCCGAGACAACAGAATATTGGTAGAGCTCGTTGTATGCCATGGTTTGCCTTTGTGTTGCCTTTGGCTGAGGTACGTTGATGGTAAGGAAGACGATGTATTAGACGAAGGATCCGAGCGGCAGTTGGACAGCCTCCTGTTCGGAAGGCAGCCATTGCCCGCACTAGCAAATGACTCGGAGCCAATTATGGAACCAAGTGATACTTGTAAGCTCAGATGGCCCAGTTATAAGAGCGCGCCACCATGATGGCTTTGGCGGTGGCATTTTGTACACGAGACTTCCGCAGTGTTGGAGTCTTATACTTGATGCGTATATATTTGTAACGACCATAGGCAATGCAAATCAACTTCAATTCTCGATCCGGGTATCTAAATCAATTGATGCATCGTGAAGCAGGGCATAGAAGTGTTAGTGAGTAGCCGCACTTCCGTTACTGCGTCACATTCCCTGAGACTCCGGCACTGATAAGCGCTAGCAGTAGATCGATCTGTAGTGGAGCCAGAACCCCCCAAAGCTTTGAGCTTTGACAGCTAAAATGGCAGTTTTCGCACGATTGCGGTGACGTCGGCCGTTAGCCTGTCCGCTAATGAGCGACCGAATTTGAAGCTTGTAACGGAGTGAGACGAGAATTCAAGAGATGAAAAAAGCCGCGAGACTGGGTCGTATTATTGGTGGGAAAGAGTGATAGAAGCACGGAGCTAATTGAGTGAAGCGAGGGTATGAATCAGAAGCGGTAACTACAGGGGATTAGGATGCCACACTGAGTAAGCAGCGAAAGAAGAAATGATGCTGGAAATCAGTCAAGTGGGGAGTAAACAAATACGGAGTCTTAATTCGTATTGCCACGAGCAGAGAACTCTGTGATTACGCATATCGTTAGTATACTATATGGATTCTCTTATAAATCTAGTCTTCTTATTCATCGTCGACGGTAACTTGCAAGCGAATGCTGTTTATATATCTCCCTACTCGCCTCTCTATCCCGTCGCCAGCTTCGTCCAACAAATTCAACACCTCCTTTGCTTTTCTTTAGCCTCTTCCATGCCTTTCGTCACCTCTTCAATGCCATATTTGAGGTATCTGAATTCCGATTCCGATTTAATGGTCCCGATACATTCCGTTCTTAAATCATCTACAGCCATATCGACTTTATATCGTCTGCTCTGGAGTCTGCCGCCAAAGCATCCTCAAGCCCTTTTATATGATGGAGAATATCGTCGATTCAAAAGGAGAGCCAGGAACCTGATTCGATCGGTCAATCATGTTGAATGAAGGACAATGCTGTTAGGCGTAGTAGAAAGTCCATCCGCTCTGCACTGGATGACAGCCGCCCAAAAAGAGCAAACCAGACGGGGACCGACAAGAGAACGGGGTCACGCAAGAATGATACGAGGCCAATTTACATCGCCCAATGCTTAATTTAATGAGCCACTCCTCTCTATCGACGGCCTCAAGATCCGAAGATCTTGCCACCCAAGGGCAGTCGCTGGGGAGCATCATCAAGTCGAGCGGGACTGCTATCCACGTAGGCGCCTGCAACCTAGAGGAGTAACGAATGAACTACTTTACTAACCAACACGAAGTTACAGGCTGTGTCGAATTGCCATTTTCTTCTGGGACGATGTGTCGAGCCTGCGATTTGTTGAAATTGTTGATGCCAGCAATAGCGTGAATTGCCGCGGGCCACTGAAGCGGACACTGCTGTGATGAAAATAGCTAGACATATTATGTACCTGTATGTAGTCATAGTCATAGTCAATGTGGGTCTATGCTATTATCACCTGATGTCGCTGCAGTTGCATTACCAACAGAGGTTTTCAGCGGCTGGGTTGTTGTAGCTGTCATGGTCTCAACTGGCATCAGAGGGCATAGCTGAGTGCACAAACACATACATGTGCTTTGCACACATGTTCGGGCAAAAGTGCAAAAAATTAAAGGCTATTTCGACCGCTTTGGTCTTGCGTACGATCAAGTACGAATTATCTCTCCAAGTTCCAAGGGCTCAGTCTGCAGTGAGACATATCCACGGGCCATTATTATATAACAGCCCCTCGGATGTTACGGAAAGTTATCTATGGCCACTTTCAGAAATTTATTACTGCATGAAGGATTCGTTCGATGAAGAAGTAGGTCATTCCATGAGTTATGGACTGAAGATTCATGTATTGACAAAGAGGAGGCTAAGTGCTCCATAGCCGTGGCAAAGCATTTGCTGGCGGCAAACCCTAAGGCAGTGCAAGAAAGACAATCGCGGTGATGTAGGCTCCACGATTATAATGCAATGATGGGAATGAAAAGATTATAGAGATTTCATTTCAGGCACGTCGCCGCGTGCTACCTAAACTGGCATCCCAAGACAGTGCTGATGCCAAGCTCGAGTGTAGCACGGAAGAGCAGCCAAAGTTCTGTACTTTCTCCATATCGGAATAAGATCAGCTGCAAGTGACAGAGATTAAGTGGCGATTAGCTTCAATAACGCCAATTATAAGAGAAGCCGTTCCGTTTCTTGCCGATCTTTTAAATAGAAGAGATCCTCTAGGATTGGCCTGCAAGGTCAGATATGCATATCGGACACTCACTCCCGTTCTGGGTTAATGGAGCGCTACGCCGATGAGCCGTAGATCAGAAGAAGTAACTTGACGTATAGAAATAAAATAAATGTAACCTTAAAACTCTAATTTAATGTTTTCCGAAGGATTTAGAGGATCTGAGGTTTTATTTAGACGAAATCCGGCCCGCGGTGGAGTTTCAGGCTCAGACACTATATGCGTACACGAATCAGAAAGAGCAACATCGTCCCACTGGAGGCGAGGATTGTTGCAATATAGCCTCAGATGAGGAGACGGCAGGCTGATCAGCGCCGTCTTTTGTAAATGTTTCAACAGCCGAGGCAGATCCTGAGGCTTGCCTGTGCACAGGCAGTTGCAAAGGAGAGCTGGGTACATGTATTTAAAGGGCAGAGTTTCGCCTCACAGTACTCGGAAATTATGAATAACAACCTTCTACTCTTGACTTGACAAGCAAAATTTCGCAAAGAACAAACGATTATTCTCTCAAAATGCGTTTGACAAGCTCAATTGCGCAAGCCATCCTCTGCCTCGCAGTCACAGTCCTTCCCGTGGCAGAAGGCGCCATCGCCATCGGAAACCAGATCAGAGAAGGCGGCACTCATTTCAATGTTGCCTGGATTGAAGGGGTGAGCCCTTGCGTCGATGATGTCGAAATTGCCCCGGAAAGCGGAAAAGAGTGCAATCGTAACTTCAAACTCGACGGTACCGACTATTATCTTGTCGGCTGCACCGACCCCGGTACTCCATATGCTCAAAACCCAAAGCGACTCCGACGTGTCAAGGACAATTCGTTATATGGCAATTGCGCACCTGTGAAGAAGAAGACGATTAATTGCAAGGGATCTACCCACGACGTTGTAAAGCGCTATGTCTGTGGTTAGACTGCTAAACAACTCATATCAGCCAACTGTTAGCGATCAAGAATTTGCAGATTCGAGGCCTGCTAGCAACACGGAACAATCTTTGACGAATGCCAAGTGTCGGGATACTGAGAGCTTGGAGTTGGTTGATGTTTATATACTGCTCTTGTCATGATTTGATCTCGAAGAGATACTTGTAGCATAGATCTTATATAATGCTGCATTCAAACCACTCTGATCATTTTTGTAAGCATGTTTGAAGTCACTCCGTCATAATTGAAGAAAAGGTGGCGTGTATTTCCGGTTCAAGTTAAGCGAGTAGTGTGTTAAGAGGGAAATCACTTCTTACAAATATGCATTCCTTGACTGCATAATATGAATATGTATATGAGGGATCACAATGGGATCACGAACGAAAGACGAAATGAAAAAGGAGAACAATGTAGATACTAAAGGCACTGAGCTTGAATGCAAACAAGCAAATGTGACTTGGGAACAGAAAAAGTGTGGATGAAGAACTAACTGTAACAGAGCAGAGGGGAGAAGAAAGACTACATGTAAGTGCGCGCGGGGTCACGTGACAATCTAGATACATGTACATATAATGGAATATGTCGACTTCAATTGTAAATAGTACCTATAGGCATTAAATATATGAGACAGGCACAAGAATAGGTAGCGACTAAGATAGCATTCAAGACTTATAGCCGTAACTTTGATGCAGCTAAAATTTCCGCCCTTCTTTGGCTCTTGCGGAGTTACATCTTTCAGCCACTACCGCTTCGCCCCGTTCATCTCCAACAGCTTCAATGAATCACAACCACGTGGAAACGAGCTATTTTATAGTTTCTTGAACCAGTATAATTTTCATTAGGGAAAGTCTAGTCTATATAATTCACCGTGATATCTTCGTCGCTACCCAAAACCCGCCATATTCCGAGTCCAAATTGTGCTCCGCCATGCCGAGAAAAGGAAATGCTATGCTATAAAAGATTAAAAAAAAGGGAAAATCGCTTAGAATCCGCTGTTAGGGTTCGGGTTTGCGCGAGTAAAGCCACCATTTTTGCCTCCTTGGACAACTCCAACCTTAGAGACACCAGTGCCAGCAGCAATGACCTTCTGGTTTGAGAGAGTGTTCTGGGAGTTGAAGTTCTGGTTGATAACTCCGACCATGCCCATTTGGCAGTGGTTGCCCTTGGTCTGGGGGCAGTAGTACCAGATGGGTTTGTCGTCGATAACAGTGATCTGGTAGACGTTGGGGTTCTGGCCTTGGGAAGTGACAAAGTTGAAGCCGGCAAAGAAGCTGGTGCCGTCGGCGAGAGGCTGGCAGGGATGAGCAAAGTCTGACTGAGCGATGGAGTGGTTGGCAGCGGTAAAGTGCCACTCGATGGTGTCGCCGATTTCAGCTACAACGTTCTCGGGATCGAAGTGAAGGCCACCGCGTCCAACAACCACTGAGTGGGTGACGCCGGTCCATCCTGTGCGGCTGACCAAGTTGTTTCCAGTAGTAGGAGTGCCAGATGGAGCAGCAGAAACGCTGGCAATTACAGCGGCGAAGAGGGCAAAGGCCTTGGAAGCGAACATTTTGATGTTAGGTTGAGAGTAGAGGTGTTGAGAGTAGAAGTTGATGCGAGAACGTAGTAGAAGAAGCTATTGTTTGCTTGCTCGTTATTGCTTGTGATGAAGATGATGAGGATGAATATTACAGCGAGATCAGAGGCTCTTATTTATACATGCTTTCACTCAAAAGTCCGCACTTCATATTTGGACTAACATAGTGGTGATGACTACATCTGCAGTAGTACAGCCTCTCGGCTGGTAACCCAACCGAGCAAAGTGCAATATTTCGCAGTCAATTCTCATCTTTGGCATAACCATATCAGCCCGCCTCAGCACTAGCTTCACCATATTCCGAGCCTCCAGTCTTCCTTAGAAAATGCGTGATTGGGTAGTTCTCAGCCTTAGTTGACAACCAACTTGTTGGGTCTAAGCCGTCAGCACTATAAGGGCACTAGCTTAGGTCTGCGCCGCCACCGGTTCAAGCCAGTTCCGTATGTAAAAATAAGCTAGCAAATGTCAGCCCCATCACCTTTGCAGCTTTGGCTCCTATTAATAGCCCTATTAATAGGATAGCTTGTCGTTACTAAGAGATCCGGACTCGTGCCTATGAATAGAGCTGCCCCAGAACACTGCACAATAGGCACGAAATCCATGATTACTATTTGACAGAGGAGCTTAAGCAAACCAAGCGCATAGTAGCGCCAGGCTTACTAGCAAAGTTAAGCTACGTGTAATTGCATTACATTACATTACATGTACCTTATTGATTGTGGCGCTTCTTTACAAAGCATTCTATCATTAGACTTATGAGGTTAAAGAACGTGGCTTCGGGTAGCAGCCCAACTCTGATCAATGGGTAGCACAATTACTCAATCGAATCCTCACGACACAGCAAACAGCGTCATATGCGCGACAGATTTTTGCAATGCCTTCACCTTGGTGTCTCTCGTGTAAGCCTCATTGACGTCACGCTGTCCTTTTTTCAAGCTGCCACTCTTTGTAGTTTGCACATGCAGGATTCTTCTAGCCTCCAAAGTCCTGCTGGCTTGTTTACTTGGGGAAGCACAATGTGTAAGTGCTGAGTGGCTGGAGCTTAAAAGTTTCGTTTCGTTTCATGCAAGGGGACCCGAACATAAACATTGAACCATGCGTTAGAATTTTTTTTTCCCGCTTTGGGGGCTTAAAAACATGGCTAGTACGACCATGTAATGCTGGTGGCATGCCCCCGGAATGATTGTAATCCGGAGAAGCTTTGTGCGACTGGGCAATCATCCTTGACCGTATGAAGTATTAGTGTTGAAATCGCTCACAGACAGTGAGACTTGAAATCAGAATTATTGTGCTACAGAGGGGTAAAGAGATCATGGCGAAGGATGAAGGATGTAGGCCAAAACAACGCCGAGGGCATCTGTCGCTCAGCCAAGGCGAAATGCCAAAAAGCCTGATCCTTCGCAGAGGATGCCCTCCTTTCCACATCGCTTTGACCGGATGAGATCGATTTAGATAATAACCACTTGGAATAATTGTAATTCTAATACTCGAATGGCTATGTACAAATGAAGCAAATGCGCTTACTTTTAGTTATTGGGAGGGGCTTTCTCACCGACTTCTGCAATCTATCTTACTATCATTGTTGACTCTGGTAGCTTCACAAGCTCGTTCCGCTATTTGCCTAGCAATAGCAGCATGAATCGTCTTTTTATAGCGACAAGAACGGTGCCTAAATCCTTTCCTTTTTAAAGAGTTGATGCA
Source organism: Trichoderma asperelloides (assembly GCA_021066465.1). NCBI lineage: Eukaryota > Fungi > Ascomycota > Sordariomycetes > Hypocreales > Hypocreaceae > Trichoderma > Trichoderma asperelloides. The sequence continues at coordinate 209,481 of JAJKFY010000110.1, read as the reverse complement.
TGAGGTGTATCTCTACCCGAAACATGAAGTGATTGTAGCTGTCATGGCTTGAATGATATTGCCCAGTAGCCGGCGGCCACGTGCGAAACTAATGGGAGTAGGCTATTATTACATACATGTATGCACTGCATATACCCGTTTGGGTGTTATACCAAAGTCAGCTGACGCCTTTCGGACTGGCTAAGAAATGAGTCCAGTTCAACACAGCTCTCGTTCACTCCTATTCTCTCGTATTGAGGAGGCTTTTCGCTCGTACGGCGTAACACGAGAAGATTCGCTCTAACGGTCTCAGTTCCTTCGCCTGAATCAGGATCCCACTCGCCTGAAGTCGTACGTCCGAAGAGCAAGCAAAGGACTTGCGAACCAGAACAGATGAAATCCTTTCCTGGCAAATCCAATCTGTAGTCTGGATTGAATGTGGAAAATTGCCCGCCAATCTGCAATCCATACTCTTCTGTACCTCTCTCGCTAGTGAGCAGATGAGAAGAGCCAGTGGCATCGCGCAGTGTTTCCAGGGTACTAGTCCAATCCTGGCCGTGATAAATGATTCCAGAAACTACATGTCCGGCGAGCGACAATGTTCCGCTTACCACGTCGCCCAAGAACGGGTTACTGCCGGAGGCATATTTCACGTCACTTCCCAAAAACTCGATGCCTTCTAGAGAAACCTGCCAACAATCTTTATCTCCATCCACAGAGGCCCATGACCATGTTGGGATCTGGGGGTTGGGTCGCTGACCACAGGGAGGCTCGGTGAGATACCAGAAAAAAGTGCTTTCAAGCTCCTTTTCCCAAAGCCCGCACAAGTACTCCTCTGTATCATATCCTTTTTCCACCGCGGTTGTTTTGGCAATACCACCTAGAGCCGGTAGTCTATCTGTGGCAACAGTAAGAGGGCGTTTTGCGTATTCTTTAATTACCTCAGCCCACGTCTTGTCGCCGGCAGCTCGCTTATAGGACTCTTCAGTCCCTTGTTGGCGGACATTGTTATTATCAAACCACCCGCACTCGCACTGGGTTGCCTCGAGACACTCCCAAATTAGTTCATTTCGCGTGAAATGAAGGATCCGGCGCGAAAGTAGTTGTTCTTGATATACCCAGCCTCGGGTCAAGGTCGGCCACTCTATGTCTGGATTTTCCGTCATCGTATAGCCAAACATATCTGACTCGGTACCCGACCAGTTGAAATGAGGTTTCCTACGGCGGATAAAGATGGATTGGCCACCAATCTTGGCAACATCTACCGCTGATTCGTGGGGCGCGCTGTGGTCTCTGAAGAGGCGCTGCCCGACCTTGTCGCACCAGGATGCCGCAACCGTGAGTTCAGCATAGGAATAGATGGATGCCATCAAAGCTGCCTCTTTCTTCCAGTCCTCTTTATCATCTTGCACTATGCATAAGCAGTCGATCCATACATACTCGATTCCTAGTCGGCGCAGCACAGAAACGGCATCCTGCATCATCTCAGGTAGACTTGCCATAGGCATGCCATTCTGCTTTCGATCCTGCAGATTAGTTGTTAGGAGACTCTTTGTTGGCGTTTCCTGTGTCCATCTGTGGCTCAAGGCGGCATATGGCACAGCATGCTCCAAATTATCGACCAGCTCGATGATTTTAGTTTGCTTCGCCCCCAAGTAGAGAAGTCGGCTTGGCACGAATGCTGCATCATAGGCTCGGCATTGGTCGTGAGAATTTCGACACTTGGCTAACCAATCTGCCGCCTGGCTGAGAGATTCATCGCCTCCTGTTGAGCGCGGGAGCCTGTAGCCTCTGCATAAAGCAGCCTGTAGGCACGGCTCGTCTGCAAATAGTACTGGCTTATCCAACGATGCGTCGCGGCAGCAGAGCTCCAAATTCTGCTTCGTGCCATCGGCCTTGGTGATTTCTAACAATGGGCTTCCGGGCGAGTTTAGGTTGGGATTCCATGTGGCCTCCTTGAATTCCCCGACCAACGTCTCAAACGCTAAGAGGAGAGTTGTGCATCGGTCGCATCCACGCTTAGAGGAATTGACTAGATCCGCAAAACTAAACTCACGAGAGTCACACTCCGCAAATGCGTACTCCCATCGTTCATCTACGTCCGACGGGAGTGGTTTAGCCGTCGGATTGAGCTCGAAGAGACAGACACCGCACCACCGTCGTTCTTCCTTTCGTACCAGTGACTTGATAAAGCCTAGCATGGCATCCGATGTTGGTCTGTGATTATCCAATGAGATCGAGTCGCAGCGGCTGGAGCGGGGGTTGCCCGGGGGGAGGTAGGGGGGCGGACTTTTCTCTTTGGCTTCTCTTGGTCTACACTTGGGGGTCCGAAAGAAGGCCTTTAGCAGCTGAGAGGTATTGGGCGCTAGTCCACGTACCCTACAAAGATATTGAAGAGGGTTAGAATTTCTGCCATTGGAGTAGGTGGCATAGATTTGAGAAGAGTTTAAACGTCGATGGCTAAGCCTCACTGAATAGTAATCGCCTGTCTCATCTGAAGGCTAGACAAGCTCGTGCGGTTACAGGGGGCTGCTAATGTATTTCGTATTGGACTAGCCCCGAAAAAGACCTTTGAAGTGGGTTATGCAGAAGCTTGAGGCAGAACACGCATGGATATCCGTTTAAGGCTGGTTGGTTAAAGAGTTTGATATATATACATGTTCTTTAACAAGATTTTGAAAGAATATTAGCAGATAGTTATATGGCATAGATGAGTCAGTATCTTAGGTTTGGCAAGAAAATGCGTATATACAATCAGTCATTGTTTATATATTTTGCAATCTAAATATAATACAATATTCCATCACTAGCCTGCTGTGATGTAGGTAGAATCCTCTATATTGCACATTGCTTATAGACCGGGAGCAATTTTCTGCTGAAAGTTGTCATTTTGAACCGCAAGCTGGGCTTCCCAAAGCATGGCACCGCCGTAGTTGGAGAGATTCATGTTCTTTACATCCTGAATAGCACCCAATAGCGTATTGGCATCAGCGAATCCCTGATCGCCATCAGCGCCACTAGCCAAAGCACCTATATAGAGCTTGGCGTTGCCAATGCCGCTGCTCCATGTTTGGACGGAATTTAAGAAATCAGATTGCGCAATGTTGCAATCGCCGTTATTGTAAAACTGGACCCAGACAAAGTCCAATTCACTGCAAACATCTTGAGGCTGCGAGGCATCGGGGAAAGGGCATTGGGGAGCCGCAGTGAGGAAATAGGTTTTGCTCGTGTCTGACTGGAAGTTGGACTTGAAACGCTTTACCATAGCTAGGTAACCTGTGGGGTTGCCAGATTCATTGTCTATATAGAATTAGCCACATTGGTTGTATTATTGCATTAATGTTACTCACCCAGGTCGAAGCCGTCAAGCTTGATATCTCCAAAGGGACGAAGCTCTTGGTTATCGGTACCACCACCGAAAAGATTCCAGAGCGTATCAGCGATTTTTTCCCCATCAGAGTCTGATTGGAGAGTGACATCGGCGCCAGCGCCACCAAGACTAAGAAGGACCAGCTTCCCGGCCGACTGGCACTGCTTAATAGCATCCACAAGGCTGCTACCATCCTTGAGACCAGTGGCACCAGCGCTTTTCTGCGCTTGAGATGGGCCATCTAGCCCGCTCATGCTGAGTTGAGGAAAGCCTCCTGCAGCAAAAAAAGTATCCAGGAAAGCAAGATTCACAATGCCATAGGAATTGTCTGAACACACGTCGCTGAGAGTTGTGCTATCATCTTCAGCACCCCAGTACACGGCTAATTCGGGACCGGAGGGTTGGGCACTAGAAAGTGAAGCCAAAAGGCTTGTTACGGCGACGGCGTTGCGAAAAAACATGCTGTAGAGATATATACACAAAAGGTGAAAGAAGCACTTATATATACAATTTAAAAATGCTTTTCAAAGAGTGTCAAGAGAAAAGAGTGAAGTATGTACCAATGACAGCTTAAGAAAACAATAGCATGGAAAATAATTGATGGTATATGTACGATATTATATAAAGATTTCATCGAGCTCGTTTTGTCTCAGCACCGGAGCTCATCTATGAACGACTTAACGTTACTCGGCAGGTGCCATTCAAATTTTCAGACTCTTTCAACTTTCCCATGATAATTAGAGGGTCACAATGCAGATCTTGAGATGCCCTATGAGACGGATGTTACATGCATAACAGTTTGAGACGACGATCTTTGCTAGTATGAGCATGAAACTTACGCTAAAAGGCAGCCGCTCTGTCTGAATGAAACGCAAAATAATCTCGTCGCTTTCACAACACGAGCTATTCATCTGTAGAGAATACAATGATTAGATGAACAATGTGAATGAATTCGGTCCTACAGTCGGTCCTGAGCGACGATCACGGAAAAACTACACAATCGAAATAGGTGCCGCTATGGTACCATCTTGGTTTCTGTGCCGTATTTCGCCTATACCTTGCGATTAAGGATGGTACATGATCGATCTCATATTTTCTGGGTGTGTGATAATCTGTGAGCACGGACTCTGATGTCTTGCTGGATTTGGTGTTTTGATATCTCCTACACCCAAAAATGAAACTGTAAGACTGTCGCAGCTGAATCACGAACTGCTCTCGATTCCAGGCCCACCTTCAATTGGCGGAATTGTTACAGCGCCAATTGCCTAGTTAGGAAGGTAGCGTCCCGAAGCAGAAAAGGTCCCGCCATTAGACTCTGACGTGCCGGACACAAGAATCAGCTGGGTGTCAAATGTTGTCAAAGCGCTCAACTTACGCCTAACGAAAAGAAGCTTACACAAATGGTTCTAACATGTTTGTGGCTTGTAAGAGATCTGCATCGGGAGCCCCTGAAGTCAGTAGGTCGCCCAGCTGCTCTCGGCCCAGCTGAAGTAGTAAGACGCTGAGCTGGTTTCTTTCCAATACATTTGAGCTTACCCATCATATTCCATCTATAGCGCTTACGGCGGCGGTAATTTACTTGTACTATAGCTAGTATTGCTTGCCAATCTGTATATTTTGATGTGCATCCTGATGCCTTCTTCAAACAGCTGATTGTCAGCGCTATGATCAATCCAAATATCGGAGGGTAGGTATGCCTACGCGCCATCGTCCAAATCTAGAAATACAGAAATAATCTTCTGACAATTGCTGTTCATGGCTGATTGGCATCTTCGGACCGCAAGCCCAAACATCTGCTAGATGCTACTTGTAGTTACTCAAACTTTGCTATTCTGGCTCTATGAACATAACCGACATACCGATCTTGAAACAGGCACGGTATGCCGGAAAAAAAGAAGGACACTCGTAAATAAAAGGAACAATTGGTTAAGATAAATGTGTTATTTGTACTTATTGGTATTATATAAACAGATGTGACTTCTTTGAAATAGATTATTTAATGTTGACCTAGCGCTAGGATCTACTATACACACATAGAGCATAGGCACAATAGTCACAAACATCTGACGTCGCACATACTCACCAAACAACGTTTGCTTATTCGTTACTCCCCAAGAGTTCGAGAAATTTGGTTAATGCTCAAATATTGACGCAAATTATCTGGAAAGGCATGTTGTAAGCAAAGTGGGCGCTGTTAATGAGCTGCTTGTGCCTGCATAATCTACTACCCTACTACGACCATGGTAGTTCTCTTGATTTGGTGTAGTCTCTGGTGGTTGGACAGAAAGAGGTGCTACTACAATGTAGTAATTGAGAAAACTTTTCATTAAATGTAAATGGCAGCACGGCGCTTATGCCAAGGGATTTATAATTGAACACTCTTACAGCGTAAAACACACATCCTTCGGAGTTTTAACCGCATATTTTCATACTACTGTTTACTTATTTAAACACACAGACAACAAGTAACGGCAGAGGAATCGGCGCTACTGTTTTCAGGCTAATATTTTCTCTATATCCCAGATGATCATCTGATGTAACTAGTATGCATTTGTATTTATTTTTGACCAAGTTTGAACGATTCTTGTGTACAATCGGCTCATCGAATGTGGTGGAGATTATACACGACGCCTGACTTGACAAAAAATATTCCGTAGGGTAATAGATCTCTATGCGAGGTAGTATTTAAGCAAAGATGTCCTTTTATTTAGCCAAATACCCCGATCGGATTTCTCCCCGCATTGATCTGATTGTCGATCTCCCCTCGTTTTACTGTAGAGCGGCATCAATTGCGACGCAACATATGTAGCCGAGACTTTCCGCAGAGAGCTTCAAGAATACAAAGTATACGCTTCGTACATGATCCTGAGAATCTTTCCAAAATAAATGCAGCAACCATTTCAAGATGCTATTCAAGCATTGGAAAACTGCCTCATTTTTTGCCATATCGGTCGCCTCTCAAATTGACGCTAGATTTGAGCGGCTAGCCGACAGAAGCAATGATGGAACCACCAGCCGTGCTCCCAATAAAGATCAATTTATTGACTCTTTGATCTCAAAGATGTCTGTAAGCGACTTGGGTAAATTTTACGCTCATGCGGAAAACAAAACTTCAAGCACTCAGAAGGGCTAATACTATGTAGTCTTGCAGCTGCATCTAATGTTCGCTGATGATATTGTTGGAAAAGATTCGCATAATGAGCTCTACGGTAATCGCAAAAAAAAAAATCTCTATGTAAGAAGACACGCTGACATATGACAGACCAAACAATGCACCTCAGCCCAAAATCTCCTATTGGTGTAATGCATGATTGGTAAGTATACTTTGGCCGCAATGCTATTACCGTAACTTACATGTGGGCAGGTATCCTATGAACAAATCCTATTTCAACGCGGTTCAAAAGCTTCAATTGGAAAAGTCCCATGTCCAAATTCCTCTAATGCTTGTTGAAGAGTGCCTGCACGGTGTTGGATCGTTTAAGCAATCTTTATTTCCTCAGAATATTGCAATGGCTGCGTCGTTCGATACGGATATCGTATATCGCGTTGGTCGGGCCATAGGGACAGAAGCGCGGTCTATCGGAATACATGGCTGCTTTTCGCCAGTCCTTGATCTTGCCCAAGAGCCTCGATGGGGAAGGGTTCAAGGTGTGTAACAACGCCGACCATGAGTATTTATTTTACTAACATGCTATAGAAACCTTTGGCGAAGATAAAGTTCTCACATCCCATATTGGAGTTGCCTACTCTTCTGGTCTGTCCAAGAATAAAACGTGGTCAGAAGATGCGGTTTTCCCTATTATGAAGGTGATTCTCAGTCCTACTATAGCTGTGTGTCAAGCTAATAAGTCAGCACTTTGCCGCCCATGGTGCCGCCCAAGCGGGCCACAACACTGCTCCATTCACGGGGCTTGGAACTCGACAGATTATGCAAGATCTTTTTATCCCGTTTAAAGCAAATTTTGACAAAGGGGGGGCGAGAGGAGTAATGATGTAAGACCGCATCCTATGTTGCGAACGTAGCTAACTGAAACAGGGCATATCATGAAATTGATGGAATACCAGCTGCTGTTTCCCCTATGCTGTACCAGGCCCTAGAAGATTGGGGGTTTGATGGATTTACTCTAGCAGATGATACTTGCATGAGAAACTTACTTACAGAACACAAAGTAGCAAGCTCTCAAGCAGACGCCATGCAGCAATGGTTTAATGCTGGTGGTATGATTGACTTTTACGACTGGGATCTGGACTCCTATTTAACTGTAAGTAATTGTAAAAATATGTGTTGACGATTTTACTAAACATAGATAGACCACGAAAGACCTTGTTGCAAATGGATCTGTGCCACTCAAGACTCTCCAATCGCATGTTCGGCAGATTTTGGGCGTCAAGTGGGATCTCGGTCTATTTAACAATCCCTATATTCCCGATAATGTTGATCCGCTTGCTATTGTTGCCAGTCACCAAGACGTTGCGTTGGAAGCTGCACATAAGAGCATAATACTGCTTAAGAATGACAATAGTACACTTCCGTTGGATCCATCGAAATCCAAGGTTGCACTGATCGGGCCCTTTGCCGATACAATTAATTTGGGAGATTACTCTGGAGCTCTTGGACAGTACCCTGCTAAGTATGCACACACTCTTCGCCAGGGCATGCTAAGCCATTTGAAGAACAGCAGCCCAGGTGGACAGCTTAAATCTAGCTGGGGTACCAATAGCTGGGAATACAATAACCAATATGTGGTCCCGGGGTATCTCCTTTCTGCCCCTGATGGCACGACTGGAGGTTTGAAAGCAACGTACTACGCCGAGACCAACTTTACATCCCCCAAAGCATCAAGATTAGAGGTTCCCGCCCAGGATTGGGGATTATATCCCCCACAAGGCCTTTCTTCAAATAACTTTAGCGCCATCTGGGAAGGCCAATTTGAATCCCCGACGGATTTAGACGTCAATGGATGGATTGGCGTTGCGATTGGGCCGAACAGTACATCAAAGCTGTATGTTGATGGCAAGCTTATTGCATCCAAGGGCTACGGCCCCGACAGCAACGTCTTGGGAAATATCGAAGGCTATGGGTGGATACAGCAAAATAATTCTATACCACCCCAGGATGGCGTAGAGTTTACATTTAAAAAAGGCGCCAAACACAACGTGAAGATTGAACTGCAATCGTGGAACAACTTCAAGAAAACAGCCAATGTCAATTCTGTTAACTCGCAGCTCATTTTCTGGTGGAATCTGGTGTCGCCAAACGGCGATGCACTCGACCAAGCTGTGACAATCGCACAAGATAGCGATGTTATTGTCCTCGCCGTGGGAGCTGCTTGGAATAGTGATGGCGAAGGCGGCGATCGTGGAACTTTGGATCTCGCACCAAGCCAGGAGGCCTTGGCCAGGAAGATTTATGCCCTTGGTAAGCCAGTAGTGCTTGTCCTTGAAGGCGGAAGACCATTTGCCATACCAGATCATTATCAACAATCTGCTGCGGTGCTGGACACTCACTTCGGAGGGCAAGCTGGGGGGCAAGCAATTGCAGATGTAATCTTTGGTGCATTTAATCCAGGCGGACGCGTGCCGATCACGATACCCTACTCGGTGGGCCAGCTTCCAGTTTACTACAATTACAAGCCTTCAGCTCGGGCAGCGCAGTATTTAGACATTCCGTCTGATCCGGTGTATCCATTTGGACACGGCTTGTCGTATACTACCTTTTCGACTTCTTCTCCGACTACATCAATAAGAAGCACCAACTCAAAGAAATCCAGTGTTGATACACGGGCTAATAGCCAGACCTTTGGTAGCGGTGATTGGATCGACTTCTCCGTGACTGTCCAGAACACTGGCACCGTTTCTGGCAGCTACGTCGTCCAGATCTATCTATTAGGCCGTGTATCCATCATTACACAGCCTGTAAAACAACTCGTCGCTTTCCAACGAGTATATTTGGATGCCGGGGAGAAAAAGACTATCTCGCTGGAATTGGAAGTGGATCGATATTTGATGCTTCTCGATCGGACAAACAAATGGGAATTAGAGAAGGGTTCTTACACTTTTGCTCTCTTGGAGAATGGAGGCAGCAATGCCGACACTAGTAAGAGTGTCACGCTACAATGCGTTGGTTGAAATTATACCTTAGTTGTAAGAGTCTAAAGCGCATGCGGTATGGAACAGGTCCAGAATATACGTATACGAATAAGACGGAGAAGCTTCTTTCGGTTGTACGTTTATCCCGCGTTCGCATCTCTTTTCCTTTTTCCCGTGTCGCTTATGCCGTGTTTAAACCTATTCTCTAGCTGTAGTTGCATTGAATTAAGCTACATCTATTCGGGGCTACATGATTAAGCTTGTCTCAGCCTCCATCTAGCATACTTTGAAGAGAACATCACCTTACGTTTGTTATGGCTTTGGAAAAGGCGCCCATGATATCGTGACTAAAATATCGGATTCCAGATTATCAACAGAGCGGTATGCTGTATATTAGAGGTTTGCCATTAACCCCAGCTATTGTTGACCCAGAGACGGAGCTGAAATGTCCACGCCATGACTACATATGCGGGGCAATATGACCTGCTAGCGTATGACAGACGATTACATACGTAGAAACGGCAATAAACGGGCAGCAGTATTTACTATTCTAAACGGGCATATGAGCTGACGAGCTGTAGGGATTCGTTGAAATCGATCACTCGGGACATGAAAGCTGTTCAGGCCCCCATGGGCAACCCCGCTGTTTGCCCAACAAGCCGGCGCATCTCTTCCTCCGACTTTGCGGGCAGAACTGGCTTGGTCGGAAGTTTTTCGCGAGGGCCCAAACCCACCACAACAAGATGACCCCCTTTCCCAGCCTGATGTGGCCTAGCAGGTGCTTAATATAGCATCAGCAACGTGCACCAGCCTTTGTTCCATTTGGTCGGGAGGCTACCCCACTCACTATCATCATAATGGACTTTTCGCGGAGTTGCTAGCAGCAAAGTGTAGTCCACTCGCCGCGTGGTTGGATGAAGCCAAAGATATGACAAGGGTATTAGTAAACAGATCGGGGAGAGAGTCTTTCCTTAGAACCCTCGAGTTATTCCGTGTCAGGCTCAGCTCACGCGGTCATGGACGGCGGCCTCTCCTATCAATTCAGTTATTTGGAATTCCAAGCTATTGGAGTCAAGAAATAGAGTCCAGTATTTAAGATGTAAGCATCTCCTTGATATGGACCTTCTCAAATTCGACTAGAATTAGAATATCCAGATTCATTTTCGGCAATTTTGTCTTTCATTGTTGCATTTACAGCCGATATGCGTGCTACGACTTTCACTACCGCCGCCGTCCTCGCACTTGCTTCGCATGCAAGTGCGGAGACGATTAAAATCGATGTTGGAGAAAATGGTCTTACCTTTACGCCTGACAGTGTAACGGCAAAAGTACACGATATTCTCGAGTTCCACTTCCACCCTATCAATCACAGCGTTGTAATGGGCGACTTTGCGAATCCATGCCAGCCGGCCAAGACTGGCGGGTTCTTTTCCGGTTTTCAGCCTGTTTCCAGTGGTGAAGCTGTATGTATCAAAGTTTTGTATAGTAAACAGCAGTTATCATCTAACACCTGCACCAGGATCAAGTTTTCCAAGTCACCGTCAACTCGACCGATCCAATCTTCTTCTACTGTTCGCAAAACACCTTCTCCCACTGCATCAGTGGCATGAGCGGAGTAGTGAATGCCAACTCATCCCAAACGCTCGATGCATACCAGAAGGCCGCGAAAAGTGAAAAAAGTGCGTCGAACCCGCAGGAAGTTTTTGGAGGGCGACTTGTTACTTCGGGATCTTCAACCACAACATCCGCTGCCCCTGCTGCCACCACCTCATGCACAGTTAGCAGCAAAAGCGGCGGCAACGGCTACAAGCGCTCAGATACCTGCTCTGGAGCTGGCTCTGTCTCGGCGTCCATTGGCATCGTTGGTGCTTTTACTCTTGGCATGGCAATCTTGTTGTCTTAGAGCATTCTATATACGGCTAGAGGTTCCTTTATGAAATTGGGACGCGTCCATGGACGATGATTACTATTCGACATGTAAATAATGTTAAACGTAATGATTAATTGATACTTTACACACGCTATCTACGGCAACGCCTTAACAGACAACAGACACTATCCTCTATCTAAAGTTCTACGCAATAGACATCTAGTTTTAGAAATACTTGTGGAAAACTTCTCTTCCCGGCCGTTTTTAAGACCGGGGTAGAATTATGGAAATCGTTCGGAAACTTATAAGCTCGTATATTCTTCCATCTTTACGTTAGGTAGTTTATCGTCGAAATTACGCCATACAAGGTATGTGATGGACGCTAAGCTATATTCCAACATCATCCTAGATCCATTATTGTGAACCACAGGCAAAGAATTTAAAGCTCCTGAAGACATCTCCTCCAAGACCAAAGCAGTTGCCACCGTCGGCGTCGTCAACCACGTAGGAACCACCTGTGCAATCAAAATTGTCTCGGTAGAAGGTTGCACTGCAGCCCTCAGCAATGGTGCCAGTCTGAAGTGATAAGATGTTGGAGTTGAATGAATAACATTCGTTTTCTGTGAAGGTGTCCCAGGTGAAAGTAGATGCAGTAGAACCACTTCCGGTGCTGGGGCTGCTGAGATCGCAGAATCGGCCCAAGGGATACGCTGTCAAAGGAGCGCTACATAAAGAGTTAGCAATCCATTCCAACCCGTGTTCGAAAGCTATCATGTACTTACATAGCAGCCACAGTAGTAGCTGTAATAAGCAGTGAATTAAGTAACACAGTGGTGTTTACCATTTTGAATGGAGTGATTGATTGAATGTGTAAGAATTATTCTAAAGATGGTTGTTACGAGTTTGCGGTTCAGTGGTCAACGACGTGAATATATATAGTTTAGAGAGTTGCGCGGATTTGTGGATTTAAGCTATAAATAGAGCCGTTATTGTAATTCTTGGATAATTTCAATTCAATATTCTGAGCTTATTGGTGGAAGATAGATTTAAACAGAGCCATCGTCGGATGGTTTCCTACAGAGTTATACGTATACGTAGCATTCGGTTAAGGCCACTGCTTCTGGAAAAGTACCGGTCGGGGCAATAGGCATGGATATTGGGTAAGGGTATGGGTGCAGTAGATATAAAAAAATCGATATAAAGCAACTTGTAATCTGGCCTAGAGCAAAAACTTCCAAAAAATGGAAAATTTTATGAACATTTTGGCATAGCGATCAATTGATCTCGTGACTGTAGTTAGAGACGTTCTGTGAATCTACAGCTTCTTTCTTTCATTGCCTTTATTATCTAGCGACAAATTGCTTGGCAAGTGTTTTATATATTGCATCATTAGTTTCTTTGCAAGAGTTGGTTCGAATCCGGCTAAAACATCTTGCCTTAGGCAAAATCTTTACACTTTTCCATTAGATATATCATCATTCGGTCGGTGTAATAAGCTGCCGATTGCACATTATTGTATCTGAAGCGGGCATAAACGTCTCATTCGTTTTACATCCGTACAGTGATAACCTCTTCCGTAACATGGATTCTAGTATAGATCGATTACTATTCATACAGCTACCTACACGTAGCTGCTAAGTACCTTCTTCATAAAGTTTAGCCCCTCACTTTTTGTTGGGCTGTTTTGCATTGTTAAGGCTGCTTGCTTGGTTAGAATTATGGGTCATTGGAAAAGAGGATCTTGGCAAGTAATACTTTTATAGTTAACTATAATGTATACTCAAAAACAATTTCCATATTTGGACAATGAGTTTATCATATTTGTTTGCGGAGTTTGAAGATGCGAGTCAAAACTCCTTAGTGGAGCCTAGTTCACAAATCATGGTGCTATTCTAGATCAATACCTAATTAAACTCCATGCTGCCCATACTGCTTTAAAGTTATGTATTTATACGTATCCAATGCCATTGCTATGTGTTCTTGATAAAGGAGAGAATTAGGTCTGCGATCTCCTCTGGCGCGTCTTCCAGCAAAAAGTGGCTGGCATTCTCAAGGTAATGAATGGGAGCGTTGGGAAATGCAGCTTTGAAGACTGGAATAAAGTATTTTGCAAGCAGAACCTTATCCTTCATGCCGTAGATCATCATAGCAGGTTTGGACTTTACAGCTGCAATCGCTTCCGCGGTTCCCTTTTCTGGCTTGAAACTTCCTGTAACAATACTCTTCGGGAAAGCAATGACACCGTGGCATTCCTCTGGTGTTGCAAAAGGCAACGAATAGGCACGGAAAAATGCTTCAGAGGTTTCCTTTCGCTCAAAACCTTGAAGCAGCTTCATAAGACCAACTATGGCAACGCCAGCGTTGCTCAATGTTGCTTCAAAAGAGCCATCGAAGATCGCTCGGTCCGCCCAGCCAAACCAAGCCGATTCTTTGCCATTTTCCTCGAAACATTTATCTTCCGCAGATTCTCCCATTGATAGCATTGTATTCATGACGACGATACGGCGAATCAACTGCGGCTGTCTAAGCGCCAAAGCTCCACCAATCTGGCCACCCCAGTCGTGCACTACGAGAGTAATATCGTGCAAATTGAGTTCTTCAACAAGAATTTCCAAATTGTCTGTGTGTCTCTTCGCCGTATATTCGACGTTCGGAGTCTCGCTCTTGCCAAAGCCCATATAATCTGGTACAATGACCCTGTGATTTTTCGCTAATATTCGGATCACTTCTCGGTACAGATAAGCGTGAGTAGGTTCTCCGTGCAAGCATAATACTGTTGGGCCATGCCCTTCATCGACATAATGCATGCGGAAGCCCGCCGCTGTTGAAAAGTGTGGCTTGAATGGAAAAGTTCCATCAAAAGTCTCATTATCATCAATCATGGTGTGGGTACTTGTGAGTAATATATGTGATATATAAGACTTTGGTAAATTGATAAATTGACTGAATAGTTAAGATTAGACTGAGAAAGTTAGAGAGGCTATACATACGCATAAATATATAGAGTTTTCGTCCCTCCCTAAGCTCAATTAGTCATTCATGATATGGCATATCCCTTTGAGAGGCCCTTACGTAGATCATAGGATGATCCATCACTTACACGAGACCCATGGAAATGATATACCGAATTTTCATGCATCTTGTACTTTGGTATCTTGTCTCGGAGACTTTTTTCGAAGTGATGATTCGACATCCATAAACCCTGGAGCTTGTCAGCGAATCACAGCTGCACAAGTCCCCACAAATGGTGAATTTGTCAGTTTTCCTTGAGTCTTAACAGTCTTAACTTGGAAATTTGCCAATAGCTGGATCAGGCAATATGATCTGGTCAGTTAAGAGACACACACAAAATCAGTTAACAAATTCACGGAAACTAAAGTGGGAAAACAAAAGGGGATGCGGACTATATAAACCTGCCAGAAAAGGCTCAGTGACGTGAATCTACTACCTGATGGCTAAGTTAGGAAAGCTTTCGCGACTACCAATCCACATTTATAATTCGTAACACTGTCACTTATCAATTTCGACCATACCGCCACATTTTTGTGATTGTTTCGGACTGAAGATTTGGGTGACCAAAATTTCCATGGATAGTATCGCTGTTTAGCAGATGGGGAGCGAAATATTGGAGAATTTTATAGTTCTCAGTAACCAGCTTTACTATTACATACACCATTAAAGAGCTGGAGCAGAACACGCAGTGTAATCACTTTTGTCAATGCGTCAATTGGCCAAGGTCTATCACAAGCCAAGAATAGCGTAATCATACGCAATCATGTATACGAAATATAATTTATCTCTTTTGTTCCTCCACCAGTGAGTGACGTAATTTGCACAAGAAACCTAACTTGCTGGTGGATTTCTTACATTGACTCTGGAACATGACTAGCAAGCTCTTGCACTAAGTTGAGCTGCTCCAAAAGCGGTAATAACCTTGACCACTTTTCTGCTGAAATTGTTAAATAATCTGGAAAGTCGGACTGTCTAGTCTATCTAACTGTGCGGACAATCCTTCTGGAAGAGGAATCTTTCTACAAAGGAAGAAAGAGATAGGTATACTACATGACTTGTAAGACTGCTTGAAAGTCTTTCAGTCTTATGAACGTTATGTAGCAATGTTTGACGGAGCAATCGATTGCTACTCTAGCTACACCAGTATAGTCGTAATCGCAGCCAGATTATACTCTGGACTTTCGAACAGTTATTGGATCAAGAATTGCCGTGCGATTATGTATACCTGCCGAGGTGTCCTCTCGCCGAGAGGTCAATTGCCCCCTTGGTATTTCAAATATATGCGTAAAATGGAAACATAGCTTGCTCGTATTTAAGCCGCATTAGACGTATAGATGTAATATGTACTAACCTTCCTAGAAACCAATATGTGCGTTAGCGTAGTATAGCCAATAGACTAAAGCTCGAAGCCGAGTGCTGGGTTAGAAAAGGTCGCTTCGAGCCAAGGACGGGCCGAGATCAGAGCTGGTCGGGTTTGTCAAGGAAAGCTGGAGATGCTAAGAGATCTAAATAACATGGACAGATCCTGTTACAAATGTAAAGCGCATGTATTGGTATTACTTAATTGCTGACTTGCGGCCCTGAAGTTTTGTGCTCCGAACTTGACAGTCAATTTTCTCGAAGATGATATTTCCCATAGTTCATAAGGCTTAGAGTAGACCCGGCAGTCTCGACGGGAATTTCGTCGTGTTGTAGCCGCGAGGTCGCCGTTTATGGCGCCCGTTAGTGGGGTGAATGCATATGCAGGTCAATTCCTCGCTTCAGACAGATGTGAAGAGCCGAGTTGTACACAAATGGAAAGCAACCTAGAGATATTGTTGCTAGCGTGCATAGTATGCACCGGATGAGGGGTCACTTCTAACTGGTCATTTTACGACTTTTCTCGCCATTGGACTTCTTGTCCCCTCACAGTCCCTCATTCCTTTCGTTCCTTCTGAGTTCCTTTGCGTATTCCAACCAATAGTAAGTCTATTGTACACGGAATCTGACGCAGAAACTGTGCCGTGAGAAGCGGAGGAAAAGAATTAACACAACAAATACGTTTGACGAAGGCCCGCGAACTAACAAACAATGCCGACGAACCGCTCACCCCTCATTCTCATAAGGCAATCGGAGGACTTATATAGTCCTTAGACAATTGTACTCTTACACTTACAGGTTAATTGACCGAAAATAAGTTGATATGAAGTAGAATAAGGTGGAATAGAGGATATACTACGCATAATTTCTATCTGGGGCAGCCGCCATGGAAGGTCGCAGACAGCTTCACGACATCCATCAATGCAATGGCATTGTTTCCAATTTACAAACATTTTTATCCGTGGTCGCGGATATAGATGCCGGTTGGATTATATAAAATTTTTAGTGTAAACGAATCTTACTGAAGTTGGTGGTATGATTCAGATTTCTGAGTTATAGTAGTATACGATATAAGATGATCCTTCGGAGCGGCGTTCTTGGTCCAATCAACGTACATACGCTGCGGCATGTGTTTTAATTCATTTCTATCTCGGTAAAGTTCCTTTGTCGTTTCTTGATTGGGAAAAGTACAAGCTTCTCAAGATTGAGCCCAGTAACTAAATAGTCGTGTATAAATATGCCATGAGAATCCTCACAAGTAGGTGTTTTCCCATCGCCAGTTCTACACTCAAAGTTCTTCTTTACTCATTGACCGACTCTCAATTTCCCATTCTACGATTGCTAGTCCAGTAAGAGCTCCCTAACTATTTTCATAACTTCATTTCTGACGCTTTATAGCTCCATCATAAAGCAACTACAAGTCTGTAAAGCCAAAATGCTCGCTCCCTCTAGTATCCTGAGTGCTATTGTTGCTGCCACCCTGCTATCCGGCGCAGTTGCAGACAATACTCTAGGCGGTCTCAATATGCAGGCATGTTGCCAAGAACAATATTCCAACGGCTCAGAGCAAGCCATTACGGATGGTTCCGGCTGCGATGACTGGCAATGTTATAACCCAAACACCGGAAACGTTGACGGAGGTATCAACGTAAGCGAATGCTGCCAAGTTACATATTCTAATGGCGCCGCCTACTCGGGGTGCAGCGGTGGTGAATATGGGTGGACTTGCTACGCGCCGTAATGTATTTTTTGTCTGATGATCAAGTTGCTTGGCTAGGACTGGTTATCAAGCTTGATTGAACATGGGAATAAGATGAGCTTAGAGAGTAACTTCAATAACCAAATAGTTCTATAGGTCTAGGTCTAGACGCTGGAGAATATAAACAATGTTGATGGATCTTGCTATCGCAAACGGTTCCGGCCTTAACGTGAGACAAAGTCCCAACGAGTATATAAGCTGTTATTTTAGGCACCTTGCAAAGGAGCGGAACAACAGTATTTGTCGAAGTATGGCAGACAAACTAATCGAAATAAATACCTGCATATACGGCTATTGAACCTAAGATTGAACGAAGACGAGAAGGAACAACAGCTAACAAACGCGCGTGTGCGGCCTGCGTTTGCAACGAATGTTTTCGGCGAATGTGTAATTGATGATATGGGAAATGGGAGACCGTAAAGCCTCCATCCAGATTGAAAGGACAGTTGGTGAGGCAACCGTGTATTCTCCTTGCGCGGTTGGCATATAAAGATCTGATGATGTGGCGTGCGTATTCACAAATATCTGTTTAAAGAGGAGAAATAGTTAAGACCAGAGTTTTCACAGCCTTTGGCAGTAGTTCGGCTTCGCTGAGCTAGCTTGTAGGTCCCAATTGCTGAGTCGCGGAATAAATTCTAGTGCGATACAGACGGGTGTTGAGACTGCAGGATTCCAATTGTCGTCAGTAGTAGGTCAAGTAGAGTCCTTGGTGAAAAGAAGTTGTGCGACATTTAGTTTATCGTTGACCAAATGGCTGCAGGAAACGATTAGCTTGCAACGAGAGATCAAAACGTTTGCATGATTGCTCACCTCAGATCGTGCTCTTGACGCCCTTCATTTTGTCCTCCGTTATCCAGATGCCATAATTTGGCAAAAATGCAAAGAGAAGATTCTTGTCCGGCTCTCGATGGATATCGAGGGAGAGAATAACGGGTAATTGGGTGCTTTCGCGATCGCGACATCGCTGAGACTGTGGCCCTTGCCGCTCATCCAATTTACTATCTGAGCTCTAGTGATAGCCTTGGACGGCGGCCTGGACCCGGAATTGTTGGGAAGGGTAATAAGCAGAAAAAAAATAGGCTTTGTTCTCCTCAGTATGTGACCGTGTGGCCTTGGCCACATGTACATACAAATTGAGCTGCCAGCGCCGATTCACTGCCACCCAATAGCTGCTAACAGATGAAGAACAACTGCTGCCACCTGGCGAGGCATCGAACAAAGCATTAATTAAATAATCTTAAATAGATCTTTATGTTCAAAAGAGAGAAATTCTGGACGTGTTTCATGCCAGAATCACATGCTTCTGTTTGGTTCAAAGCCCAAGTGCACTCTCTCATCCTTTATTGCGTACTCCTGGCATCGAGTTCGCGTAATCCCTTTATCGGCTTTGTATTCGGCTTATCGCAATGGCATCACGAGAGGGATCCAGTCGCTGCCGACGTTGTGGACTCTAGCACCATGAAAGACGGGAAATATCCCCAAACTTTGCTTAAAGTATGAGAAATCTCCAGAACCAAAGCCATCTTCCTTGGCCGCTATGACAACGCCTCAGCCTGCACTGAGACATATACACCCATGACCCCTATTAAGCTTCGTCCAATACAACCGGTCTAACTTGTCGCTGCTTCAACTAGCTCCGCTGGATGTTTGACTTGCATTCTTTTCTCCCCGTCGAGACTTTTGGGCTTCGGGATCATCGTGAACTGTGAAAGTACCTGTCCTTTGCCGTCCTCGTTTAGGGCCCTCAGATGCAAGTGGGTCGATTCTAGCGGCAGTGTCGCTGGCTGAACAGCTGGCTGATCAAGATTGTTCTTGGCGCAGAATATTGTAGTTTCTCGCACAAAGAGCTGTCAAATCATCGATCTCGAGAAACTTAGTCTTCGTCGTATTAGCTGAATGCCCTTCCTCGCTGCTTTGACTTTCACTGCCACCAGCTTCGTCTATATCTTCCCACGGCCAAGGCCAACCATGAGAGCCCATCCGGAACCCCCATCATATGACAAGGCGGCTCTCGATATTTCAACCGTCTTGAATTCAGGTTCTCTGCGAGTTGATTGGCAATAGGATTGTCGGGTAGTTGTAGGAAGAGAGCTTCAGGGCGGGCTGCGTATGAAAGGGGCACTCTCGTGATAGCAGTTAGTTTACCAGGGGTCACACTGGGTTGCCCTGTCGAGGGATCATACCGGTCAATTTGTTGCGGTTGGCGAGTTTCAAATTGCCCAAGCTCCTCCTTCATCGAGGCTCTCGCCCTATGATTTTGGTCATCGATGTGTCCTTTATCGCGCATTGTTTTCATGCTGGACAAGACTGCATAACCAGATATTAGCTCAGACTGGCATCAATCAAGACAGTTGAAACGTGACATGGTAAACCGCAATATCAATTCAATAAAGAATAATTTGGAGCCTCATCGCTAGGGTCGCCAACGAGTGAATAGAAAAAGGATGGCAAAGAGGCGACTGCGGAAAAATTGTTTTGAGACGTGGAAGGAGAAGAAGTACTTAATGAACACGATAGAAGGAACTTCACCAGTATTTTCACTGCATCTGCCCGCCGGCTGGCTGCCACTCTGCCGACCCCGTATGAGCGGGGTAGAGAAGCCCTCCAGCTGTCAATCTCCGGAAGTCTCTATTCATTTCCACTTAAAGTTTGCATTTATTTATCGTCAGATGCCAGTTCCGTCTGAAAAATTCCAGCTCCATCTTCTTGCCTCTGCCCCATGTATTCCATGTACCTAGTTTTCAGCGTGCTTCCCAGTACCATATTATCATTAATACTCCATTTTCACATTAGGCAAAATTCCTTGTCGGGGGAGGAGGTGCAATTAGAATGTCTTTAAGTAATACGAAATTGATGGAGAATCATAAAGCATTATCATTGCCTTGGCTTTTGTAGCTATGATATCTATTACATCTGCTACATCTAGCCCCTACTGAAGTCTTTACAAATTTCTGACAGCTGCTCACACACCACGCCCCTGGGACATGTCGGGCTGGCACCACCAGCTGGTGGCTTCAAAGTGAGAGCGTGGTGAAGAAAAAACGCGTCACTTCGCCAGTTGGCGTGTCAAGTCTGTAGATATAGATTCTAATTTCCGGTCAGTGTTTTCCTTTCTTCTTCTTTCCCCAGCTTCACCTTCATCGACGCCCACGGACATGCAAGTACCTTTTGGCAATATTATTTTGAAGAATGTTTCTAATGAGGATATATAGTTTCTTTCGAATCATTTATGACAACATTTTTTCGTTGTCTTCATCCGTTGGTATTTCCTTGGTCGCCCTATCTGCACTATCTAACTTGAGCTTGGATAGAATTCCGCTGCAAATATTGGGCCCAAGGCCAAAACTTTTTGTAATAATCTTCCTATTGGTTGTTCTTCAAATGGCTATCTAACTGTGGGATAATTTTTATACAGATATACTCGTCCGGGCCTTGTGCCTTCTTTTTTTTTTTTTTTTTTTTTTTTTTTTTTTCGTCAGTATCTCCCCAACTGGTTGTCAAAGATGGCTATCTAACTGTGAATAGAAATATTCAATCAAGTTTCGGCTTTTTGGGCCTTTGTTGTCAGTTTCCCCCTTTGGTTTGGCTTGTAATATCTAACTTATTGCTGCTCAGATTCTCTCCCCCCCTCTCTCTCAGAGTAAGCATCTATTTCTTACGCAGCTCAGTAATATTACATTAGCTAACTATCAAGTTAGATGTCTGGAGCAGCCGATGTCAGCCGCATGATGCGGTTGGCCGAGAGAATGCTGGGGAAGCCACCTGGTGGCAGTGGTGATGGTGGTGGTGGCGGCGGCGGACGTGGTGGCCGTGGCAATGGTAACATTTCTCCCAGCCATGAGAATTCTCAGCTAACGACGACTACAACAGGCCGGATTGGGGGGTGTGGTGGTGGTGGCGGGAGTGGTCGGGGGGTGACCAGTAAGTCTCAACTTCTTTCCTCGTTGTATTAGTTCTTACTGACACTATCTAGAGCGGAAGGGGGCCGTGGTCGTGGAGGTTCTTCCTCCATAGACAACCGTCGTGATGGCAGCGATGCCATCCCAGCTTTGGGCCAGTCGGAAGGCCAAGCTGGTGAGGCCATTCCTCCTCGGAGGAGGAGGAAGGCCCGCAGTGGCGTATACCGGACAACCGGTATTGTCGGCCAGGGGAGAGACGGATGTCTCTGTCGCAAACAATGTGAACACGCGTTCGCATTGGGCTTGTCTGTGGAGGAAGACCTCCCACCACAGGAGCAGCAGCAGCAGCTACAGCAGCAGCAACAGCAACAACAGCAGTACCAGCAGCAATTGAACCTGCTGACGCAGCAGCTTCGGTAGCAGCGGCAGCAAAGCGAGGAGGTGGAGCAGTTGGGGGAGCAGCTCCGGGGGACGGGGGGGGGGGCGTGGAGATGTCCTCTGAAGATGAGGTGGTGTTTGAGAGGATGGTGGTCAAGAAGGAGGGGAAAGGTTGGGTGGAAGGGCTTTGCTATTTATACCACTTTTTACTATGAATCAAAGCTCTTCTGGCTGCGGTTATCTCCTCATTAGCGGTATCAGCAGTATCAGCAGTATCAGCAGTATCAGCAGTATCAGCAGTATCAGCAGTAGAGATGCTGGCAGCAATAACAGAGAAAACCTTGCCTCTGTTGCTCGTTTAATTCTCTCCTGAATCCCCCTCACCTCTTCCATCTTGTTTTCCACGTCGCGGTTTCCATCCGCCTTGAATCTGTGGATGGCAGGCATCAGTTGATGTTTAAGATTGTGCTGCTTTTCGAATATCGCGTCATATTACTCGTCCAGTTCGTCAACCGGAGGTCGTATTCTCATGGGGTGCGTAGCGTTCGGGTGGCGGAAGACGCGGGCGTGATTGGGGTTCCATGACGGGCGCTACCCTACATCAACGTATGGAGGTGCTGATGGACTTTGGAAGTCGATTTCATCGATTAACCAAGGTCCAGCTGCTAATTCTGTGTAGTAGGGAGATGTGTGTAAGTATTTGATATGTAATACGCAGCTAGAGTGCATTCACTGCCTGCTTGTAGGCGCCTTTTCAAATACTTGTCTATATATAGATACATGGATATCTAGGCAGAAATTCCAACACTGAATCGTAAAAGCTCAAATTCTATTTCATTTCTTTTTATAAAGAGCTGTGTGGCTTTGGACTCTGGCAATTAGTCCAGTAGTCGCAGGGTTTGCAATAAAGCCAAACGCTGGCGATGGGGTCTGTGAAATGGCTGCCTCTACGGACAAATGCCAATATCCTGCTCTTTACGCTTCCCGATATTTCACCAGGTGCTATTCTTCACTATATTGTAGCCTGACTAGTAGTATCGATGTGACAAATTAATCTATAGCTAAAAAAAGAAGACACGCTACATCATATTGTCTGGGACGCCTGGGTTAAGTCGATACCATTCATGATCAAACATTCGGCTGTGCTGTTTACATATGCATGTAGCTAGTACACCTCAACATTATCGGTCGTTGAACAGCGATATATTTGCATCATATTATCCATTCCAGTAGTTTCAATCTGGACTTTGTTAAAGATAGAATTCATCACTCATTTCTTGAATGATTCCATCTTGCTTGCCCCAGAAACAGGTCGACTATATGGAATGAATCTTGGAGAAAAGGGTGTTTCCTGACTATTGGCATGGCATCCCGCTAAAGATTAGAGATCTGCGCCTAAGGCAGCGGTGGGGATGCTGCCCCACGGCGGGACACTGTCATAAGAGGCGCTGCCCCATTCAATGCTGCACTTGTGAAATTGTGACAACATGAGAGTCTCAAGTCGCGTATACACTCCGCAGCAATATGGGACGGCAGCCCTCTAGTTTAAGCTGTCATACTTGCAGAAAACGCCGAATCAAATGTGACGCCAAGAAGCCCGTATGTAGCCAATGCGAAAAGTCAAGATATGAATGCCTTGGATACGATCCCATGCTAAGACTCGAAAATTTTGGAGTTGGCGTGGGAACACAACCGGGCCGCCAAAGATTGGTCAAAATAAGCCAATCCAATTCTTATCCAGTCAACGCCCCAACTAAGACTCATGATGCTACTTCGCCAGATGGCCGTACCAAGTGTCGCAAACAGAAAGGCCGGGGCCAACAGACAGCTGATAATTTAACGACGGACTCAACGACTACGGAGACGGAAGACCCAAGACTGACGCTGTCACATCGCCTAGCAAGTTGGCCCATCCAACCAAGTCTAGAGCCGTTCACCGACAATGTTACTTTCTCCTACTTTTTTGATGCCTACAGCTGGATTAACGTACACAGCATTCTCCTCCAAGATACACCGATGCGTCAGCATCTCGCTCAGCAAAGCGACGAACTTTGCTATGACAGCCTTCGCGCTCTGACATATGGCATATTTAGTCGAGATCACCAAGTAGACGGTTTGAAAAGAACAGCTCGCCGCATTTACGGCAAAGTTCTACAGCAACTACAGTCGAAGCTTGGTACAGCATCGAAATCGGAATTGGCTTCTCTCATTAAACCTATATCTATTATGGGATCTTATGCAGTAAATTTTCCTCCATCCTTATACATGCTGCCTGCTCAAGAGTAGTCAAGTCGTATAATTGCTGATTAATAGCACAGATTACCGTTGAGTCTGACCTTCGCTTCGTACACCATCAAGGGCTGGCTCGTATTCTTGAATTCTGTGGTGCTGAATATTTTCAAGACTCAAAAATATTGCCAGTGTTTGAATCTTGCAGATTTACAATAGTTAGTATATGCAACTATGAAGACTGCAGAAATTGCTATATACTAATTAATAGTAGATTGCAAATGCGCTCGTTCAGAGAAAAAACACCCTCATCAGTGAAGAGAGATGGAAGTCAGTACCATGGGCGCTACGCCCAGACGTGAAGACACATACAAGCAAACTGCTCGATATAATATCCGACTTTCCTGGAGTCATCCAGAAGATGGACAAGATTCTAAACGAACGTTCTCAATGGACCGCAGGAGATACAAGTATAATTCGAGAGGAAACACCAAACTCTATACCTAATTTACAGCAGCAACTGGAATCTATTTACTTGGACCTACTCGCGTGGAGATATCACTGGTTTCATGATAATTATCCTGCCGCACAAGACATCGTGGATTGGGCGCTCTTCAGAGTCAGCGATGAATCACATCGACCAGGCATTTATACTCCAGACGTTTATGGGCTAAACATGGGCACGGCTGCCAGCCTAGACGTTCCTTTTGGACTAAATGCTTCTACTAACAAAGAACCTGAAGCAAACGCTAAAACCTTTGCTTTGATGCAAGAAGCTACGCTGTATTTAACGGGCCTTATTTGGGTGGGACGCATGCGAAAAAATCTTGCCGGCGCTGCTCGAGCTTCAGACGCTATTGACTTTTACAATGCATCGTTTTTCTCAACATGCCGCTGTTATTATGACAATCTCGGACCGTCTAGGCAGCTTTGCCAGGTATACCCAGAGCCCAAGGAGAATATGGAAACAGCGGCATCTTGGAATATTTACACTGCCAAAATATCCGAATCGCCGATTAGGTCTTTAAGCTACGACGATAGCGAGGCTTCTCCCACTACCACAATTCACAATTCTTACCCAAATCCTTTAGCTATCAGCAACGGAATGATGCTTATTCCCGGCGACGGTCGCTTTGTGGGACAGTTGCGAATATTAAACTGGCTAGTTAAACAGTTACCCAACAGCAGAGCTTATGTTTTAGGCACGCTTGCTGCAATGGGATTGAGCCACTGTGTTCACGACGTTCGTCCGTCAGAAGGGAATGAGGATATTGCAGAGGCTATTCGTGAAACTATGAAGAAAACGAGATATGGAGATGCAGCGGATGTCCTGTTAAAACGGTACCGGTAGTAGATCTATACTACCGAGCACATTAAATAGAATCAGGGGTATATGGACACCATCAAGTCGTCGTTCCATCTTGTGTTATTCTCTATATTCGTAATGGCTTGCAGAGATGATGTCTTTTTATTACAGCAATGTATTCTGCGCCTTCATGGGCGCACTTATGCCCCGGTAGAAATTTGCTGTTATCTGGGACTGATCTCTTCTTACATGCTGGGCTCCAATATTTTGGTATTTATAACGAATAAAGCCCCCTCTGCGGTGAGAATAGGCTTTCAATGTTTGACCAGGAGCTAGGGAAATGGAGCCAATATGCAGTGATATGAGGTCATTCACAACGCATGTGTGTCTCGAGAAGTCGCTCTGTAACATCCATGATTCGATTAAAATGGTAATACGATTAGGACACCCATGCAAAGGGTGAAAGTTCGGGTAAAGAAAGGTCTCCATGCGCAAACACACAAAGTCTTTTCACCGAGAGGTCAACGGGAGGAGATGAAATACTTGAAGTTATTGAGAGAGTCACCAGAACCATTGGTATCTCTCTTTATAGTACACTCTTCCTTATATTATATAAGAATATACTCTGGCCTCGGCGATTTAGCGAGAAAGTTGACGTAGAGGAGATTGGAACAGTCAAATCAGTTTGCAAATACGGAAGCCGATTATATCTCCATTCTTCACTTGAACTGGTCAGCGGTATAATTCTCGCTTAAGGACAACCCTACAGCTTGTATGTGAGAGGTCTTGGGCTTAATCCCCAGCCCAACCTCTTTCTCATCCCTTCTTTTTTTCCCAATCATCATCTCGCAAATCTTCATCAGCCGATTATGTCCACAAATTTTCAAGTTCTTCGGTCTGGTGGTCTAGTGGTATGATTCTCGCTTAGGGAAAACCCCAAGTCGTTCTGCGAGAGGTCCCGGGTTCAATCCCCGGCCAGACCCGTTCTTCAAGAGAAGCTCTTGAAGATTTTCTTTTTTCCTTTTTTCCTTTTTTTTTTTTTTTTTTTTTTTAAAAAGCGCTTGTCTTTTTCAATCGTGGGTCCTCAACGGCCCCCGATTTTGGTGGAGCTAAGGCTTGTAGCGATCTCTAGCACTGTGCGGAGCATTTTAGCGGACCAGTAGTGCTTCTAGTGCTCTCGCAAATCGGCTCAAGCCGGGATGTGTCTAAGCACCGTGTAAAACTCCGGTACTGCGAGATCCTTGATTAGATCTGACCATGAATACTTGAACCATGCCGGGATACCAGGATGAGCAGCCCCTTGAAATGTTCTCATCTGTATCTACATGTTCAAGTTTCTCAAACAGCAACTTTAGCGACGATATCAGTGTATGATTCGTTGCCTACGAGCAATTATGCCATTTGTCCCTTGACAACGTCTGGAAAGCATCAACAATGCCAGTCTTACAATCTATACATCATAGCACGCACAAATAACCAGTAGAAGCTCATCATAAGCCAGCAACAACATCATACGTCTGTCTCAGGCTTCAAATGACTTGGAAAGATTCGTTTGTTGACTTCATATTCACTCTGATCTTGTGCACGGGCCATGGAGTTCAATTCACGTTTACCGCCGTTTGCTGTTTGTGAAACTTGAATTATTTTCTTGCTCGTCGGCTGTCTTTCATTTTCACTACTAGTAGTCACATTAAGCGAGGTACATTCGAATCTCTCGAGGTTTTCCACTGCGGTAAGGGTCGGCTATGGGATTTCATGTGACGTATTCTTTATTGATTGCTTGCTAACTCATCTACTTGATCCAAGGCAATTCATCATGGCTTTCCGACGACTACCCATATCGACTTGTGTACTAGAAGTAGAACGCAAATTCCGCTCACTCGCAGTTCGTGAGCTGACACAATACGGCGGGCTTCCTCACTTCAAGAGTCTGCAGAGACTTCCTGACCAGATAATACGCGACTCTTACTACGACAAGTCGAATATCCTCTCTTCGGCCGGGGCATGGATTAGGAATAGAGATGGAAAGTGGCAAGCAAAAATTAGGAAGGGAGGTAATTTCACCAACTCAAGATTCGAAGAGCTCAGCATCATTGAGGATATTGCGGCCTACATCAAACGTACCACTGGAATCGATGGCGGAGAAGCCATAAACTTCGGGCTACAGCCCACTGCCACCTTCTCCACTAGACGCGAAACCTGGGTAGCAGATAACGAGTTTCACGTTGTCCTCGACACGATGGACTTTGGCTACAAAGTTGGCGAAATCGAGCTGCAAAAGACCTTGGTTGGCGAGGATGGAGGTATGCCAACCGAGCAGCAAAAGCAAATTGAAATGCAAATCATGGACGACAGGATTGTCTCTTTTATGGAGACCTATTCGTGGGCGTTTTCTCCGGGTGATCCAAAGGGAAAGCTGACGGCTTACTTTGAGCGATTTCAGCGGTAGGATGTGCGGAAGGCAAAGGACATGTGGGAAGCCAAAATCCGAAATGAGATGTAGTACAGGATATATTGGGTTTACAAGTGGAACATGAAGAGGAGATCTTCCCCGACTTCGGAAATTGAAACTGTGGCTCTCCATCCAACCACCTCCTTGCTTATCATTTCTTCCTTATAGCAAGGGCTGCAATCATCTAGTTGTGCGACCAAGCGACGCCGCCCGCAAGTATCTTGTTAAGGCGCTGGGAAGACTCGTCCTACTTTGCTGCTAAAAACAGGAAGGCATCCGAATATCGTTCTCGTAAAATCCCATCCGCTGTGCCATGTTACGTACAGATCAAAGAAGTCCATTCCCGTCTAGCTTGCAGCAATTTGGTAAGTGTGTCATAGGATTTATGAGTACAATATTGAGTGTCCACCTATTATGAGATTAGAAGCCGCAGGTTGCCATTTGTACGAATGGCATGCCCTATTACTTACCGTGATGAGCTTCCCCATCTGTTCGTAGTGACGAACTAGAGGAGGATTCAGCTCCAAAAATTCGTCATGCCTCTTTCTAAACGTTTCCACGTTATCTCCTTCCCGCCCTTGCTTTCTATTGATCACACGTTTCTCGGCCAAATCTTTAGGGCAGTCGAAGAATAGAACGAGCACGGGGAGTTGAAACTGGTAACATATCAGCAACGTATCCAGAGCGCAAATACGGGGCCTCGGCTCATTTACCCGAGTCTCGAATTCTTTCGCTTGATCCAGGCGTCGGGGGAAGCCATCCAAGATGATAGTGCCTCTTTGCTCAATATGAGGCTTCAAGATTTGGAAGAGTAGACTTGTAGTAACGAGCTCCCCTCGGCGTACGTACTCTACAACCGTCTTGTCTGCGTCTGGAGATGCCACCACTTGTCGTAGAAGATCTCCAATCGAGAGGTGCTTGAAGCCGTAGTCGCTGGCAAGTTTCGAGGATAGTGCTCCTTTTCCAGCCCCCGGGGCGCCTTTTAAAGGTTCGTTAGTGTCTTTCAAGTGAGCCCGTACATCAAATCTGACATACCGAGCACAAAGATTATTCCCTCTGTCTTTGGGTTCATTGTTTCTGATTTCTGCTGCGTTTAGTTTATAATGCGAGTTACGTTGGTAGAAGTGGTTCTGCTTTGTTATGCGGGAAAAGATGTTATTTCGTGTTACATTAGGGCACGGGGGGTATTTATGCTCCTTAAAAGAAGGGAAATACCGCCCTATTGCATGCTTTTGCTTTTCTACCTTCTCTTCATACTCGGATTATGCCACGCTCTCTCAGCCTCACATTTAACCTAAAACATGTCTGCCCTTGTATACCTTTTCATTGTCCTTCTGGTCGTCTTGGTCTCCGCCAAAGGTAGAGTGCGCACTGGTCAAGTGCCAATCTCTGTCAATTACCACTTTTCTCGGAAATGTAATAAAGAATGTTTATTCTGCTTCCATACTGCCACCACATCGCATATTGAGAGTACAGAGAATGCCAAAAAGGGTCTGTTGCTCCTTAAGCAGGCTGGCATGAAGAAAATTAATTTTGCTGGCGGAGAGCCCTTTCTTTACCCAAAATTTCTTGGCACAATGATTGACTTCTGCAAAGACGCTCTTTCTTTGGAATCAGTTTCTATTGTCACCAATGGAAGCCTTGTCAGGGAATCATTTCTCCGGCAGCATGGTCACAACATTGATATCCTAGCCGTGAGTTGCGATTCGTTCAACGAGGCTACAAACATCAAAATCGGACGTGGATCCGGCAATCAGGTGGAAAAGCTGTATGAAATCGCTACTTGGTGCCAAAAATACGGCATCAAGTTCAAGCTCAACACAGTGGTGAACAAGTTCAACCACTTGGAAAACATGAATGGACACATCAGCGCCCTTCAGCCATTTCGATGGAAATGCTTTCAAGTATTGATCGTGGCCGGAGAAAATGATTCAGATGATACTCTTCGCAACGCTCACAAGCTTACCATCTCTGACAATGAATTTGACCAATTCTGCCAGAGACACAGCGACCAAAGGTGCCTGGTTCCGGAGCCTAACAGGCTGATGGCAAAGTCTTATCTGATCCTTGATGAATGCATGCGTTTTTTGGACAGAAATGGCAAACAACCATCAAAATCCATCTTGGAGGTCGGAGTGAAGGACGCTCTAAAGGCCGTCTTTTGGGATGAGGCAGCATTTGTGGAACGAGGAGGCATCTACGACTGGAACAAATCGCCTTGCTCCCCAGATAATCAGGAGCTGGAGTGGTGACTCAGTTCATCTCTTCGCTGTCTTTGGACATCTGTATAGCTATTCGGAGGCTTGCCTTTGTGGATAGTTTTGCAAGTGGGACTTGTAGATCATTCTAGTTAGATGGCAGGGTGATTAGGTCCTATACGTAGATGTACATGTATCTAGACCGGCCTCTATAATCCTTCAAGTTGTCGATGCAGCTCAGTATCAGAGTAAATCATTATTCAGAACAACAATCAGCGTCTCACCAAGTTCTGCACTTTACCGATGTCCTCTCTTTGTTCTCTTCCATTAACCCGAAGGCTCAGTGAGTTGGTACTCTACACCAACATTGCAAAGCTGTTACCCGTTGAACTATCGCTACCCGAATCCTTTCAATAATATTTGGTCATTGTGTGACACTAGTTATTGTTTTAGAGAAACCGCAGCGACGCGGGTGTCCTATAACATGGGGTTATTCCCGATACTCCCCGAGGGAAACACAACCAGCTTGGTCTGCCTTGTCAACCGCCCACAGACTTGAATACAAAGCCAGGTGATGACTTGATCATTCAATCAATTCCACTTTTTACCGACGTCCTGCGGAGAAATATGGATGCCAAGACGCGTCTCCTCAATACCTGTTTTGGAGTGGTGCTAATGTTAGTTACTCCGGGGCATGCGGGGAGTTGCGTTGTGCTTCGGAGAAATAGCCGCGCAGTCTAAAAGTTTAAGCGTACATCACTTGTTGCTTCTCACATGCACCCAGGGTCTGCTTTTATTTAAGGTGGCCAGAGGAGAGACTCGGTGAGCGTGTCAGGCTTCAAGTCCTTCTTGTCCAACGGTTTACAAGACTCGAAAATGGCCATCACTGCAACCGAGACCGCAGTCGAGGACGCAATTGAACTCACTGATTTAGCCCATGGGAGCAGCCATGAGGTTGTTGGCCCTCATGAGACGCAGCCAGAGGAAGGGCCAGTTGAGGGCCTGAGCAAGATGGCTTACTTGAGGCTGATCAGCGCGGGATTCTCCTTTTTTGTGGCCGGTACCAATGATGGCAGCATTGGAGCCCTGATACCCTATGTTATCCGCGAGTACAATGTTAGCACGGCAATTGTATCAAGCGTGTAAGTGGCACACAAAGCGTAGCTCTGGCGGCGATGCTGTATCACTGACACAAGATCGACTCATGTAGATATGGCGCCAATTTTTTCGGCTGGCTGTTTGCAGCCTTTGCCAACACGCATCTCTGCCAGTATCTCAACCTCGGCGCGATGCTTGCCCTCGGAGCGTTGTTCCAAATCATCGCCCATGCCCTCAGATCTTGGGACCCTCCATTTGGCCTTTTCGTCGTGACTTTTTGGTTTGTGAGCATCGGGCAGGCTTTCCAAGACACGCACGCAAACTCTTATGTCGCCGGCGTCAAATCTTCTCACCGCTGGTTGGCGTTCATTCATGCCATGTACACGGCTGGCTGCTTGGTTGGGCCATTTGTCTCTACCGCCGTCGCGTCATCGGGGCAGGTGTCTCGATGGTATTTGTATTACACGTTTCCTTTGGGACTGGGAGTTGTTAATCTTGCTTTGACTTGCATTGCGTTCCGAGATACACTTGGGCTTGTGCGCAAGGCTGCAGCAAGCGACGATCATGAGAGCCCAGGCGTTGACCAAAGCACTGAGGCAGTATCAAGGAACAAGAATGCCACTCAGCTTATCAGAAAGACCACTAGCACGTTGAGTGTCTGGTTGCTAAGTCTATTCTTTTTCTTCTACCTTGGCTCGGTTCTTACGGCCGGCGGATGGGTTGTGGAGTACTTGGTCAGAGTTCGCCACGGCGATTTATCACAAATGGGCTTCGTCCCTGCTGGATTCAGCGGCGGCGCACTGCTTGGACGGCTACTGCTGGCAGAGCCGACGCATAGATATGGCGAGCGCCGAATGGTATTTGGTTATATCGCTGCAGCGTTTGTCTTCCAGCTGATCTTCTGGTTGTAAGTTCTTGTTTCAGCAGTCCGATAAACGTGCTAGCCAGGCTGATACTGAAACGTTTAGGGTACCAAATATCATCGCAGCTTCTATCGCAGTCAGCTTCATCGGCTTCTTTACGGGGCCACTCTTTGCTACCGTAAGTCTCTAGTGTCGCTTTTGTGTCTCTTGTATAAATCCGTACTGTCTAACTCTGCTGCAAAAGGGAATTTCTCTTGGATCAAAGCTATTCCCCCCGGACATACGCTCCACCGCCCTGCCATTAGTGTTTGTGTTTGCTCAAATGGGCGGCTCGCTTTTCCCCATTATTACAGGAGTGGTATCTGCCAATGCCGGCGTCAAGGTATTGCAGCCAATTTTGGTTGCTTTACTTGCCACTACAGCCGTAACGTGGTTGTTGGTTCCATCGCCAAAGGCAACGCCAAATGCTGCCCTGCATCAAGATTGATTAGTGCTACGCAACCTGGCTCAAGATGTCTCTGTAGTGCCACACAGACCATGGCACGCATCAGGCTTTAGAAGAGTGCAGTCGGTATACCGGACGCGGATCGGCGATCTACTCCGTCTCGGCCAACAGGCGAACCATCAATGTGGCGCGTTACGCGTGCTATGCCTTGTTAATAGAGAGATTTATAGATCTCGGAATGCTATGCTTCGTTTTCCTCTCACCGCTGCGGTAACCATTATAATAGGCCAGCTATGTAGCTTTTTCGTAATTCTTGGATAGATTTTATGTACTATTCCCAGCACGAGAGGTATATGCAGTATAGCTTTTATCCACACATTTAGCATCCCAAGTATCTCTTTTCGTACACAGTACTACTCAATGTACAATTACATGTCAGATTTGTGAATTTCTCAGTATGCACTCGTACCAATGAAATGAAGGTACTCAGACATACATGTAGGCTTACTTTTTGGTGATATATGCATGGTATGGCGCCGATGGGGACACGATATGGGAAATTAGCTTCGTTTATTGCCAAGAGACGGCTCAAAGCTTGACATCCCTTGCATATCGCAATGCCACCAATGCTTCCCCGACTAACGCTTGACCGAGATTTATAAGTCAGCGTATGGCAGTCACCAGGATAATTTAGCGCATTGTGTTTAATGCAAGGATATGCATGTCTCGCCATGTGTCTCTCAAAGCTTTAGGGAACGGCTTCTCATACCGCGTTCCGAGATGAAGCGGATATATCGCCTTGTGAGATTTTATTGCCGCAAAAACAGTCATACATGTGAAGCAGATGGTCGAAATATTTCTTAAGGTAATGTGACAGCTACGTTGGCCTTTTTTCCCTGAGACTGCCATGAAACAATAATAGCAGTATCCCGGTATTAGCAGTCGGTTAACGTTGGCCAATATTGTCAGCTATTTACCAAGTTTTTAGATCTGGAACGCAGTGTAAGTTGTAAAATTATGCTGAAGGGATACAAATTAGGCAATAGCAGAAGTGATCATGATCATGATCTTTAAGAATATGCAGCATAAGCCAATTTACAGACGTTTCGCAGTGAGCGATATTTTATTACTTGATAAGGTATGTCCGCACCGCCATTATCCTTGCAAGCAATCGTTAGCTTCTCTCCACTTCTACCAGATTAGTAGCGCCACTTTGGAAAGATCTTGATGTGACGGGACGGGACGTGACGTGACGAGATAGGCTATCACTACATCTGCTCATCCGTGCCTCGTGTAGTGAGAGGTCAGCCGTATCAACTTAGTCTTTGCATGGGTCACTAGCCTCACATAGCAATTTGACTACTACTGTAAGTCTCACGTTGGGGGAGTAACAGCTCGTAGCTTGGTTGCGGGCGCATAGAGTCAGGTGGATGAACTGGAGGCGAGAAGATGGTAGCGTAGCTACTTGAGCTGAAGGAAGCGTTTACAACACCAACTTCTTAGATACCCACCTGCATACTTTAGATACCGAATGTAATCTAGAGAACGAAGCGGTGTAGCTGTGATTTTCTAGGCTATAACATAGGCCAGCGAAACAGTTTTCTTACCGTTCACTCTCTGATTATAGTTTTTATGAGGCTTCTATATCCGAGGTAGTATTCGTGCTAGGATTTGTTGAATCAAACTTTACATCTTGCTGCCAGAGTTCCAAACTCCCAGGAGCACGGTTTTTTGTCCCCCACGCATAAGGGACATACATATATTCAGAGTGCACATAAAATATAGAAAATGACAATGAGAACATGTATCCAGGCATAGACTTTTGATTGTATGATGACCTTTCACCGCAGTGTCATTGACAAAGCAAGGGAGGTGTTTTGTGCCGCAGTGCATGCAAGGGCTCTGACCCGATATTGTGGTATGTCTCGAGACGGTTTCCGCCCCCAACAGCCTATCAGAAACAAGCTCATAGATAGCTCTTGACAAGCTCTCAGGAGCTTGGATCTCTCGTTCCCTAGCCTATAGCGGGAAGGCTTGACTAGTATGGGTGCTAGACTAGGTTTATTCGAGGGATGTTGGACGTGGCCGGCGGCCGATCATCGCGAGACCGGCTCGGGGGCCAAAAGGCACGTGGAATTGTGCTTCATTAGTACTACAGTAAGATGCATGGAGAGTAATATCATCTTTGGCCGCGTGGATGACTCTGATTTATGCGCCATGAGCTCTTAGCGGCGGAGACAGCAGCGCGAAAAACAATCGTCCAAGTGAACCAACAGCTGAATGCATGAGAAACGCACACCTGGAATGAAGGCGAGAGGACAAACCAGGATTCTGGCAACCTGGATGAACCAACACCCCTTTTGTGCTCGAATTGCAGCCGTCTCATCTCATTCAGCTCCAAGTCACCAGCTCGATGGAAAGGGATCTGTCCATGATCCACAACGCAGACCGTCGCCATCCCGACCGAGATTAAAAGTCTCCCTCCCGTCCTGATGTTTTGCTCCTGGTCAATTGCTGTCCCGAGCTCCAACTGCTATTTCTCTCCTTTCCGCTCACACTGACCCACAGATCGCGTTTGCCAACGGTGAGCCGCGAGCAGATTAGTTCAACCACTCTCTTTTTTCATCTTCGTGCCACCCGAGCTCTTAGATCTAGGTTCCTTGCAAATCTTCAATCTCGCTCGCTTGCTCCGGGCCACCATCGCCAGTATGGGCTCTGAACTGGGTCTCACGGCGGATTCCACGCCCAGGCCAAGGATTAACGGCGTTGGCATATGGTGGATTTGCTGGACCGCCACCTGGACCGTGTTGCTGCTCTGGGGTATGGCCTTCTTAATCCACCATCGCCAGATGTCCATGCTGAAGATTCGGGGTATCTGGCTATCGCTGTCTTCCATCTTATTCCTTCATCTCTACTGGGCATCAGTGCAGCTTGGTTATGTCTTTGGGCCGCTCTATCCTGGAGATATGCAGTATTGGATCATGGGCACATACCTGCCTCTTGGAATTGGCCTGTTCCATGCTTCAAACACTCGTTTTCTTCACGTGGCACAACGCCAGAAGCAGTTCGTCGACAAGGCCGATATTCCTAATATTCCAAACTCGTACAAGCCCAGCAAAGCGGGTGGCATTCTCGGGCGCTTTCGGGAACTTGACTACTCAGCCAAGGCTGTGATTTTAGTCAGCTCTGGAATGTTTTTCCAGGTGAGTTCAGCCTATCCGCGCATTCTTACTCGTAGGGCTATGTTTATTAAGTTTTACACGCCACGGGCTAACAATCTTCTTCGCAGCTATTCATGGCAGTTTTCATGTACCTCATCTCCCGGAAATGGCATAGTTCTTGGGGCATCCCAGGTACCGAGGTTTCTGGGACTGAGATGGAGCAGAAAGTTGAGATGGGCCGAGGCTGGGAGTGGTGAGTTTTCGAATTGAAATAATCTCCGACGGCTACGTTTGCGTACTAATGCGGAGTGACAACAGGACGCCTTCCATCTTCTGGCAGTTCTTCTGGGCGTGGATTGTTGCGCCTCTCACGCTGTGGCGCGCAAGAGATATTCATGACACGCAAGGATGGCGAACTCAGACCATTTTGTGTGCAATTTCTGGGTCAGTGAGCAGCACATAAACCTGTTTGCCTCTATGAGAATTTTTACTGACAGATACAAAGGCTTCATGCAGCACCCATGTGGCTCATTGCTCTGTATGTCCCGGGTATGGAAGTAATTAATCAATACTGGATCCCTCCTCAGTGGTAAGTTTTAAGAAGTGCATCTCGCCCCTCAGAAAGAAACGCTGACCATTGACTCCCATCATAGGATTGCGCTCTCTATTTGGCTGATGGAAATATTTACCGTCTTCTTACCGTGCTGGGAAGTCTTGTGTCATCAAGCGCTCTGTCAAGAGACACTGAATACGATTGCCCAGTGGGAGAACAACAAGACATTGGGTAAAGCAATCCGATCATTCAAATCCAAATCGACAATCATAGATTCCATCAAAACGGGGTGGAAGTCCACCAACAGCTCCGTCAAGACGTCTTCCGTCGAGTCCATTCTTACACTAAGCGCTCTCGAATATGTGCTAGCGAGGAACCCCGAGCCCTTGCAACAATTCTCCGCATTGAGAGATTTCTCAGGAGAGAATATTGCATTCTTGACGAGCGTTGGAGAGTGGAAATCCTCATTTCCCGCTTCGGTCCGCAATCGCAGTAGCGACGTATCCGAGGAGAACAGGCGGGAGCTGGTTCGAGAGCGATTCAACCGTGCTTTGCGCATCTACACCGAGTACATCAGCGCCACCGATGCGGCATTCCCGATCAACATCTCATCGGCAGAACTCAAGAAGCTCGCATCAGTCTTTGAAGAGCCTGCGCGTTCCATGTATGGCGAAAAGCAAGCAATCAATCCCGCGACACCCTTCAACTGCCCCGAGTGGAACAAGCCCGGCTCTGCACATTCATCTTCCGAGGCTCCCAAATCGATTTCTGAAAACGAAAGCTTTGGCGGCGATGGCGTTCAGTATTGGGGTGACATTCCGGACGGCTTCGATCAGACTATCTTTGACGACGCCGAGAAGAGCATCAAGTATTTGGTACTAACCAACACCTGGCCCAAATTCGTACGAGACCGACGAGCGTCCATGGAGTCCTTTCAGACCAGTGGAAGCACAGAGGAGGGCAACTCAATGTGCTTTTCAACCCCGTGTAAGCAATAGGTAATCAACTAGGTAGACGGCATCTTGCCTAATAGGTACAAGGCGTTTAGGTGGGCGATATTACAGGCTTATCTGGCTGTATACATTCATACATAGTAGAATTCAATTGAACATGTGGCGTAAAACTGCGTCGTTTAGATCCGAAGAAGTATCGGATGCGATCGGACAATTCTTTCGTGGCGTTGCATGGCGACTGTTGGCTTCCAGGGGAATTGGGGGACTCGGACGAACGTCCTCGAGTGGCGTCTTCTTTTCCACGAGTCAGGCTTAGGCATGTCGAAAATGTCAATC
Source organism: Trichoderma asperelloides (assembly GCA_021066465.1). Classification (NCBI taxonomy): domain Eukaryota; kingdom Fungi; phylum Ascomycota; class Sordariomycetes; order Hypocreales; family Hypocreaceae; genus Trichoderma; species Trichoderma asperelloides. The sequence continues at coordinate 172,171 of JAJKFY010000110.1, read as the reverse complement.
CTACGCCTTAGTGCGACAACCGCCTTACAGACTGCATGTGGGGACATGGAAGTGTTTAGAAGACCGCCCGTCGATAGTACGAGGCACAAGCGCATGTTTACTATTCAGCGGCTTTTCTCGTTGCACCGAGTGACTTATAAGAGATGGGCATCGTCGCTCTCTCCGATAACATGAACAGCAATTCACTTTCATAATAGTTGCGATATTGCATTGATATTTCGCTCTGTTTTGTTGCAAAGACCGCTTTCGTTTGACTACACAAATCCACCACTCGTACACAGTCTGCACGCCTAAATCCTTCCAATGGCGCCAATCTCACTGTCAATCCGCAAAGCCGTGCCCGAGGATGCTCCAACTGTCCTTGCATTGGTGCGCTCGGCATACCGAGGCGAGTCTAGCCGCGCTGGCTGGACCACTGAAGCAGACCTTGTCGACGATCAGCGAATAGACCTAGAAGGAGTCCTTACTAAGATCAGTGAGCCATTTGGCGCGGTCCTTGTTGCCCACGATGCAACCGGCGACATGATTGCATGCTGCGAAATTCTCAAGCAAAACGACACTGTTGGATACTTTGGCCTGTTTGCTGTAAACCCGCTGCGTCAAGCCGGAGGCATTGGGCGCATCGTTTTGGCCAAGGCAGAAGAATACGCCAAGCAGACCTGGGGACTGTCTGAGATGGAGATGAGCGTTATTTGGACTCGCGAGGAATTAATACAGTATTATCTGCGTAGAGGCTACCAGAGAACAGAAAAGAAGAAGCCATTCCCCTACGACAGCCTTGTGAGCGGGAAGGCGCTGAGAGACGATTTGTACTTCTCGGTTTTGGTCAAGGCTCTTTGAGATCTGGATACGGCGCGATGAATTACGAGATTATGAAGGCGATGAATACTGATTGATTTGGGAGCAGATTGGGCAGAGCAGGGAGTTTTGATATTCTATGTAATCATGATTCGAGTTGCAAAATCTGCTTCAGTTAGATACAATACATGATACAACGTGTTCTTTTTTTATATCCCGCAAGAATCCAGCTTCTGCAATAGCACGAAGTCTCTCCATTTCACACAAGGTCAAGATGCTAACCCCGTGAAGAATGTAACCTTAAATCAAGACGTAATCATATTGCATTTGCCGGTTTTAGTATGAGCCACCCACCTGTGGCCTATCACAACGGGCCGGCTTCCTTTCATCGAGCCCATGAAGGATATCAATATATCCGATGCATTTGCTTTCCACCCACTCTCTCAGATCAAAACCCTCCTGCTCGGCATCAACTGTATGCCCATTGACGCTGAGATATGAGCCCTTATGAGGGATGCCTTCAGTAAAATCTACCGGCGTGAGTCTCCAAGCCTTGACAGAGACGGATTCACCCTCAGAGCTAGGCGCGGTACCAGGGAAGACAATTGCTCTTGGCAGACTAGTCTCGACGATTTCTCCCTCGCCATGGATGGTGAAGCATCGTACCGAGCAGGTCTTGCAAAAGAGATTGTGCAGCGTCTGCTTATTAAACTGATAATCGCCCAAGCTTTCGAGCGGGTCTAGCGGAGACAGCAGGAAGAAGTCATCGAATGCAGACGCAGGACGGACATGCAGAAACCCCGTCTTATGGCAAATCGTGCAATTACATCTGTACATGTGCTGGACTCCTCGCGATGGCGGCGGTTTAGTAGCACCGACAAGCGATGCAGGAGGGAGAGTCAGGAAGACGACATAGCGAATATTCCCGCAGTGGCATGAACCAGTGTAGGGTAGACGCCGCGGCTCAGAGGCTTCTGTGCTAGCAGAATCGTTGTCCAGAGCTTGATAACTCATGATTAAGACAGGTGGGTGGCTGCTTGAATGTCTGAACCAATTTACGGTTCTTGGAAGACTGGAAGTGAATACAATATGATTGTTTCAATGGATATAAACCGTGAGCGCTGGTAACGAGGCTACTGGCGAAGGATTGATGGTGTTCCGCGGGGCACGACTAGTCCAACATCTTTGACTATGCATAGCCAAAAGGTCCTTAATGGACGTGAAAATCCAAACAAAATGAGTGAACCATGTTACAATAGTGTTGTTTGATTGAAGCTGTGGAATATCGCATGTGTCGAGGTTGAGATTGACTTCATCAGCACTTACACACTGTTAGATCCCAAGGCCTTCAATTCTGTACTGTCCACAAGCCAAGCTGTATGTCCTATCAAAATGCCCCTCTTTAGGCTTAGGCTCGTTCTCCGCCCACCTCTAAGGAAACCATCGCCGACGCTTACTAAAAGAAATGGGGAAGCCCTCTCGTTCTGGAAGCCCGACCTTTGGCCGAATCAGGCTGTCTTCGCCGGCTCTCGCTTCGCCCTCACTTTCAGTCTATCCGCCCACTCTTCGAGCTCGCCGCGTCTTTGTCGACTCATAGGGACCTCTCATCAGCTGTTCCGGGTTCCTTCTATCAGGCGTTGCGGGCTGCTCTTATCAGGCCACGGCCCATAGCGGAGAATCTGGCTGAGGTGAAGCCGCCTGAGCTTCATAACACTTCATGCCTGCAGTGAAGCATCCGTGCCTCCAGTGCAAAGGTCTGTGGGCAGACCTCCCCAATAATTGCAATCTCGAATCTAGACATTAATTGGACTCTTGATTATAGAAAAGCACGTCAAATGTGAGATTTCATCATTCTATCCACTCATTTCTCCACACTGGTTGCCATGGCATATCGTCTTGTCCTGAGAGGGTCCAATTGCCATCTGTATATTTCCAACGAAGCATATTCCTGCATTGGAGGCTGGGCTGTATATTGACCTATGGATGGCGGATATGTGATGCTGGCTCGGCGTATCTTTAAACTTAGGCGTTGCTAACAGCTTGCCATAACTGACAATCCACCGTAGGTGACGAGGAACGCCCCAAGTGTCGGCGGTGCCAATTGAAACTCTTACCATGCACTCGCCCGGCTAAGAGGACTGTCTTCCGCCATGGCTCAGTCGTCAACTTCTCCAAAGAGCAGAAATGGGTGAACAGCGAAGTAAAACACTGTACGTAGGCTGGGCCATGATGGTCTCATTCCTCTTGATGCCTAGACTTTCCATCTTCTTGCTTGTCCAAGCTGGTGCTGAGCGTAGGCATCTGCGATATTGGCTGCTAATCACAAGTGCAGTCCGTTTCCACTCCCAAGGAGGCGGCTCCTCGGTGGTGAGTCAGGAGAGCCCTGATCAGCATGGAACATCTGAGGGATGGATTGCGGCTTCTCCCGGCGCAGCCAACCAGCCCCCGTATCATGTTGCATCGAACGCGGGTCCTTCGCTTGGTTCACCTTCGACTCACTCGCCTCATCTGAGCAACCATTCTGAGGAGCAAACCCCTGAAGCTGCATCATTTCGAGTTCAGGAACGTCCATACGACGAGCGGCCGTCTCCTCAATATGGCCCCCACATTCGACCTCGCGGACAAGGGGAGGCAGACCATTATTCTTCTGTGGCACACCCTGCTGCTTCGTACCCCGCTGATGAAGCTTCTGCTTCATACGCCTCCTTGTATGACCGCTACGTGCCAAGTGTAATATCATCGCAGGAAGATGAGACCCTCCAACGCCGCTTCCCCCTAGAAGACACCCGAGAAGCTTGCCTTTTCAGGTATTTTATTGAAGAGATTGCCCATTGGGTAAGCCGTTTCCCCTTAACATTTGTTGGACAAGATGTCGTGTTCATGACAATGTATTAACTCTTGGATAGTTTGACTTGTGTGACGAAGATCGCCATTTTCAACTTGCTGTCCCTCGGCGAGCTCACCATCACCCGCATCTTCTCAACGCAATCTTTGCCGTTGCTGCTCGCCATCTTAGTCGTCTCCCCCAGTACAGAACTCCCGCTGGGATCCTATATCATGGGCAACTTATTCCCAACCTGAGCGAGCATGACGCTGTCGAGTACATGCTAAAATGTATCCCTGCGCTTCGGCACTTTCATGAGATTGATGACGATGATTATCGGGATAGTATTATTGCAACCGCTGTCATACTTCGTCAGCTGGAAGAAATCGACGAAGAGGACGATGATGCTCCGGCGAATGTTGGTGGCAACCACCAGAGCGACGATGCTCACTTGCATTCCAGCAAAGTGAATTTCCTCCCAATCATCAATTCTGTATTGAGGAGCTCGGCATCGCAAACGTTGTTTGGTCGAAGGAGTCTCATTCAGGCCGCGTATTGGATGGCCCTCCGACAGGAAATCTACCACTCATTCACTCGAAAACAACCGCCGCAGCTGTTTCCCTCGATAGAGCTATGGCATAGCGCATCAAAGGCCAACAAAACGGTTATGCATACTATACAAACTGCCAAATGGCGCTGGGAAGACGGCTCTGAGCGCGAATGGAGTAAGTTGTTGTGAAAATGCAAAACGCATATTGCCGCAGATAACTAACGCAGCAGTGTAGCGAGGCTTATGGACCAGCAACAATATCTTGAACGCGAAATTCTTGCCAATTTCCAGCCCATCTTCAGGAGAGCAGCAGACAAGGCCAAGGGAGAAATCTTTCCTACCATCTGGTACGGATCAAATCTTGAAGTGACGAGTATTCAGCAGAGCATCATGGCCAGATCGGTGCTGGTTGGCGAGAGCCCGCTTCTCAGGTTTTTTTCCCTTCTTCCCTTCTTCCCTTCTTCCCATCTACCTTGACTTGATCCTAACTTATGCTCTTAGACGGCCAACGGCATCTCGCGCCGATTGGAGAAAGGCTGAGAACGACGTCCGACTTCTGCTCCTAGATCTGTGTGGCATTGCCCTCTGTCATCCGGCCTCACCGCCGGCGCTTTTGAATGCTGCCATTGGCATTCAGCTGTATGGAGACTTTTTCACAGATCGATACGAGCGACAGGCGCTTCGGGGCGTGGTAGAAAAGTATCGGGACGCGCGAGCGTGGCCAGTTCAGAAGCTGCTGGAGATGTTCAAAGAATGATGGCTGGATTCGTTTGCTGGGCATATCATGGCCAATGTCATCAATGGGATACATAGCCGTTGTATATAGAAAGAGTTGTCGTCGGGCAGCGTATTGTAAGCGTTGTAAATAGATTTTGAGACTTCAAGATGCGATGATGCTGAAGAATGGCGTCGCAGGCTCAAGAGAGCTGATGGTCAATTGGCGGCTAGGTGTTTCCATCTTAGACGCTGTGGAAGCGCCTGCAGCGCTGTTACCCAGCGCTATAGCGCCTCTTGGCATCCCCTACACGCACTGACGCTGCCGACTTCAAATCCTTAACTTCATGATCCTCAATTGCACTCAACATATTGCAGCTCATAGGCTAAGCTTGGTTTTTGACTTTGATTCTGCTTATGCTACTCATGTACACAACTCGCTTCGGTTGATCTCGCGCCAAGAGCAGCAACATTAGTTCCTTTGATATACCAGCTGTGCCGTGCATTGATGCATCGGCAAGTCACAGACATATTCACGGTGATTTAGACCAAGACGTGAGTATCGGGTTTTTCATAATCGTGATCATTCTACCACTCAGAAATACAATATCCATTCTCGCTAACTAATCAATTAGACAGCAATGTCAACTGGAAGAGTGACAAGATCAAGAGCAGCCAAAGCCGCGGCTGAAGCAGCACCTCTTCCAGCCATATCCAGCGCTTCATCCACCAGCCGACTCGCCAAACCCAAACCTTTACCCAAAACCACCAAATCATCACAACCCAAGTCAAGAGTACAATCAAAAGCAGCTTCAAAGCCATTCTCGGCATCATCTGAGGCCCAAACCCTCAGCTTCCCATCAGCCTCCCACTTTGACGCCTGGCTCCTACAACGCGGCGTCTCAACTCCGGCCGGCATCTGGCTGCGCTTCAGCAAGAAATCCATCCTGGCCCAAGTCCCCTCCGTCGGCTACCTAGAAGCCGTCGACATCTCCCTGTGCCACGGATGGATCGACGGCCAGCGCAAAGCCCTTGACGAAAACTTCTACCTGCAGCGCTTCACGCCTCGCCGCCGCCGGAGCCTTTGGTCTCAGCGCAACGTGCAGCGCGTCGAGATGCTGACTGCAGAAGGGAGGATGAAGCCCGCGGGGATTGCAGAGGTAGATGCTGCAAAGGAGGATGGACGGTGGGAGAAGGCTTACGCTGGACCCGCGACCATGGAGGTTCCCGAAGACTTTGCGAATGCGCTAAAGGAGAATGACATTGCAAAGAGGGTGTTTGACGGACTGAGTCGGTCAGAAAGGTATTCGTTTCTATGGCGTATCACGACCGTAAAAAGGACAGAAACGAGGGAGAGAAAGATAAGAGAATTTGTGAGCCTCTTGGCCTCAGGACAAGCATTATAATTGTATATGATACGCCTACATCAGGTACCTTGATGATAGAGTATCAACTATATAAAAAAAGGCAGGCTGCTACATGAGCCGTGGTATTCAAATCTAAATCTTTATGTCCCCGATACTTTGTGTCCCAGATAAATAACCCAAAATTGTCCAATTATTGAAAAGCCGTTTCCTCATTAGAGCCGTTAGTGTTTAGTAATTCCCTGAATCATCCGATTCATCTGCGTAACCGTCAATAAGACCACCACCATACATTTCCTCATCCTCGTCGTCATCCTCGTCATCGTCATCTTCGTCATCAGTAATGTTGTCACTGTCCTCTTCTTCACCGTTGGACTCTTCACCTGAAGATGGGTGACTTTCCCGTATTCGTTGAAGCCTGGAAGCCAGGCTTAGCCGCCTCACATCCATAATCTCCTCCTCCTCTTCTTCCTCCTCCTCCTCCTCCCCATCTTCATCATCATCATTATCATCATCATCGTCGTCGGTTTCCGTTCGCTTGTCAGATTTTCCTCTCTTCTTTGCTCCATCTTTCTTACTGGATTCATGATTGTCAGGCTTGCTACCGAGCGCACCGCCACCATCTTCCTCGTCGTCATCGCTATCAACAACAGCTGCACGCCTTCGGCTCCTCCCAGCACCACTAGGCCTGCTGATAGCTTCATCCTCTGAACCTTCATCTGGTGCAGGGAAGCTGTCGGTACGAGCATGCTTCCTCCCCGACCTCTCAGATATGTCGTCGTCCTCATCATCTGAGTCAGTTACGATGCGTCGCTTCCTAGAGTGTCTCGCACCGCCAGCTACTTCTGGCTCTGGCTCTGGCTCGGGGTCAGAAAATACTGGCACAATTTCCCCTACGCCGGCGCCACTGAGATCATCAATATCAGAGTCGTCATCGAAAAAACTGTCGATTCCAGAATTACTTCCATCTTCATCGTCCTCTTCAATCTCGGAATCGTCGATTCCTTCGCTTTCGTACTCGTTGGGTTCCGATTCCTCTTCCTCTTCGTCGGAGGAGGATTCTGACTCGGATGCCAAGTTGCCTTCGTTATAGGTGCGCTCCCACTTCCCTTTCAACTTCTTTAAGAATTCTAAGCCATATTTATCCTCAAATACGACCATTGGAAATAGCTCGACGCCACGGGTTCTTAGTAGGGGCAGAGCCGCGGCTGGTAAAAGCTGTGTGATGGGGCCGCAGACTTGGTTTCTTGTAAAGTCGTCATACTCATCGGCATTGGGCCAACACCATTTTGTCCACAATGGCTCGTTTCGACCATCCGTAATCATGCTAGTGTGCACGTAGATATAGTCCGAGCCACACCACAAAAGGTCGCTCGGAATGAATTTGTCGTGCGTTGAGAGAAGAAATAGTCGCTTGAGGTTTTGGAACTGTCTGAGGGCAAGGGTAAAGTAGTCGCTGGTGTCTTCGTCTTCGTCGAAAAAGTCGTTGTGGCGAACCGCAAGCTGCACCACGTTCTCTGCAAAGCCGTCGAAATGGTAGACAAAGTCTGGAAACCTTTCTTCGACAGGGAAGGGGTGCATGACCTCGTAATTATATCCCCTTAGCTGGATAATGTCTCGATTCCGGTCGAAATGCACTATTCCGTGGCCAGCTGGTGTTCTGATCTTGAGAGAGTGTGGAAGCAATTTAATGGCAACGTCCCGGGCTTCTCGATTAACGGCCATGACATTGCGATTGAGCTCGGTGGCGCGCACAAGGCTGGGGGAGCCAGTGATGGTCCAATCACGGTAACGACGAGGATACAGCATGCCGATCTCGTCAGCCACCATCTCGTTGGGATCTTTTCGAACAGAGCTCCGGAGGGTGAATTCAAGAAGCTGAGGCTGGGTTAGGCCAGCCAGTCCAAGCTTCCAAATCTTGATTCGTAGCTCAGGAGGCAGCTCTGCGAACTTGTGAAAAACGCGCCCCTTGTATGGATTCTCGTCCCAAGGATCTTCGCCATTGTAGAATTCGTCTTCGACGGCCGAGTCGTAGCTGTCGTCGTCGGTGCACTCTGCGTATCGAAGGAGCAGCTCCGATGGCTGAGGCATCGTGAGAGACTAGCAGAGCTAAGCTGAGCTTCACGATAGAAGCACAGCAAAAAGATGGAGGTACCAAAGGAGCGACAGCACTCAGAAAAAATTGAGAGAGGGAGGCGGCGTGGCCTGCCAAACAGTGAACGCGTGAACTGAAGCAGGATGTCACAGCAGAGCAAGGCTGAAGTTAGCTGGGCGCTAACGAACAAAAAAAAAGTAGAGATGCAGCGATGAGCCGATAAGATAAGGCTGCACTAAACGAGGGTCGTGCTTCAGAACTCAACAGGCGCCAATCTACCTACACATTGATGGCTTCAGTTCGGAGGCATTTATAGTGTTTTCCTGCTCAGCAGAGCGACATCATTATTTCGAAGATTGTAACCAATACAAGTTTTCCAATTGCGGCTTGTTGGGGGTTTCTTCCATCACCTCTAACCTATTAATAAATCTTTTTATAGCACAGCCGCTACTGCATTGCCGAGCTGCCGGGTGCTTAGCGGTGATTAGTAGGTTCCGAGTATCATTCAAGAGCCTATTTGAAGTTTGTTTGATCCCAATTTTTTTCATTCCTTCATTCCTTTATTCCATTTCAGTTTCAACATGCAGCCTATTTCCAATTTGAGACGACAGAGGCCCTGACTTTTCGCTCTTCAATTAATTACTACGTGCTGCTGTGTATGACGAGCTCTATAACTACCACAGCGGGTGTGCCTATAACAGAAAATAGCTCCAATAGATGGCTATCTACAGAGGAAAAAAAAAGAAACATTGAAGAGTAGCAATACGTAATTAATAAATGATATTTATTAAGACAGGTGCTTTATTCTCTGTCTAATATTACTGTTGAATTTATACATCCAGCAAGAGCATGCAAGACTCGAGTTGCTGGTGGGCAAATTACAGGCAACAGAAGCACCGCCTACCTGCGCCATCGGCAATAAGACATTTGAACCTATGGAATCCAGCTCGTTTCGGCGCTAACCCCTCAAACTGACATATTGCTTGCCCAACTTCTGCCCGACATCATCCCGTCCATCATCAGCTATCCAGCCATGAAGCGACAAATCATTTGGCAATAATTAAACTGAAAGAAGAAGCAAGAGGGGGAACATTGAGTAAAGAGAGTTTAAGCAGCTAAATACCATAATTCTGTCGGCCTCTCACGCCTGATTATACTAATGACACAATGGCCTCTGGCCAGCCAGATGGACTGTCTGATGGCCATGACCAAGAGGCAACTGCCCAAGTCATCATCATCGGTGGAGGACTGAGTGGCCTACAAGCTGCCCATGACCTCCAGGAGTCAGGCGTCTCCTGTCTGATTCTCGAAGCCCGTGATAGAGTTGGAGGGAAGCTGTGGTCGATCCCCTTGGGTGCCGGTAAAGGATATGTCGACCTTGGAGGAGCTTGGACGAATAATGTGAACCAGCCCAAGGTTACTGCGCTCGCCGAAAAGCTCGGGCTGCAAATGATCAAGCAGAATATTATAGGCGATTGCATTGTGGAAGACTATGGAAGATTTCGTTACGGCAGCGAACCGCCGGTAAGCTTAATCCCATGCATTTTGCTTGTTTCATGAATCATTGTACCGCAGCTAACTTTTGGGACCAACAAACAGCTCCCCAGAGAAGATCAAGCAACATTCGTTGAAGTCAGAAACCGTGTAGAGGCTCTATGCCACACAGTCACCATCGCCGACTTTGACCTAGTTCTGGCCGAATACGGCCACATGAGCATGGACGAGCTCGTAATCTGCATGGGCGCTACCGAAACTGTGCGTCGATTGGTCAACATCTGGACCACCGCCATGTTGGGCGTTGAGTCGACCCAACTCAGCGCAATATTCTTCTTACACTACTGCCAGGCCGGCGGGGGGCTTCTTCAGATGCGATCCGACGATGCTGGTGGCGGCCAGCATCTGCGTTTCCGAAATGGATCACAGTCACTGTCATATGGTCTTAGAGATGGCCTCGAACCAAACACCGTTATATACTCTGCCGTTGTGGAACGAGTTGAGCAAAATTTGACTAGTGGATGTCAAGTTACGACACGAGACGGTAGGATATTTCGCTCTGAGCGCGTTATATCCACTGTTCCGAGCGTTTTATTGAACAAGATTACCTTCTCACCCTCACTGTCGGCAGACAAAATCTGGCTCAGTGCTCACAGCAAGCTCGGATTTTATGCCAAAGTATTTCTCATCTATTCGGAACCTTGGTGGCGCAAGTTCGGTCTCTGTGGCCTGTCACAGGGATTTAATGGACCTGTATCCTTGACGCGAGATGCTTCAAATGACCAGGATGGTCTGTTTGCTTTGATCTGCTTCGTAGTAGGTCAAAGGGGCAGAGAGTGGGCACTGAGAGAAGAGCATGACCGCTTGGCAGAGGTGATTGCTCATGTGGATCGCATTTATGGGGTGGAAATCCCGCGACCTATAGAAACCCGAGAGCAGATTTGGAATAAAGAAGAATTTTCCCGGGGAGCTCCTTGTCCTGTGGTTCCCGCTTATTGCTTGAGGAGCCTAAGCCAAGACCAATGGAGGCCAGAGGGATTTATCCATTTTGCTGGGACAGAGACCAGTACTGTTTGGAAAGGATATATGGAGGGGGCTATGGTTTCAGGCAGCAGAGCAGCAAAAGAAGTTTTTGATATCCTGTCTACGAGTTGAGTTAGAAGAAATACAAAACGAGAGTGCATCGATAAGGCGGTGATTGAACAATTCTTGACAAAAGGACGATGTGTACAAAACGCAAATGAAAAGTGGAAACGAAATGCTAACCTATGAGAAATAATTGAAGTTGGTAGAATAGATACTTACGTGCCCCAACCCTTGTGTTCACAAAGAGCTGGTGTGACTTATAAAAGCTTCGCCAGCTTTAATATATAAGAAGCTCCAGAGTGGAGTAAGCCTTTATAGAAGAGATCTGGCAAGGAAAAATCTTTGCTGGATTTGAAAGCTCTCCAGGTATCCACAGAATTGGAGTTGTGCCGAGACGTGGAGCACGCTTAGATCTTGCCGCTTGGAGGTGTAACATTGAAGAAAGGCGATGCTGGCAAGGCTAGCAGCAGCCTAGCGCTGAGGTTCTTTTCAAGCTTAACATTCATCCGACGCTTCGATTCTATATATAGACTTCGAAAAGCTGAGATAAGCAATCTGATAAGAATAAGTCGAGCAAATTACCATGGACGAGCGTTGCTGGGCTCTAGAACCATATACGTGTGAGGGTGATGCAGCCAGTTGGATGAGCTTAGCCTACACTCATACGCGGTGGAGAGACAGGGCCCTTGTTTACCAGTGCATAGAACGTACGATAGAGCTATACAGAGTAGAGTCTATATATATATGATCATGACGTGACTATCATTATATATATTCATCAATGTTCAATATCCCAACATCTGTTTTGTTACTTGCTAAATTATTATATGCTGTCTTTTTTATTCCCTATACGGCTACAGAGAATTTTCATTTACTACAAGCACAGATGATTTCATTTCCGATCAAACTACATAAAATCTATGGCATTGTTGGAAGAGATACAAGAACTTTATAAAAACAAAAATGCTTCAACCCCCCTTACACTACAGCGTATGAAGATCGTGACTATGACCAATTTTAGTATCAAAATCCAAAGTTGTATATCCATATTCACTACAAATAAAGGCATAGTTTCCAGTCTACTGATGAGTTACCCTTCTTGATCGACTCTCTTTACAATCAGGACTGTAGCAATATTATTCACCCTTTTCACTGTCCTCAGAACGGTATTGAATATTTGATGTCAAAAATATCATACGATCTTCATCGCAATTAATATGACATTATAGTACAGGGATAATGCCTTGTTTCATTTATTTCACTTGAGATAGGTAGGCAATGACTTATAAATAATGAGGCTGCTGCAATATTTATCTCTACGGAGAATGATAGAACTTTTGTTTCCAAAGCTATCATTACACTCTTGTGCTTTTTCAGAGTCAACGCAAGTTTAATACCTCCTCTTCCCCGCACTTTGGGCCATCTATTTTAGAACTGATAATAAGTGATAAAACTTCTCTCGTGAGTTGTGTCTTTGCATCATAGCTTGGATAACCCAGTACCATGCGCATCTATTGAAGTGGAGCCGCGATGATTGTAGCTCAGCATGCAGAAACGGTCCGTTTACATTTATTCTTGGGTTCAATTGAAGCCCGATGAGAACGGGTTGGGCACTTAATTGTCAGCAGCATGCGTATACACGCATCTCGAATCTTAGTCGTAATTCCATCTCTTTCATGTCCGAGCTCCCCGAACACTCCACTCGGCAGGTGGTGAGAGGTCACCATTCGCACAACCTGCTGTATAGTTATGGCGGCGCATTTATAGCGTTGATCGGGTGAGAGACAACCGAAAATTTTTCCTTCCTGAATGGTTGCAAATTCTTTGGGGCTAATTGAATATTAGCTCCTCCATGCCTAACAAAAACGCGAGAACAACAAATTAGGTCTTAATTCACCACAGGCAAAACTTGGCTCTACAATCAATAGCGTGATGTTTTAGGCTAGAACAATTTCTTAATATCCTGGTGCGACTAGTCATATTCATACATACTACTGTCCGCGCGTAGAGGTGAGTTTTCGTACTCCCAAGGCTGATGTTTGTGTTACATTGCAGGTGGCACACGCAGCTACCAGTATGGGGAACATACGTGTGCGTATACGAGCATCCTGTATACCGGCGTATGGAAGCTCAGCGTCCAATACGCTAGATACACTTTCTATAACACAGAGCGCTTGTTAAGCGGAGTTGAATAAATCATGTATTAGGACACAAAGATCATATACATACTCTTACCTTCCGAGTCAGCAGGGAGAACATGTTACGCGTAAGCAAATCAACAGTGATAGAGTCGTGCGCAGTGATTAAATGGCAAACAATATTTTTAAACGCTGAGAAAAGATAGCATACCGAACAAATATCAAGTTTAATAGATGGATAACTATGTGATAGTATTGCAGTCAAGGCAAAAGTATTCAGCAGAAATACTAACTCAGTCCTATACGTTGACCGTCGGGTATTATTGCGCCATTGTCCTGGATTTGGGAACCCCGGTCCCTGCACTCCAGAAAATGCTACCATAAGCTTAATGACCTCCGCATTCAGCCAAATACTCAGTGATCGGTACTTTGTAAAAGAGCAATGCCCTTCGCACGCAAAGTCTAACCTCGCGGAATATTTCTGCGGGTAGGTACTAGCCTGAAATCCTAATTCCATCATTTCCATCCCGAGTCCACTTAAGCTAACCCAATAGCCACGACAAGCCGATCAAGCACGGCATATCTGATTCGCGGGGAAAATGACTGAACTCAAGTACTTGGTCACAATACCCCCTTGCTGTCTCCATCAAATTAATATACCTAGACGTCGCACTAGCTAATAGGTCCGACTCAAGGCCCTGGCAGCCATCAGACTTGGGGCAAAGAACCCATGCAAGATACTTACACAGAACTCTCTTTGATTCTACCGATGAGAGCTAGCATCGACCACGCTGTGTTTGAAATCTAGCTATGCATGAGCCCAACGTAGATGAACTACTCCAAAGATAGGCGGCCGATCACCCCCGGTCCGCAAATCACACCAAATCTGGTATATATGAATGCTCAGCGATAATCCGCGAGCGATGCAGCCTTAACCTGTGGGCCGAGCACTTCCGTATGGTCAAACCACAGGACCAGCGGCTGTGGGAACGCCGATCATCCCCGTACGTGCTCAGTCAGTAAGATGAAAGGATAGTAGCCCATGTGTGATAGCACCATGGTGCATGATGCCATGGTGTTCAAGATCCGGAGGTTTCTAACAATCGAATGTTTTGTTAGATATGGAGACTCTTCAATAATAGTAAGAGTCGGTCTGAGACGAACAATCTCGACTTGGATGAAAATCAGCTTCTGGTCAAATACAAACCAGAGCTAAACCATACTACTGATGGTTCTTAACAAGGTTCTAGAGAAGCTTCAATGTTTACCGATTTAGTTGGTGGGTTGTGAAATATACGGCCATTGGTTGGAAAAAGTGGTGAATATGGATCGCTTTACACGGCTCTACTGCGTATTCACCTAGCTTGTCATGTGCAGCTCCAATCGTGGTCCAATCGAAAATCCGAATAATCCCCAACAACCTTGTAACTGTCATTCTTGGCTAGAAAAAGCAGTACAGTAATACACATATGCTCACGACTGATTGGTGGGCTGACCAGCAATACCTCTCCCGGGATGAAGCTGTCACAAATGCCAGCGAGCTCCACACACTCCATATTGGCTACTTCCCAATGCATACATACCCCGGACTTTTTGATAAGCCAGTATGGGCTCTCTGCATTTAGCCCCCATGGCAGCCGCAGCTATAGTGAGTTTGCCAATGTCCTACCACTGCGAGTCAGTCTAAACAACCACCCGGCAATGCTGCAGATCCGACACTTCACTGCCAGCTTTGACCTATAGACAGTCGTTTCTACCCCGCCACATCTTCTTCTCCGGCCTTCTTGTTTTGTTTCTTACTTCCATAGTTGGATGGTAGACTACATGTAGCCAGTGCTGCTTCTGCCCACACAAGCGTATTCGGCGCATTGCTCGGCGGGCAACTCCATCAGATGATAGGGCGGTTTATTAAGAAGCCAAGCATCTTTCATCATTTTGATTTCAGAGTGGTGTTTGAGAATCTATGGGCTCGGACCGAATCCGGATCTGCAGGAGAATGCTGAAGACGTTGCTTGTCCCCGATGAAGCTCCCCAGGAACGGGGATAGCTTGGTCGATTAGCACCAGATTGGGTCGACGAGCATGCTATTCCTGCTAAGATGACTAGAGGGTTGTTTCGAAACATGTCAGCACGAGGAGCAAGAATGACGAGGGTAAATATGGAAATTGGTTACATTGGAGGTAAGACAAACACGAGGGGCCCAGGATTCCTCCATCGTATTACTTCAACTGATATATAAGACGCCACGAGTCCCTGGACTCTGGAATTCTCGCTTATCAGGTCATCCTTCAACTTCAATCCTCAGTTTCAATCCTTCTTGAGTTGTCTAAGAGTCGAAAGAGCATTGTCTTCATACTTCCATCATGACTTTAAAGCAATCTGCTCTGGCTGCCATTGCCGCTGCCGTTGGAGCTCAGGCTCAACTGTTCACTGTCAACTGCTCTCCCCTGACTCAGTTCCGAGGTGATCCCATCGTCTCTCCTGGTGTACTGTCTTCTCATGTCCACGCCGTTGTTGGTGGCACCGCCTTCTCCTTCAGCACGACCCCCGCTCAAGCACGAGCTGCCACTGCTACAACATGTGACAAGATCCTCGATCAAAGCAACTACTGGCAGCCCCAAGTTTACCATCAGCGAACTGATGGCCAGTTTGAGCTGGTTACTTTCCAGGGCAGTGTAAGTTGTCGAATTTCCTGCAGAATTGTTCTTCATAATATGTTGAATTATGCTGATAAGAAGGATAGGCTACCTACTACATCCAACGTGCCTGTGACTATGCCCCTGGCAGAACCAACTGTGACTCAGCTCCTCCTCCTATTGCCCCTCCTCAGGGCCTCATCATGTTGGTTGGAGATCCAACCCGACGGTGCGTAGCTTGAACATGAGCACTCTGATTTTCGGGCGATTTTCCTTTTTCACAGTTCTAACATTTAAATAGTACTTACAATGCCTCGAGCTTTGAGGACCAGGCCATCTCGCACGTTTGCCTTGACCCCAATCCTGTGCCTGACTCCAATACCTTCCCTTCCAAACAATGCCAGCGCATGCGTTCCGAGACATTCTTCCCGTCTTGCTGGGACGGCGTCAACTTGGACAGCAGCACTCACAAGTCTCATGTACGTAAACCCATTTATTCCCTAGCATGGGGTTTCTCGGGCCCCAAGGTATGTATAACGCTAATAAGACCATAGATTGCTTTCCCCGCCATTGGTGCCTACAATGGAGGTGTCTGCCCTCAGTCACACCCAAAGGCCATTTTCTCGGTCTTCTACGAGTTCTTTTATGACACTGGCTCAATCCAGAACTACAACCGCCTTGTCTACGCCGACGGTGATGCCACCGGTTACAGCCTTCACGCAGATTACCTCCAAGGCTGGACTGACCAAAACGCACTCAACAACGCTATCGCCACCTGCACTGGTCCCAATGGTGTCCTTGACAAGGGATGCAGCTTGAATGTCGGACCCAACGGCACTCCTGGTTCTTCTTCGCCCCAGAAGCTCCAGACTGCTGCTCCTACCGAGAACATTGGACTTAACGGCCCAATTGCTGCCCTTCCCGGTAACAACCCTATCCACTAAATCTGTCATGACACCGAAACCATTGCAACTTCGATTCAGCCGATAAGACAGTAATCGACGGCAATCGATCGAAGCAAAGTGGAGCTCTGGCTATCGGGCACTTTATCGAAGTGAGCAGTGAGAATAGGGTTTGCAGTTCGAAGGCAGGTGTTATTGAATGAACGAATGATGATAAGGAATGATGCGAGTCTGCCACAACGGCTCTGTTTTACCGCTAGCTGATTTGGACGTCTGATCAGGGCGATTCAGACCAGGGCTTTAACCGTGCACATAGTTAGCCTTTACTACATACGCAATAAACAACGATGTACATAACAACGATGTTTTTAGGCACTTGTGTCGACCATTCCAAAAATGCTAATATGAATTGACCATAGAGTTGTTAAAATACGAAAGTACCTAGTCTTTGAAGATAAGTATGCGTGGAGAACAAGTCCCCACTTGCCGCAAGCTCGTATTATAAGGGTTATCGTCATATGTTAGCTAGAAAAGATAAAAAAGAAAAGGGGTAAAGTTCATATCCGGCCGAACACGAAATAGTGTTATGAAGATGGAAGCACCGTGTTTTGTTTGGACTTCTTGTCTCACTCACCAAACTCAACAACGGATGAACAAATATCCAAGAATGCAAACAAAAAAAGTAAACCGAAGATGCTTGTTGGACGAACGGGGAATCGAACCCCGGACCTTTCCCATGCGTTAAAGCAGCTCGAAAGCCACTTGATGCTAAGGGAAAATTATACCACTAAACCATCCGCCCATTCGAGCCCTCTGATTGGCTTGGCCAACGGCGAGAATATTCTCTTCATGAATGTTCCGACTAGCGGTGGCCAATTGTGTCGAGAACACAGAGAGCTCTGTTGTCCTAATACTGGCGGAGTAAGCTAAACAGCCAGACAAAGTAGTACTATTATGTGGAGACAACCTCAGTTCTATATGAGTGATGAGCTTGCATATTTGCTCGTCGCAATGTTGTCATTTCTTACCTCAGAGTCCGGTATAGGGCAGGGATGATTGAAATGTTCGAGCCGCCTACCATCTGTTGAGGCCTTACCGATCTGAATTACGATATCGAGGTCATCCTACTCCTTACACGATATCCAGAGCATGACTTTTGTGTACCCAGCTATTTCCGTATATTGTTGAAAATGGATGATAAGATTATCCCGAAAATGTTTATTCAGATCCCGCATGAAGATAGCTTAAGTGAACAGGAAAGAGCAGAACTTCAGAATGACCTATCGGGCTATCCGTTAGGCCTTCAGCAAAGTGTGTGGTGGACCCCTCCATGACTAGTTTATCCCATGCAAGCTCCTTTGATGCGGAGTCAAGATATAATGTCTTGAGTTATTGTCTAGCCAAGGGCCGCCCCTTCTGGGGCTGCTCTTCGATAGATTCGGTGAGGCTACTATCCGCTTCGAATCCAAACAGGGATAAGCTAATAGGAGGGGTATCCTTTTCCCAGCCATTTTAAATACCTTTTAAAAATTGGTCGTAGAATCTTTTAAGATCTTCATTTGCTTCTGGCTGGTAGAAGTCATATCATTCTGGATAGCGATGGACTCGAGTGATGTCTTGGCTGTGCCGAATGTGTGAAAAGACCCTCAAGTATGGAGCTTTGAAGAGAAAAAGGCCAGCAAGTAGATCAGGACGTTGATATTCCTTCTATATATATACTTGCTCTCCCAATAATTATCAAAGGAAAAAGAAAAGAAAAAAATGGCCGTTCAGAGAACATCTCTGACATATTCTCCGCCGAATTTGCACCCGCAGAACCAGACAAGAGAACTTGACGTCGGCCAGGGTTATTTTTTCTTTCTCTCTCTACCGAAGGTATCACGATACACGTCGTGTCGACATTCCCGAGGGACCAAAGCCTTGAGTGCTGGATGCTCATGGCACGACGTGGAGTTGATCTATGAGACGATATCGTGAATTGGCATGCCCGTCTTGCCAGAAGAGCTAAATGCAACGACTGCAGGGAGTTTCTCACTCGCATCTGTATTTGCGGACTTATCTCGTTCTCAAACCAAGAGACATCTATACGTGTGTGTATGGGTGTGTGTGCTCATAGCTTTGTGTGCCCAGTCTTCAGACTTTTCGGATTTCCTGTTCTTGTTTCCCCACTTTCCAAGTACCAACCATGCCTAAATACGACCTGTACAGGATCTCACGGATATGCACCCGCTCAGGGGAACCCTTGCTGCCGACTCTAAAAGAACGAGAGCCGCCTCTCCCGAGTTGGGTTTACTGGTTAGGGCCGATGCTGAGGGCTATACGAGTAATTTACGTGATTGCCCAATACCCCTCGAATTGGGACACTTAAAAAAAGCACTTATATAACATCAGCGGCACCTGTATAACAAAAGAGACATTCTGCGGTTGGCGTTATGGGTAATCATTGTAGATATACAGTCCTTGATCGGTTCTTTTAGACACAGTTTCTACCAGATCGGATTGCACAATCAGATGTCTACTAAGCAGGCTTACGTGTTCTATTGGCGTTGGCCTTTAAAAACCCCTCGACAGACCCAAAAGCCAAGCGTACAGTAAGTCATTTTGCTGTGCAGGGTATATTTTATTCTAGGGTGAGCTAACCAATCACCAGGCTAATGTTGTCGTCATTATGGCCCGGGACGAAGGATTCAAGGGTATCATAGCCCAAGTTATCTTATTTCGTGTAACTTGCCGCCCGAGTTCTTTCCCGGGGAAGTGTGCAAGATGAGTAGCTATCAGCAGACTGCAACGGTGTTGTTACTGCTGCGCGTATGGAATGGTTTGACAGGCGCTGCTCGCCGCTACTCGCGCAGTCCCTCAAAACACTTACCACCAGCGTGTGAAATTAAATCACTCAGCACTGTACATAGCTGGCTAGACACTAGAAATAACTTCAGCTAACAGCCCATAAGTCTACAGAAATTATGACTGCAGGATGCGATATTCCCCCGGATGAGGCAATTAGATGGTGTTGGCACACACTTACAGGTATATAAGGATTGTCGCACTATTTATATATGCTTCATACACATCCACAGACAATAGACTACTATAAAAGATTCATAGAATCTGTCATAAAATTCTCTGGCTAAACATAAGAAGCGAGAAACTTCTTCGTAAAGATATAACTATTAGTGAATATAACAAACTGTCTCTATCCATGTAGTAAAATAGGTTTAAAAGTGACATATCCTGCCTGGAAGTTGAACTTGGATAGTGTTTTACACCCCTTATACTGCATAAAAAGCTCCGTTTGCTTTCTTGCGATATGCTACACATGCAAAATAACGTAGAAGGCTAAATAGATCACTTTAGACTACGAAAGGTATCATACGACCTCTATATAATATATAATATAATCCTGAACAGCAAACTAACCAAGTGAACCTCTTCTGCAGACACCAACAACAAAGCATTTAGTAATACAGCTACGCTAATATCTAGGCCCTCTATGGCTACGGAAAGCCCGACGGCGGCGGCACATGCGCAGGGATCTCAGCATTTGCAATACGAGGCATTATGCGGATAAAGTGAGACACACCGTGCTCATTTCACTCTCTTATGCTACACTGTATGCTCTCTTTCGTGTTATGTAGCGCGTTTATCTGCATAACGTATCGAGTCGCTGATATTTACTATTGTGTCTCGTACTTAGCTCTGCTCGAAATTTCTTATCCAAGAATTTATGTTCCACTGCTTCTTCACTGTTCCAGCTGCCTCGATGCTTGGCTTCTCCGGGGCGATACGACTTAGTGGAGCCGCCGTCGGCATCATGCTACACGTTGGAGAGTCCGCCCCTTTGCCGAGACCCGTTCTCCCTAGCTAACTACTAGTAGCTGAATTGAATCTCCCTACTTGCACGGATATGGTAAAAATAGTATTCAGGCGCGGGATAATCCGCTAGTATAGCCGATGGCTTACTATCGCCAATAATATAGTTCTCCTTAGGAGCTAGAGTTACTTTACAAGTCGCCGCCAATTACAGTTGAAGCTACTCAATTGAAGTCACTATACGCCACGGCCACGCAACTCTGATGTTCCACAGTTATTAATACAGCATATTTATAACTTTTGTGGCTCGGTTTTTTGTTTCATCAAATAAGAATATATATTGCAAAGTATGCTAACAAGGAATCCTCTTCTTAGCGAATGAATACGAGTCCATTTCGGGTCCTAAGTTTCTGACCGCCATATGCGTTCTAAGGGAGTTTTTGAGCGATATATCTCAACCAAGATTTTACGAACTATGTGGTCAAAGTTCTAAAACATTGGCCCAAGTTTAGGGGGCGGTGGACTCGCCTGACCACTGGGTTTCCGGATGCGGTAACCGTTTACCTACATAGTATGATCTATTCATGGAATACGAGCAGCGGCAGATGTATCCCGGACCAGGTACCCCGCTGTTCAACGCACTTAGAAGATTCTAAGCATACAAGCTAAAGTTTGCAGATCCGGCAACGTTGCAGCTCAACAGTTGTAGTAACATAAACGCTTGTTAGTAGATTCAGCAAAGAATTAATCGAAACAATTTCTAGATGCTCAAATTATTACATCACTGTCTTCTGAGTCTCCCTCTAATGTCTAAAACCGAGACCTCGGATTGGGTCGTCGCTGTCAGTTATGTGGATAAACCCCTGCATATCATGCTGAATGACGATGACGTTGAAGTTGGCCAACTATGTTGCATCGCCACCGCAACGCTAGCAGCCTCGACAACAAGTTCCTTTTTTTTACGAGATGCTGCGGGGGCTTTGACTCGCTACATCTCATGGCGCTCGGGTGATCGCATCCGATGGAAAGTTCTTTCGGCGCTCCTGAACATGGCAAAGTTTAATGTGTTGTACTGCATTGATATGGGTTCCAGTCGTATTGTATCTTCTCCACTTGAACCTGTTTTCCTAGAGCTAGAATTCTATAAAGAGGGAAGGTCTTCCCTCCTTCCGGCATCATTTGTTCTTCATCCATCTCACACTTCACTCTACATCCATTGACGCAACTCAGCTACTACTTCACAACAATCTCACATCAAAACACCAAAACCGCCACCATGCAGTTCACCAAGACTTTCATCACAACCCTCTTCGCAGCCTCCAATGTCGTCGCTGCTCCTACTCCTGCCGACAAGTCCATGATGGCCAATGTCCCTCAATGGACAATTGAGAACCTCAAGCGGACGTGCAATACTGCCAACACTTCATGCACTTGGACATTTGCTGTCGACACCCATCTCGCTGCTGCCACATCTTGCACATACGTTGTCAAAGCGGCCAAAGATGCCTCACAAGCCAACGGAGGTCCTGTCACTTGCGGACCTTACACAGTCACATCCGGCTGGAGCGGCCAATTTGGCCCTGGCAATGGCTTCACCACTTTTGCTGTGACCGATGCCGCGAAGAAGCTTATTGTCTGGCCCGCCTATACCGATGCGCAGGTCCAAGCTGGCAAGGTCGTGTCGCCCAACCAGAGCTACGCCCCTACCAACTTGCCATAGAGGGGACTAGCTTTGGTGTCCGATTTTGAATTTATGAACACTTTGGGGACATATAGACGGATAAATAGAGGATTCGGGGAAGGTTGTATATGAAGCTTTGGAAGTTAGAAGCCATAAAGTATAATGTAATGAAATATAATATGATACTCTCTACTTTGACCAGCACCATGTAGGCCTGTAAAGTTCTCGTGCATGATGTACGTAAATATTCGTTGAGTAGATCCAAACTTTTTATATTTCTTTTGGGGCCCTCAAAGGTTTATATAATTTTGGCTTTCTCACGGTTGTGTTGTTGTGCCACTGGCGTGTAACTTTATCTTCGGTGTGGAACTTAATCTTGAACGTTATCTTGAACGTTATTGTTGTTGGGCCATATAGTCGATCTAACTTTGACTGACCTTGATTTGCTGCTTTTGGATAACTTTATCTATTCCAATCATTAAATAAGGGACTAATCGCAGCTTTTAAATGCACCAGCCCTCTGTGAATTATATGACTGAATCTATAAATCAGATCTTTATACAATTTCTTTCTATAAAAAGATATATAATTAACATGCAGTGTGAATGAGATCATTCATGACTAATCTAGTCAAACATAGAGTAATTTTTCATGACACGTACAGCATTGAGAAGCATTGTATTAGTGCGTCGGTCTAATACAAGGACAGCCCATGTGCTCGAATCATCTGGCACAATCTATTCATATTCCATACGGCGTATTATTGGCGTTTGTTTAAGAGAGAGAGTTAAGAAGATTACAGATTACACTGACGGTATTCTAGGACATTTGTTTGGCTCATAGTGTCTTTTTCATATCTCACGCTACAAAGAGTGTGTAACTCATGAAAAGCTGTAAATTACATCCTTCTGATCTTTTTTTGTGTAATTTATAGGAAACAGGCTGCCTAGCGAGGTTGTAGCCGGATTTCGTATGCCTTTGAGCGTTATATTCAGCTCCATGGGAGTTGCTCTGACGTATAGAGGGTGGAATATCTATGGATATTGACAAACTAACTATTTCATTCTCTGAAGTAATCATCAGAATGAATGAAAGTAGGTATATTCAATATATTAATGTCCCTTGGCTCTAAATGAGGGCGTGAGGTCTGTTCGGCCAATCGGATAGAGTGTTATTTATTGCGTTTCATGACTTTGAGCGTAGTCTTTCGCAGCTTAGCAAATCATGTGATGTTTTCCATCTCAAAATCTTTCTTTGAAGTAGCACAGGGTCTCAATTTACTCGTTTTGTTTCAAGTTGTCACTCGTGGCCAGATTATTCTTCTACTTTGCGCGTCTCAACATCCTGAGCCACTGTTATCATTGCTGTTGGTTATCATGGATTGAATGGGCCAGATACTACCAATTGCAATAAAGTCTAACGTATTTAAAAATAGGGGAGAGTTCTAGGCTTGAAGAGAATAGATTGCTCATACGAAGTGGCTGGTTCACGAAGGAACTAGAATTGTCAAACAGGAAGCTTCATTTCATCATATATATACTAGCTAGCTTTATTAACTGTTTTGGTCACGCCATTATGTACATTTTCCTTATTATTGCCCACAGGTAGCAGTAAACAAGCCAAAGAAAGAAGCTCGTATGTGTCACAATCAGCTAGAAGTGATGTACGCTATTACTTTGGCAAGGATTGGTGACCTAGGACTTAAGCAAAACCCGCACTGACCACGAAGCTCACATCGTCGTTGAACAGGGTAGGGCTGTCAAAGGCATGCTCGCCACCGTTAGCAGCGATGTAGCCAAGGGCGTTGTAGTGTCGCCACCAGCGATTGGGATAGCTCCATGAGTGGAAAGAGTTGCCCTGGCCATTAAGGCCTGCTTGCGGGCAAAATGTGGCGTCCTCACCGAACAGCTTGCTGCCGTCATTGGCGTTGAGAACTAGAGCGTAATTAGAGTGACGGATATAGCTGCCGGGAGTGTCGACAGACTCAAACGAGAAGCAGGCACTGTTCCCAAGACCAGTGTGGACGATCCAACTGGCCTGCTGCTTGAGAGCGGTGCTGTCAGATGACGAGACAACCTGAGTGTTGACAGTTGAACCCGAGTGTGCGATATATCGCGTTGTGCAGCAGGCGGTTGTAGCACGCAGAGAAATGTGCGATCCAACGCTGAGAGATGGTCCACTGGTCATCAAGCTGGGGTCGAATGTATATTTGGCAGCCACAATGTTGGCTTGGACTGAGTTTTCGGTGGAATCAGATGGGTAGCCCGTGGTCATGACGCCCTCGTAAAAGGTTCCCTGGGCGCCGTCACTGTTATCACCACCAGTACCAAGGATGATGGCACCCTCCTTGCTCATTGGCTGATAGCCGCCATTGGGACGTACGCCGCTGTAGAATGTTGATAGAGAGCCAGTGGTAGAGTCTCCGCCACGGATTGCCCACTGGTTCGGCTGACCCTTGACAATTGCGGTGACAAATCGAGATGTGATTGTCGGGTCAGCAGGGTTGTTGATGGGGTCGAAACCAGAGAAAAGACCGTTTTCCAAGTCGGCCATGATCCACGGGCCACTTCCAGAGCCTGTTCCGCGACCAGAGCCATCACCGGTTCCAAAGTAGATGGCTTCCATGTGGCCGTTGCCGGTATCGCGAGAGTTGGTCTCGGCGTTACCATAGTCAAAACAACAAGCCGTGTTGTAGTGAGTGCCGTCAAAAACAGCGTACATGCCCTCAGGACTATCCCCTGTTGCAGTTCCATTGGCGTTGTTGTTGCGGTAGCCCGTAAACGGTGCAATGAAGACACCATATGCTTTTTGGCCGTTTAGCCTGACAGGCGCACCAATTGCGCCAGCTAAGTTATCAAGGCCCCCTGGTAGTGGCCCTTGGGCGGCACCGCCGGGAGGAGCCTGTGTGATGTGGTTACCATGGCCAGACTGGTCATAGATGATAGAGATGAGGCACGTTGTCGACGCGCAGAAGGAGTCTTGAGCGCCGGCATTGGCAACACCACCGGCAGATAGCGGCGAGATCGTAGTCGTAGCATTGTCGGAGCCGCGTCGTACCTGATAGAGTGGGCCGCTATAAGCTCCATACAAGGCACGAGTTGTGCTATGTGCGGCAACGCATGGTGTGCCACCAGACGCGTAGATGTCACAAGGTCCAGCAGCAACAAGCTGAAGAGAACCAGCGGCAGCTAGGCCCAAGGTAAAAACGCTAACGCGTTCGCGGCTTGGTTTGGAGAACATATCTATCTATATAGAAGAACAATGAGATGGATATGGCTGTGGTCTTGAATCGATCGATGAGACTGATCTGCAACGAACAGAAAGAAAGGGCGATCTCTGTGGTTTTTAAGCTGAGCAACGCTGATCTTCCCTAACCAACATTCATCCATATCCAATGTGATAAAATGTTATATGATTCTAGCTTAAAAGCAGGAACATGTTTTACCAAAGAGGCAGGAGGTTTCTCTAGAGGGTATGGGCGAATACTCCAAGTATTTGGAAATACTACCTTTCAACTATCCTTGCCCTCTTTAACATTATGCTCGCCTTACAGTAGTCTTAAACCGTAGCTTGAAATGGCCGAGATAGTCCCGTTGGAGTGGTAACCTTGTGTCATACATACCGCTTTTCAATATCACAAGAAGGGCCGTCATGAGGCTGGATCTGGGGTATGATCATACGGATAGAATGAGACATACACTTTCTTGAGGATTAGCGTCTGCGTAGTTTGGTTCTAGATGAACACACTAATGCAAAACAGGAGAATAAAACAGCCCATACAACGACGGGCTTTTACAATTTGAGTAACCCGGTATGGAGACGAGAAGAAAATTTGCTTCCGAAAAAAGTAATATTCTTGTTCCCTAAAACATGAATGCATCTACCAAATCGGGAACGAATACTGTTTGTTATTTGTGATATCCTAGCTCCATGATAATAATTCCACATAAACTTACATCCAACTGCCGGCATCAACAAGAGACCGTGGTTGTCTCACCAAATCACGCTAAGTACTAACAAGATCCTACTATCTCACGCTAGGAACAAAATACTGCTATGCAAGCTGCTAAGCTGCAGAGCTACTTGACTCCCTTGCATGATTTAGCCTGTGCGGGAATTTTCCTTAAGCGTGCCAATAGATGTAGACAATTGCAGCGCTGCCTGGCGTAGGATCACACAAGTCCCACTATTATCGTGGGGAAGACTTGGGGAAGCCTTGTTGGTCTTGGTGTTGGGAGTCAAAGGTTCGCTTTTACAATCGCATTTGGGTAGCGGCAATAATGTCACTAAACTCCGAGTAGTGCTAACCAAAGCTAAGCAAAGTATGATACTACTGATGAAAGCATAAACATCTAGATCGGTAGATCCCTTGTGCCTGGCATGCCTACTACCCTCCATAAACTACCAGCCTGATTCCACTCCATTCGAACAAAGTCAAACTGGCCTGCAGTAAGAAAGCTTCTCTCGCTGATGCCATGATAAGACTTGCGTTGGGTTGTTTCAGCATCCGCTGATGTTTGCTGTTCTCTGCGTGTTACTACTGGCTTAAAGACGCTAGCTTAGTTATAAAAGGATTGTTGATAGTTACATGGATGGCGGATAAGGTTGGCCGAGAAGTTATTTACTAGCTGATCGCGGCGCGTCGGAACGGCAGCATATCCCGGCGGGGGCCAGTCATATAAAAGGCAGGGTAGTGTTTGTCAATGCGCATTGTTAATCAAGAGTTTGCGAGAACGAGATAATCCCTGCCGAAGCCGACGAGGGGTGTTGTTTTCACATGATCCTTCGGCACTATGACCAGATGAATGTTACGATGGCCAAGCCAAACGAAACGAAATAAAACTACATGTGACTAGAGGTTCTTGGCATTGTTAGAACAAACGTGCAAGATCAGCCGGACCGGAGGGCCGTTTAAAACAAAGAGCACGAGTACAACGTAGCACATGACGGATCGACAGAATGTAGTTGGGTCACGGGTAGGAGAAGCGTCATGGAGCAACGCGAGTCGCGGCCGCAGGCGCAAATCAGCATCTAAATGAGACCCGATCTTCTGCAGAGGTTGCTTTAGCCTTTATAAAACAAAATTGAGGGCCATTCCTTAAGATTCTATAGCTCTTTGGAGCGAAGCTGCAATCAAAGCTATTCCGGGCCAATAAGCCGCTAACAATGGCTGCTTTCATATGTAAGCGAAACCCCGCCTTTCTTTGGAAATAATGCGCGATGCTTTTCTGCGCTTACTAGATCAATAATCTCCAAGTTCATGCCATTGGGTGGATAGGAATTGACTTTTTCGGCCCCTTGTTATACAGTAGCTTCTCAGTTGATCAGAAAGCTAGAACGAACAAGCTCCAGGCATTATGACGTATTTTACGGTGAGAACCTTATGTTGGTGTTGGCTTCACTTATCTTGAAATGAGCTAGATACCCACATGCATGTTGTGACGGGCATCTCTCAACCTATTTTGCACGATTCACTATAAGGCGCCCAACATGTTTGTTTACACTTGCTGGCCCCATATCGAGCTTGGGTACTACAAAAGCGATTCGATCATGATTTCAAAATGTCCTGATACTCAAGCCGCACTGAAAATAGAACAAAATAGAACAATTATTTCTTCCCACTTTCTCCTATCGAATATGAATGCAACATAGAAAGCTCACAATCATGGAGCCCGTACCAACATCTGGAAGACGCTAAAATATGGCAAATCTTTGATGGAATTAAAGTAAAGGTTGAACCACATTATTCGGGTAGAATGATGCGCACTACTTGAGAGTATACAGAATTTTCCACTTACGATACCGACCGATGTTCTTCTCCGCAGTAAAGACGCGAACCAATGCAATACCTGACGCTATATGACCGATTCCTATTCTATCTAAATCTCTTGTCTCGACTCGCCAATTGCAAGGACTGTAGGCTGTAGCCCTGTCTATCTGCGCGAAACTAAAAGACAGACCGATCACGACTCAGAATACACGGGGGAAAAAATGATGACGGAAAAGAGCTTTACGTTTGAAGCAAGTTTGAAACAACGAAATTATGAAGAGCAATCTTTGTGCAATTGGTCAAAAACAAGCGCCAGAGTACTGTATTTCTCCTTGTCGATTTAAGAGACAGTGCGGCCTCCGTTGTCAATGGAAAATGCATGGCTTCTCATGCAATTTCGAAACAAGAAACGTGCATTGTCCTTCTGACGGTTAGCGATGTGAAAAAAAAAAAATCATCGATTTGCAAAGAACCGAAATCTGAATACAGCTGCTCTTGGGCCTTGCAGAGGGCGCGATGCCCAGATGGCACATTGGGTTCATTGAATCATTCCTCTCAATCAAAAATCGTGTTAGACGACTATACTTTTCCAGTTACATGTATCCTCGCGTGGTAGCTACGCGATTGGATTGGTTCTCCGAGATTGAACATCTTCGCAAGGGTGGGTGGTAAGGTCTGTACAGGGTATCATCTTGCTTACAACTGCTCGATTTAGTCAATTTAAACAGTCTGCACATAAAGTACTCTTGGGATAGAAGTTATTGTAGTAGCATGTGCAAGACGATAGAGCAGTCTTACTGACTAAACAAATGGTTTCACAATTTAGTGGCTGCGCCTCTCGATAAGCGTGTATTGATCATTTTCTATACCTGCCCAAGGAATTTTTGCTTCAAGTGGCTATGTATCACTGTGCTGGCATACTGGAAATATACACTCCACTGCACAGGAGTCTCCTCGACTAGAACCCTCTGAGTTAAGTTTGGTCCTTAGTTCTTGATCAGAGCAACCTATCTGCTATGTCTTCTCCCTTCTACAGAAAATTAATGGCGTGCACATCTGCTCATGTAATTACGAGTACTCAATAACGATGAGGCTGCTTACAGCCTTTTACGATTAGAAGATGTTTCAACTCATCACGACGTTGCTGACAAAAAGTTGCCTATTTGGGTACCTAAATAGCAGCCACGAATTGCACAGGTGGGGCTTCGGAAGTCTTTGTTTATGCACAAATAATCTCCGCGTCGTGAAATACAGAGATAAGCAGCTGTCATTATGCTATTTTCTCAGGTACACCCAGAGTAAACGGCCATGGTCAATTTTCGTAGATAGGTTTTAGCGGACCCTGTCAGCAGAATTGCCACATTGGGAGTATATGGCTGACTTGCCTGCCAAATAGGATACATCGTGGCGCATGGCTTTCCTTCAGCCTTCTTATAGATCTACCGCCTTTCATTTAGCTAAAGTAAGGATGAAATAGTCTTTCTGGTCCTAGAATAGAATAGAATAACAAGTTGTTTTCCTCTCAAGAATATATAAGCGAGCATCCCGCTGCCTATGTCATGAAAAAAATACCAGCACGTCACAGATATCAGTTCCATCCAAACCAAATCGATCAACATCACACACGATTTCGAAACAAATTTACCCACGCCTATATAAATTTGTATTCATTCTTAGGCATGACCACCATAGCAACGAGCCGCTACGCGGAAGCACACGCCAACCAACGAGGACCCGGCGATGCAAGGCCTACTGCCCTACAGATTATCAAAGATGAACAAAGAGAAGGAAACATGAAGGACAAAGTTGTGCTCATTACCGGTTGCTCTTCAGGACTAGGAATCGAGACAGCGAGAGCGATGAAAGCTACCGGCGCAACCGTTTTTGTTACAGCTCGCAATATGGACAAGGCGAAAGAAGCGCTTGGGGATATTCTAGATGGCGACCGTGTCCATCTCCTTAAGCTGAACCTTGAGTCCTTTGATAGCGTTCGATCTTGTGTCGAAGAGTTCAAGTCAAAGAGCGGTACTCTTAATATCCTCATCGAAAACGCAGGGATTCGGCACGTGCCCTTCGGCAGGACTTCAGACGGATACGAAAAGCACTGGGGCACAAACCATCTCTCTCATTTTCTTCTCCTTGAGCTTCTGAGACCGACCCTATTGGCATCATCAACTCCAGAATTTTGCTCGAGAGTTGTAATTGTTTCTTCTACTGCTCATAGAAATGCCCCTATGGACTTTGGAGATCTGAACTGGGAAAAACGCAAATACGATCGTCCCACCGCATACGGCCAGAGCAAGCTAGCAAATGTCTATACCGCTAGTGAGATTGAGAGAAGATATGGCGCTCAAGGCCTCCATGCATGGAGCGTGCACCCCGGCGGAATTCGAACAGGGCTACAGGCACCAAGTCAATGGGATGTCAAGGATTGGATGGTAATCATTAAATCTGGTCCTATGGCAACATTTCACTCGGTGATGAATGCTGAGCAAGGTGCCTCAACTTCAGTATGGGCTGCTGTTAGCAGAGACCTGGAGGGCCAAGGTGGAAAGTACTGTGAAAGGAATCGATTCAGCGAGCCACTAAAGGAAGGTTGGAAAATGATTGATCCAGGCCATGCCGAATGGGCGTACGATCAAGACGCAGCGGCGAGACTATACGACTTGTCATTGAAGGAGATAGGAGCATAAATACGCTTCTCGGATCTTTAATTTTTTTTTCGATCGATAATACTGCTATATAATCTGCATTGGCAAGATATCGCTGTTCAAATTGCCAGAGGAGGTAGTGGGAATGAGAGGGGTAACAGAACAATTAAGCATATGGGCTTAAATTTGCAAGGATGAGGTTGAATAGTGTACAATAGAGGGAATATAATGACTCGGCAATTTAAATAGATATCATTTAGCAAGTTACTATATATAAAGATATTTTGATTGATTCTCGGTTATCAATGCCTTTCCTCTTCCCTTCAATGTGCTAAAATCTATCGTAGTATTTCATAAAAGAGAAAGGGAATGGCCTGTCAGATATCCAATGTTCGAAGAAAGGAGGCCGGCACGTAAATCGTCATTTAGAGCTAGCTAGCTAATCCTTTCCTCAATTTCTTTTAGCATTGAGACATTTAACTCCCACGAGCAATCTTCTGGAGTTGGGATAGATCTCCATTGAACACATCAGAGTCGCCGCCCCAAGGAGCCGAGTCGCTGTTCTGCCAAATGGTATAATAACTCCAGCCATTGGGTAGCGTGCCCACAGAGCTGGCGTACCTTGCGACAACCAGAGGGGATTTGTTACCGAACGAGCCATTGTTTCCCGTACACAACTGCCACCAGCTAGTGGAAGTGTAAATGAGAGGATACTGAGTCGTAGCAGCATGGTAAGTTGTGATGAAATCGTTGATCCAGCTGACCATGGCACTAGTGCTCAATCCGTAACAGCTGTCACCGCTGGGAGCATACTCGAGATCAAGCATTCCAGGCAGAGTAATGCCATCAGATGACCAACCTCCTCCATGTTTTAGGAAATAGTTGGCCTGAGCCGCACCGGAAGAAGAAGCTGGTTGCGCAAAGTGGTAACCACCTCGAATAAAACCTGCTTGTGTAGCTTGTGTGTAGTGATCGCTGAAACTGGGATCAATGTATGTAGTGCCTTCGGTGGCCTATAATTTGGAAGCATTAGCATTAGAACGTGATGAAAAATAAAGATGTAATATGAACCTTTATAATAACGAATCGGGCACCATCGGAATATGCTTGTTTAAAGTTAACAGTAGGCTGATAGTGGGATATATCGAAGCCTTGAACGGATGCACTTGCTATAGAAGACAAGATGCTGATTCCGGCAGCAATGGAAACAATTGACCTCATTGTAAAGTATGTTAGACTTAATTGTAAGAGCTGATAAACCAACTGAGACTGGAAAGCTATGTTTGTCTAAAGCGGCACCTCCTTGACGCCATGACGGGACATTATATACGTACGCCTCGGATCAGCGAAGGAGCGAATGTAACCCTCTCAACTCCGTGAGTCGATACCGATATGCTTAAGAGCAAAAGTTCTGGCATATTGCTTATTTTGTTTTAGACAAAGGATATCAGATCTTGTACTAGCGCCCTTTCCGGCACGTTCATGATTTGACGCATCAGGCTTTACATTTGCTCCTCGTGGTGCAGCTCTTGATATTAAACCCCACCATTTTGGGCAGCACAACCACTCAAGATGGGCCTAGGTCCGAGAGCTGAACACAATCCCTGACTGCAAACGGGTCCATTTGGCCGGCAGTTTAGTCGAGTTTGGTAGGTGGTACATTTAGGAAGTCCGGCTGAAAGAAGGCTTCCGTTACGACCCAGTTACTAAACGTAACAAGCGTAACATATAATCTTTACCATCAGCAAGAGCCACGCAGTTGGGTGTCCGGACGAAGAATACCGGCATACAAAATACATTTCTCTCTTTATGTACCTAGAAGCACCATAAGCGCAACAGATAAGGCAACGTCTTCTCATATCATCTACCCCGCCCATTGCCAACCGGATTCTATCCGGCAGTTCTAGCCGATTACATCGGTCGATTACATCAATTCTGTGTCCTTCCTTTTTTCGCACTTCCATACTGCGCACTGCTTCCTGCTCATGGCTTAGCGCCCCCCGCTAGGTTGCAGATCTATCATAGATAGACCACGCGGAAGAGCATTGGACCTGGAGCACTTTATGGCAACGAGATTGCCGTGCGGAGCTATCTCTATTGACCTGCTTCTATGAGCTTTAAAAGATTCACAATGAGCCAATGATCGGAATTTTGGGTTATCTAATTCACCTTTCTTGAATTCAAGTATGTAGCGTTTTTGAAGATGCATGCGTAAGAGGAACTAAAGACGTACGAATGTTATATCACAGAGTTGCGAAATCGACTAGAAAAGTGAAATGTACAGGCATGAATGGAAACTTAACTGTCAGTCATCTGAATATGATGAATTGTATCCACGGTTTTGAGACGTACCTGTTTCCAATAAGGTTATAGAGACAGTGAGTGACACTACTAGGAGAACCGAGAGTGAGATGATGGGTCAACGTAATGAGTGATGCGATGGAAAATTTTGGTTTCTAGTTTTCAAATTATATTAAAATAGATCTCACAAGGAACGATATATTTTCGTAGCTTGCTAGTCTCAATGGCGGAACTGAAGATGCAGCATACTATTCCTTTTGCCATACGGTCTTTCGCACTAAGGAGGTCGAAATCATATCATACGAGTTTGGGATTTGGCTCTTCCATGATAAGTATTGTTATATATTATAATTTGCGTGCACTACTTAATCCTCAACTTGCAATCCTGACTCTGCAAGTCTTCAAGATGAGTTGTCATGAGAACCGGCGTCATAATAGCATGATTTTGCCTGCAAAACTATCACGAGAGCGTCATAATAAAATCGTTATTGTGACTGCTAATTTCCACTTAGGCTAAAATGCACCGCCTGGACGGAGGTTGGAATAATGGTAGATCAACCAAAGACGAATAATCAATATTGATAAAATATTCCAATTCATCTAAGATTTCTTACTTATGTCTCCCTTGCTGAGATGTCTATCGAGACTACATAGATCTGGCTCCGCGAAGGCCATTTTTGATCGCCCATGTATACAGATATGTGTGGGCACTAGATAAATGTATTGATTATTATGAAAAGCTTGTGTCAAATTGGCCATCAGGTCCTCCCGATTTGCTCTTACACCCTATAGGCCGGAGCCACCCGCTAAAGCGCATTCAGTATACGGGTTTGGCGTATGAAACACTGATACTCCGCCAGGTGTGTGGCGCATTACCGAGGTGATAGGCACTTAGACTTGAGCCTTACAGTGGACGAGCTACTCGTCTAAATGACAGAAGTTAAAACATCACTAGGAGAATAGGCATCAATCAGTATTGGGAGGAAAGGAGTGGCTAGGAAGGCATCGGCTGCGGCAGTAGTAATAAAGGGGGTCGGTAGCGAGAAGATTGTTGGCGAGTGCAGCAGAGTCCTCCGCGCCAAGAATGGCAATTGCAACAGCTGCGGGGTCCTGTGGTACAAAGGAAGAGAGGAGGAGGCGAGGTCCGAGGCAAGGGACAGTGATGGTGATGGTGGCGGCGGGGTGAACGCCGACAAGAGATAACTCTTCTCCATCTCTATCTGTTCTCCATATTTTTACATGGGCAAAACTTATCATCGAGCGATTATTATCCATTCCCACCGGGACGAGAGACGAGGCAATATCAGCTTTATCCAATACGTACATAGCCTGGATTGGATACAACTTCATTTGATTCAATCGACGACTAGAGGCAGTAGTGCTGGATAACACAAAATGACAAATATTCAGGATAGGAAGTGACAAACAATAAAAGGGCTAACCTCGGAGAGTGGTCACAGCTATTCTTCATCATTAGACGATTATTAATTGTGTGCTTAATACAGGTCCAAATGCCGTCGCATTGTTCACATGTAAGCAGTCTCGCGTGGAGACGGTAGCATCTTGACCATAAAGTATTGAGAATTGAAGACAAAGCAGAAAGAAAAGAGCAAGAAGAGGTCTGTCCCTCATCTTGAAACTCAGGCTTGTGACAATGAGCGTGAGAAGAGGGATGCTTATCGCGTAGGTAAATATATGTGGTCACAATCCCGCGAGTAACACTGATTGTCAGTACTAGCGCTACTTCATCTTTCGCTGCTGCTGTCTCTACTCCTCCTATCACAGCTACTGCCTCTACTATTTCTACTCATTGAATAATATTGCTGCAGACATTGCTCAAAGTTGGTGAAGGAATATGATCTACTTGGCCAATCTCTTGCCTCTCTTGCGTTAGGGAGTGACAAGCGGTGGTGAGCGGTGGTGAGGAAACACCGAAAAGTTCTCTTGAGAGTCATTGCGAAATTGCCTACGTTTAGAATGAGTCAAAAATCGGAGTCTAATCTGAATGACGTGTGATGACTTGTGCGGCGAGCTAATGAGCTGCGAGCTGTGTAGTATTCGTATGAGACTGCAGATAGTATGGGCCACTGAACTTATATTTAAGCTTGTCTACATTGCAATTGGCTATATTACTGTTGCTAAGTATCGTATGGGATTTTCTTCTCGTATATGTGTGCATTTATATACGATACAATAACGAACTGCACGCTACTATGGGATGATGATATTGCCAAAGGTCAAGCAGTCAGATATTGTCACTCCCGACCTACTAGGTATATCTACCCTTAGACCATCGTCTCCGAGTTTGCCGTCGCAAACTTGCCATATCAATTATCGCGAAGTACTAATAAATAGGCGCGAGCAAGTTGTGAGTGTCGCCCTGCCTGTTGTTCTCGCACCCTTCCATAATGGTGCCCATGCTCCCAAAATAGCCGTAATTCCAGTGCAGAGAATCATAGGCCCATACTTGGTGGCATAGCCCAACGGCTCCCCTGTGAGCAGATCCTTTATAGACAAGAGAGAGCCTGAAACAGGGCCTGACATTACATAACCCACGCCACGGCCGCCCATGAGGAGACCAAAAACCAGAGAAGTTTCTGCAGCTCGATCATCTTTTCTAATTTCTTCGGTCATACTAGACCAGGTAGAGCTGAACCCACCTGCGAAAAAGCCGTATAGGACGACGAAAACAACCATGGTGCTGAGATGGCGACCGAGCCCCCACAGGAGAAAGACGGGAATAGCACTGCCGAAAGATGAAAGGAGAATGAGTTTAGTCGCAGAGAGCCTATCGCCCAGCATGCCATGAACTAATGACCCAGGCACCGAAGCCGTGGAGAAGAGTGCAAGCAAGATGGGACCAGTAACAGAAGATAGACCAATGGCCGATGCATAAGAAGCCACATATGTGCTTGGCATGAGATAGCCAAGAGATTGAACGACTACGCCGAACTGCATCATCCAAAACGAAGTATGGCGGAGAAACGCAAACGAGAGCGGCCGGGCGCGAGACACAGTCGATAGTGGAATGCGCGGTTTGAGAAAGAAAAGAGTCGGCAGTGTCAACAGCGCGGAAGCTATAGCCCAAGAAAGGATTGTTGCACGGAGACCGAACTTTTGTAGCAAGGCATTGAAGAGGAACGGCATTGCCACACCCACCGATGACTTACCACTCCACATAATTCCATAGGCCAGGGATTTGCGTTCGATAAACCATTCGTCCATGTAAAGGGAGATAGGGCTGAAAAGCAGGCCGCAGCCAATTGAATAGAGGGCGCCTTGTGTGGCGATCAAACCTGGGATGCTGCTAACAAAAGCAGATGCAGACAGGCTTGCAACGGTGAGGACGAGCCCCAAAGGACCGCACCAGCGTCGTAGATATGGATACTTGCTGAGAATCACGAATGCGACGGGCATCAGCAAATACATAATGCCCATTTGCATGGATCCGACAGTGGCGATGGCTCCAGGAGACGCATCTATCCCGTGATCAGGGTTGCTGTAATACTCTTGAAAGATGCCAAAAGAGACAGAGTAGCCTATCAAATTATGTCAATGCTCAACGCAGCTTATCGTTTATTCCTCGAAGAAGTTGAAGAAGTACCCCAAATAGGAGCTTGAGCAGCTGTACAACATGCAAGGGCGAGATATGCACCGCGGCCATAGTCTGCCGGAGGCAGCGTTTGCTCACCCTGTGCCGGATTTCTAGAATTCTCTTCACGGCCGTGCTCGTCGTGTGTATAGACACCATCCAGCTCATGGTCATCGCCGGCAACAGAATTGGCCATATTGTGTCATCAAAATTAGCAGCGTATGGGTAAATAGCGAGTTTATAATTTTTGAGAAGCTTGGAAAGTCATGATCCTGTAGCAAAACGGTTTCTTTTTGACTTTTAGTATGGTATGCCGAGATCTATGGAGCCACGTGCGTCAGCAGTCCGACATCGCAGACTGGCGCTTTTACACTGATGGGGGGCTTCAACATATCAATGAAGCGACTGCATGATGTTTATAGCAGCCTCATGGTTGCCTTTTCGTGAGCTTACCTAACTTGTTATGTTAACAATTGCAAATATGGCGTTCTCATTAAGAGGAATGTTTTGTACAACACGTACGACTAGTTGCCCAAAGCGGAAGTCTCCAAAAATGCGGCGAAGCCATTTCAGTTGGAAGAGCTTGGAGTTCTAGGTACATCCGGAAAATATCCGACTTTCACATCTTGTTTGAGAGGATTTGAATATTTTCTTGCCGGATTTGACGTTGCATTTGATTCGTGATATAATAGCTGTGAACGGAAGTGCCAAGACAAGACACCACTATCATTGGGCGCTCTATGCATGAGTACCTAACGCCTTTTCAGTTTCGGGATATTATTCTACATTTGATACATGTGTTTCCCGCACCAGACAGCTAGGGCGCCATATGAAATGGAAGCTTGTGATGCACGTAGCAAGGTCGGGCATGTACGAAAGAGGTAGCTGTAAGTCAACCGCTGCCTCGTGTGGCAGCAAGCTGGTACCAACTACACGGAACCCATATGCTTCTCGCACTAACATTGACAGCAAGCCAATGACTGTTCCTCTTATTTATCATTCTCATCCTCATTAGATGGCCCCCATTCTATTAGGTCGCAGGATTGGTGATGTTAGAGCATCTTTCACCCGGGATGCTGCGGCTGTCGCCATTCTTACTCCGTACTCCGCTGTCTGCAAGGTTCTAGATCCAGCGGTGACTGGTCCAAGTGGCCGGGCTAAATTAGATCTGTCTGCACGAGCTCTCGCTTGCTGGGGCTGCGTAAGTTTTTCCCAAAATGTAGCGTGCGATCTGGCTACCAGATGCCGCTAAATATGCCGCAGCGTACATATTGCTACATGCAGTTGTAAAAACGCTGCCACGCGTCGTAGCATTATCTCCACGCTCGACGTCTGTGCTTGCGGGCATGCCGTCTCCTTATTCAATGTCAAGAACGACGCATGGCAGCTGACAGGCCAATTCTTGAACCCTGCCGTGGTAGTTTTGCATTTGAGCGAGTATTACACCATAAAAGCCGTAGAGAGAGTAGAGGAGACAATGCATGCTTATGGGCAGGGGTGTTGAGCTAATTCAACCTCCTTTTACCAGGCTAACGGCCTGAGTTTGACATATTTATCAAATTGGCAGCAGGCGGCTCTTCCCATGCAAGTAAATGAAGCATTCTTATCAAGCTTATGATATGTACCGAGCTTGCGGATTCTCGGCAGGCGCCGCCAGGGTACTCCGTATAGATGTATAGTTACGCACGGAGTAACGACCCCAAGTCTAGGGGACACAGCGCAATTAGCCAGTATGATTTTAAGCAGTCAATAGTTGCCGTTAGTGGCCTACCAGCCGCTGTCAGCGCGTTGTAAACTAGCTGAATTCCAGATTATAGTCGGCATCTTGAGAAAATCAAATAGCCGAGTTGTCAAATTGTCACGCAAAGTTGAGACTGTGAGCTATTGGGGAGCGGGATACCGTAACGTGACGTTCTTGTGACAGAAGTGGCACACATCTTACACATTGGAGCTGTCATTTCGTTTTGTTAGTATTCACTTATATTTAAAAAAAAAAAAAAAGGCTTGATTGCATTTCTGACCTACTTATCAGCATAATGCGAGGACTAGAACGCAGAGTGAGGCCCGTAACGCAGCTGCTCTTACAAACAGCTCGCTATGCATCAACGACATCAGCTCCCCGGATCACGACGGCCACAGAAGCAGCGTCTTATATGATGGATCAGTTTGCAAACAAAGTCACAAAGCGGAGCCAATTCATCGATTCAAATCAGCTACAACAATTGGCGGTGATGCTTGGTCGACCAGTCCTTAACGGCCACGACATAAGCAGGATGAACATTCCCGCAGGCACACCGATTCCTTCAGCACACCACCTTGTCTATTTCACACCAATGGAGCTTGAGAGTCAACTTGGTGCTGACGGAAGTGACCGCACTTTCAACGCGCCCGCCCCGTTCACAAGGAGGATGTGGGCAGGTGGCCATATGAAGTTTGATACAAGTCACCCCTTGAGGGTTGGAGAGGAAGCGGAAGAGCACACAAGGTTGATCAGTGCGGTTGCGAAGACGAGCAGATCCGCGGGCGAGATGGTACTCGTTGAAGTAGAAAAGAAGATTCATGGATCAAGGGGCCTGGCACTTGTCGACAAAAGGTCGTGGGTTTTTAGACCAATGTTATCTTCTAATCCTCAGGGGGGCGTAGCGCTTAGAAGAATCGACGGCAATATCCTAGCTCCATCATCTGTCTCTGATGTAATAAATGACAGCAGTGGTGAGTATTACGGCGTCTTTCTCAGGGCCGTGCTTATAAGATGCTTACTGTGGCTAATTCTTTTGCCACAGCCTTTCCCATACGCAAGCTGTCTTGGTCTCCGGTTGGCCTTTTTCGATTTTCAGCCCTTACATTTAACGGCCACAAAATCCATTACAACGAAGATTGGACTCGTACCGCAGAGGGTCACCCCGGTATTGTTGTCCACGGGCCCCTGAATGTTATCAATTTGCTGGACTATTGGAGAGATATTCACGGAGAAGGCGCAGGGCCAGATGAGATTATCTACAGGGCAATTTCACCTGTTTATGGAGGAGAAGAATACCAAATTCGGACGGTAGATATAATCGGGACGAATTCTAGTCGAGTGTTTGATGTGGTTGCAGAGAAGGGTGGGAATGTTATCATGAAAGCTTCTATAATCAAAAAGCTATAAACTGACTAGGCATTCTAGAACTGTGAATAATACTTCATTTACATTAAGCATCAAAGTGAAATTTCTGACTCATGTACATTGTTCAACGGAGCTATGGCATCACCCCTTTCTTCGTCTTTTAACTCCTATTCCACTCGCATGTGCCTCCCTGAATTAAGCTCCCCTATTTCACCATTTGATTCTGCTGTACTCCATACAAGTTATCAATCACAGCTATGCCTCTATATCAAGTCTCAAAGCTTAGTTGATAGCACCACGTGTGTATGTCAATGAAATGCAGATCGCGATGTTTCGTATAAATAATTTGGCTGCACTGCGGGTACGGACACTGTGTCCGGCTAAGTAGATTCTAGGCTAGAAAATGTAGCTAACGTCGGCTACTTGCGCCAGGGCCCTTTATTTAGAAGCTATACATCATGCGAAGTAATGGAAGGACTCTTGAATCTCGGACGCATGACATATTCTGATCACTTCCGGCAGATAATTGATTACTTCTAAAAGGAAATTTTGTATTCTGCTGCTTCTTTATATAAAGAGTTGCCCCCATGATATTTTCCCTTGCCTGGGCAACCCGTGCGGGGGTGCTGACTCGATCAACGCCAAAGGTCTGGTATCACATATACAACTGCCTGCGTTCTTTCAGGATTCAATCAGATAAACTAGTGCTTGACGTGGCACCTACTAATGCTTCTTAGTCTACCTCTAAGATACAATTGAGACGGCTCACTTTGCATAGTTCTCAAACGCAAGACTTGCTCAGAGCAGTGCGTCGACTTCGTCTAGGTCTATCAATCAACGCTAACATGAACTCCCTAGTCTGGAGTTCTGGTCCCTCGTGGAGTAGTGGCGCGTACGCCCCTTGAAGCTCGAGATGCTGTAAAGAGTTTAGGCCCAAGCTGTATTTTACAAGCACAGGTTCTATGGGGACACAAAGACAGCCTCTCCTTTGAGGATGGGCTAAGAGGGGGAATCCAGAAAGTTCATGATCCTGAGCAAGGAATGAGCATGGCTGGTAGAATGCTTAACCGTCGAGTGATCTCTGATGGTATCAGTCACCAATCTATCACCGTTAATCAGATCTTGGTATCTGAAGTCATGGCATATCAGGAGCTGTGGCATTTAACAATGACCATTGACCGAGAAAACTACTGTCCTGCAATCATCATTTCCACACAAAACGGCAATACTGACACCGAGAAAAGTTTAATTCAAAAGGATTCTCAGAAGACGTCCGCTTTCACGTTTGGTTTCTCTCAAGGTATAACCAGAGATTTAGTTATTCAAATATCCGAGTTTCTGGGTGTTGCAGGTGATCAAGTGACAAATCTAGATGACATGTTGACAAAGATGTATGGCATCTTTCGGGAAAAAGATGCAACGCTATTGGAGATAGCCCCTCTTGCAAGACTAGAAGATGGGTTATTTGCATCCCTTGATGCCAGGCTTGTCATAGACGATGATGCGGCAAAGCGACAGCCTGATATTTTCCGCCTGCGCGATACGAGTCAGGAGGTGGAAGATGAAGTGAATGCCGAAAAGCACAACCTGGTATATATTAAAATGAATGGAAACATTGGAAACATTGTGAATGGAGCAGGACTCGCGATGGCAACAAACGATGCTATTGGGCTTCATGGGGGCACCAGTGCTAATTTCTTAGATGCTGGGGGCCAAGCAACTAAGGAGACAATGATACAAGCTTTTAGCATCGTTATGGGAGACGAGCGGGTAAGAGCCATGTTGATTAACATATACGGAGGTGAGAAGAGGATCCGGCAAAGGGC
The DNA here is from genome assembly GCA_021066465.1 of Trichoderma asperelloides. Classification (NCBI taxonomy): domain Eukaryota; kingdom Fungi; phylum Ascomycota; class Sordariomycetes; order Hypocreales; family Hypocreaceae; genus Trichoderma; species Trichoderma asperelloides. The sequence goes on along the minus strand of JAJKFY010000110.1, from coordinate 130,833 downwards.
CCCGAAAGTCTATGTTACCAGGCCGAGCTGACACTGTGAAGGCATCACTAGGTGTGACATGATTGCCGAATCCATCATTGGAGCCGCGCAGGAGATGACCCTGTCTGTTCCACTTGTCGTCCGGCTCCAGGGAACTAACTCAGCAGAGGGATTGAATCTGGTGAGTGCACTTGTACCAGCAGATTGGTCCAGGTTGAGATGGCCCCCCTTGTTTCACACCGCACTTTTGTGACAAATGACCACTGCTAACTCGTGGCGCATAATGACAGCTCGCGGATGCTAGACTGGGCCTCCATGTCGAGTCTGATTTTGGGCGCGCAGCTCGGCGAGCTGTTGAGCTGGCTCGTTTGTAGCGATGCGCTGGTGGCTCACCGAGGGATAATACGGGCTTAGCAGTAAAGCTGTCAGTGCGAGGTATGGAATACAGCCGGCGAAATAGCGCAATTTACCAGGTTCATACTGCACTGAGCACCTCATGCTTCGTGTAATAGCGTCGCTGAAACTCCCCACCGTCGCACTGGATCGGCCGAAGCTGAGATGGTATTCCCGAAAGTAGGCTTATACAGAGTAGTGTGCAGTACTATCCCGACTCGCGGTAGCCTCCCTTTTAGCGGTTGTTCTTCGGACGCCATCAACATCCAATTTCTAGATCCATTTTCACCATGGCATCCTAAAAAGTAACGTTTATGAGAGGGGTGAAAACAGGGTGCTGCTGACTGGCTCCAATGCCCCGCCGCTGAGGCCCTCGGGCAAAGACCATGGACTGACTCTGAACACGTTTGTTGTCGCTGGCACAAGATAGTTCTTTTTGGTATATTAGTACGGAAGCTTCTCTCTCTCGTCTGAGGACCATTTCTTCCCCTCCTTTGCAACTCTACCGCACCCGATTAGTCACCCTCATTATCACATCGCCATGGCCAGTAAAGAAAAGGATCCGGCTGCAATTGAGCACGCCAAGACTCTCACCAACATCCCGTGGTGTGAGGATTACGAGAAAATGATATCAGGAATGCTGTAAATAATTTCTCAGCCCTCTCGCCGTCGCCCAATGATGCTATATCTGATGTTCAACTTCTGACCAACTCGATCTGCAATTCAGTTACAATTCTCAGGCCCCGGAGCTAGTCGAGGGGAGATTTCGGGCTCGGAAGCTTATCCACAGATACAACTCTTATTTCCCCGACGACGCCACGAATGACTCTCTAGTTGCCGAAAGAGAGAAGATTCTGAAAGAAGCACTCGGCAAAATCGGATCAAATCCGTTCATTGAGACGCCATTCAACATAGATTACGGGTGCAACACCTCTATCGGAGACAACTTCTACGCCAACTTCAAGTACGTAAATCCCATGGTGAGCAAGCGTTTCGCTGGTAGGGGCTGACAAAAGTGTTGTTTTACGAATTCAGTCTTGTTATTCTCGATTGCGGCATGGTCACGATCGGCGACCGCGTCCTATTCGGCCCCTTCGTTTCAATATTCGGCGCAACACACGAGACTGATGTGCAGTCGCGTCGCAACGGAATCGAGTATGGCGGCAGTGTCACTATTGGAGACGATTGCTGGATAGGCGGCAATACCACCATTATGCCAGGCGTGACTATTGGAAAGGGGTGCACAATAGGCGCAGGAAGCATTGTCACAAAGTCGATTCCTGACTTTTCTGTTGCGGTTGGCTCACCGGCGAAGGTGATTAAGAAGGTCAACTCTGTTCCAGATCTGTGATGGCACATGGGCTTCTAGGAAGAAAAACTTGCATATATAGAGACGGCTTTAATGAGACAACGACTATTTCATCTCAAAATTATCTCAATCGACCATTTGGATCTATCGAAGATTCCACTTAACAAGCGCATAATTCCTGGGCACTTGATATCTATACATGTATCCGACGACAAGTATTCCAAGTGGCAGAATACTGCAAGAAGCCGACATGCACGACCGATACAGACCGACTCTATGCTTGTGCAGCATTTAAGATACTATTGAGGCGCCTAGCCATCAGCGAGTTTCTTGTCAATAAAATCATTGCGCAAACGGTCCGGAAAGAGAGCGCCTGAGCTGCGCCAGTTCAGGAGACGCTGTTGTCGCAAGAAATGCTCGACTGTTGACTTCACATTAGCGAATACGAAAAATAGATGCATAGATGATGATTGAACGCATCGCCTTGTAGCTATATAACTGAACCTATCAAACAATCGACCTTGGCATATAGTACTATAGTATATCTATCTCTATCGGTAAGCTACCCCTGATTGTGAGGCTGCCGTCAAGATTGATATTCACGAGTATTTTGATGCGTCAGTTGCAAACCGACCAAGAAAGAATTAAACGGGACATAAGTATGGCCAAGCAATTATATCGCGAATCCAGAATTGAGATATCCCCACATCCCCCTTTTCAAGGTGCTGAGACCAATGGCCTACCAAGGATAGATAGCTTGCGCCGAGTATCTCCAATATTCAGGCCCGTATTAAAGACCTCAGGAGCTCGAAATTGCTGGGAGTTTTCAATCTCAGGAGTATTGCCAATATGACTCTATTCATTACGTGACGACGGACAAATTCTTATATTGTAAGCAGTATTCTCTATGCGGCTGTTTTCCCAGTTTACCTCAAGCTAAGCCTTGCGGCATTTCATAGACTAAAAAGTGTGCTCATTTGTAAAGTCTTATAATATTGCAAGTTCTGCACAATGCTAAGCTATCAATACCATGACAAGGAATTGTTTGGAGTAGCTAGCATCCTATATATCTATAACCTACGCTCCATTTTGTACGCCGTTGCTTATGTTTTTGGTTCCTGGTGTTTCATAAATTCCCAACTCGCTCGCTTTAATTTGCAGCGCCAGTAGTTGTGAGAATCCTCGGCCTAAAGCAAGATTGCCACCCATGAACCAAAAGTTGGGATGTCCACTATATCTCCAAATCTATAAGAGGGCAAGTTAGATCAAATACGTCTTTATCGCAGGCTGTTAAGGTCTTACCGAATCCATTTCACCTTCTTCATCGACACCCCAACCATTTCCTAGTCGTGAGGCAACTTTGTCTCCGAAAAGACTCTTTGCCGTGCTGCGCATTGCTTGATAGCCCGTCGCTAGAACTACTATGTCTGCCTTCAACTCAGATCCGTCTGCAAGAAGAAGTCCATCTGGCGTGAATGATTTGATCCCCCCTGGATTCGACTTCACCTTGACCTTTCCATCTATGATAAGCTGGCTGCATCCGACGTCGATGTAATAGCCGCCTCCAAGAGTAAGGTATTTACGGAAGAGACCGCCACCACCTTCTCCGTAATCAAGCTGGAATCCAGCCTTGGCTAGCCCCTCTTGGGTTTCTTTTTCGACGTTTCTGATAGCCTGTGTGAGGAGAGTGGAAAAAGCAAATGATATGGGAAGTGGCATGCTTTGGGCCATAACATCACATTCTTCAGTTGGTGGCCCGCCTTCTTCATACGTTCCCTTAAATAGCATGAAGAGACCCTTTTTCGCAGATAAAACATATGTACCGCCGCGTTGAAGCATAGTGACGGATCCGGCGCCAGCTTTGTAGAAATTCTGACAAATATCGTGAGACGAATTCCCAGCGCCGACGACCACCACACGTTTGTTTGAGAGATCGGAATGCGTTGAAGCATCTTTATGCTTGCTCGCATGGTATACAGTACCTTTAAAGTTTTCAATGCCGTCGAAATGCGGAATGAGGGCTTCGCCCGAACTTCCTGTCGCAAGGACAACATGCTTTGGTTTTAGATCACGGACTGAACCATCCGCCCGCTTGACAGTAACTGACCAAGATTTTGTTTCCTCATCAAACGATGAATTTTGGAGCTCAGTGCTGCACCAAACATTTAGCTCCATTAGGCCGGCATACGCTTCCAGCCAATCTGCAAGTTTATCCTTTGGCGTAAAAATCGGCCAATGAGAAGGGAAAGGAATATATGGCATATGGCAGTACTGGACTGGATCGTGTGTCGAGAGCGTCTATTTATTCGTCAGCAGGTAATTCGAGTACAATGTGAAAGTTGTATCATACTTTGTAGCGGTTGCGCCAGGTATCGCCAACGCGGCCCAGCCTCTCAATGATCAACGACGGAATGCCTAGCTGCTGGAGTCTGGCTCCAAGCATAAGCCCAGATTGACCAGCGCCAACGATTAGAACCGTTGGTTCTTCATCCAGAAACTCCTTCTGCCTCTCCCGCCGCTGCTGCCAGTTGCAATCGGATGTATCAACGTAGCTTTCAGGGCGCCTTAATCCAACCTTTTCTTCATGCCCTTTTAGTTCTTTAAGTCTAAAGTGCATCAAGTAGCATTTCCATTCACTTCCATCCTCGCCATCCATCACCAACCGGATCGTACCCTTTCCTCGGCCATGACGTGACTCGAAGTCGAACATGCTCTGAATCCATTGTATACCCGGACATGGAACCTGGAAGCTAGGCTGAAAAGCACCATTCTCTTCAAGATGAATTCCACTAATACCAGCATTATGATTGTTTTGAAAGTAGCTGATAATGTTTTCTCGATCTTGGATGCAGCGAAAGTTCCAGCTAAACGATAGCAAATCGCGCATCCAAGCATCTTTGACAAATAACTTTTCCAGCTCCTCTCTATTGTTATTTTGAAGCGCTGATTCAAAATCTTTTACCCATTGCTCTGTAATGGTCCTAGCCTGCAATGCCGAAACTTCACCTGGTGGCTGCTTGAAAGTAGATAATGTGACGACGTGGGCCATCTTGCCGGCACAGTAACTCTTCAACGAGAGATTAATGAGGCACAATGAACAATTTTTTTAGATCGCCGGAAGGAACTTAACAGCCTCAATTTATGGAAATTGAGAGATAAAGGTGTATAATTCACGGCTGTGGATTTTTTATAGTAAACCCGATTTCGAGTGTAATACAACTGAGCTCGCAAATGCCCAGCCAGGCTCCATTCAATGATAAGCATACAGAGGAGGACTTGTGGATGCGGCGAGACACCTAATTATAGTGCTGGAAACTATGAGCAACTCGCTTCGTTATGTGGCTGAAGAAATCAGGTTAGCTTCCTTAGTCGGACATTATAATGCTGTGAAGATCCCGCGGAGGTGACACTCAAGGACACTTTCCGATACCACAAGCATGAGCGTTATACCGATGATGTTGTATGACGTCCACGTGGCCAAGAGGTTAAATCCCTTGCGTCCGATATCGTAGTATTCAATTTATCATAGTTCTTAACTGTAGGCTATTGGCTACGAGACCGTCGTTATGGGTAAAGCCAACGGGATCATCCTGACACAGAGTTTCGCGGGGTAGAGAATCTGGACACGCCTGAACCACCAATATGCAGCAGATTTTCGGGACTCCGGCCAATTGCCATTGACGCAACACATGTTTAGATATCATTCGCTTTCAAAGTTGCGTATGCATAGATCAAAACCAAACGTTATTTAGTTTAGACTGCTTCGATTCGTTCTGCTGATGATGAGAGCAAACGCGAATCGTTCGAAAGACGGCCGATATAATATGATCTGCCGCCATCCACAGCTACCTATTAATGTATGCCGATCCCCTATGCGTTCTGCTGAAAGATAGTATTATAAGCTACCAGCTACTCGAGGTGCTAGATTCCTTGCCGAGGTATGTTGTAGGACCTAGTAGTAATATGTAATGTTACTCTTCCAATATTAGAGCAGCTCCTCCCCATCAAGCCATCTCCACCTCGATTAGCTGGACGGGTGCCCATCACCCCGCACCCGAAATCGGCTGACGTGCATGGCTCAACTGCAGCCCTGAAACCAGCACTATGCTATTTTGATCTTTGTGCACAGCACAGGGTCACCTATACTGCTTCATTATTTCGTTGATACGCTGATAATCTTGCATAGTATCATCAGTTTTACCAGCAATAACAAACACCATGCGTAGTGAAATGATTAATTTGTCTTCATGTTTTACTTAGATGATTCAAGCTGGCTGAACACAATGCCATGCACATTTTCATAAGCGTCTGGTAGAAATGCAAATGGGATCTAGGCATGAAGATACTAGTGTTCCGTGGAACAATTGTCGGGTCTAGATGTATTATTTCATATCGTTTTTCTACCATGGCATCTATCACACGTATACACCCCGCAGACATATCCGAATACCACGATTCCAAATTCGAGCCTCAATTCTCTAAACTTTTCAGCAGTTTTAGCGCAGCAACAAGTTCAAAAATAATAATGTAGCTAAAAGATGTGTTGCGCCATGATATATCGCATCTCATGTTTCTAGCTGAATTTGACGAACACGAATAACTCTTCATGCTATGTACCCTAGATTCCCAAGCTAGAAGCCAAAGCAGCTGTTAATCTGTCTATAACAGTTGAGATAACAAAAGATGGCCTCCTAACGGCGGGATAGTACAGAGGCGCGACCTCGGAACAGAGGAGTTATATCCTCTTCCTCTTGATCTTCTCTTTCTCTGGTTGCACCTCGGCCGTCCTCTTCTGCGATGATTTTGAGGGCTGAGAATCTGGAAATAACGTCGCTATTTGACGGTGTTTCAGTTCTGAGAGACCCAAAAGGGGGCGGCATCTCCGAAAATGAATTCGAATCATACTTCCTACCTTGCGATGTTTGCGACATGAGCGATCGTATCGCATCTGCCCTAGTCTTTACGATGATCGCGTGTAGGTGGTTTTCCGTTTTGGTCATCGTTTTTTCGTCAAAGACGTCTGGAGCACGCCAATGAGGATAGAGATTGTTGTGAGACTCGCGAACCTGAACGCCACTTGGGTGTGCCATAAAATAATAATTGCAAAGGCGACATGTTGGCTTGCTGCTGCCAATATATCGCCAGCCATTCCAGAATTCAGCATCGTCGGTTTCTCGCAAATAACCCAGCACATAATCTAGTACAAGAACTTCTGCATGTACCATGTGTGTCTGAGAGGAAGTATTGCATTCTTCCAATATCATTTCGTCGAGGCCGAGCTGCTGTAGTTCAGCAGCCCGGCTGCGGTATCTTTCCAACAATTCTTCGGCAGACGTCATCCTACCCATTATTTCGTGTGCGTTTGGTCTCTTTTTGTTAAGAGGATGCGGAGCTGTCGCGGCAGAAGGGATTGCCGTCACATTAACATCATCCCATAATCGGTCCGAAAGTCTACGGGCACGAAGCATCGTTTCGACAGCGAGATGATACGAATGCAGGCGTCCAAGAAAATGGCGAAGTTCAAGCCACGGCTTGGAGCTATTCATCTGGCCTTCTCTTGCTTGCTCTGAAATTGAGTCTCCAAGGTTCAGGCGCTGGTTAAGGTGGATGAATAAAAACACCTTTTCGCATGAAGCAAAGACTACATATCTCGGTGTTAGTGATGAGCATGGATCTTGATACTTTAACAAGATAGTTTACATTGTGACTCGTGGAGCTCGTTTTGCTCATGATCTTTTTCGAATTCAAGTAGCACTTTTAACTCAGAGAGCTGTTTTCTGAATCTGATTGCGTCTGATGCTATATCGTACGGCTTCCATGAGGGTCAGTCAAGCGTTAACGGCATTCTGGCGGCTTACCTAACGGCGTCTGAGCATGTCGTCTGTTATAGTCTTCAATACACTCTTCTAAATAATTCACAGCGTTTGTAAGGTAATATTTGATTCGATGTTTGTTGAATCTTAAAACGTGCCACAGAGCTTCTTTGCGCACTGACAAGGCCGTGTTCGCATGCTGCTTCAAAGGCTTTGAAATAATCTTCAGTAGCTGCTTCACAAAGTCTTCAACGTCCTTCAATTCCGACTTCTTTCGGTTATTGGCTCCGATGATATAATGGATACCTTCGGGTTCTTCTAGCACCGCAATGCTAGTGACAGTGGCACCATGACTACCGCGCACATTATCGCAGACTTGGGCAAGCCTGTTACTGAAGCATTTGAAAGTCTGCTCTGCACTATCGGCATTGTCATTCATAGTGTTGGGTTCATGCTGAGTGACTGAAAAGCCTGTTGGTCGAATCTTCTTCAAAGCTACCTCTAAGAGGATAGGCTCATAAAAGCGACGAGAGAATTTTGATCGTAAAGGAATCGGCTTTTGGCCATTGGATGTACTATCTTGAGTAGGGACGTCAAGTTAGCACGACGGATAGACTTATTCGGTTTACATGGCTCATACTGTTGGCAGCAGGTGGCATTTTAGTGACCCTTTGAGTGGGGGGAATATTGTTACGCTTGAGAAAAATTGAGAATCGCTGTGTATAGTAGAGCGCGCTTCGCGTGTCAAAGAAGGCTCAAGCTGTCTTTTATCGCCATATCTCTTCCGTATCCACACTCAGGCGTCTTATGTTCCAATGTCGTCATTATGCCTATTGCGCCAACAGCCAGCCCGAAGTCCTGCAGAACCATCGCTTAGCCATCCAGCTCATCTTTGGCGTTATGATAGGTGGTTTTTGATGTTCTAAGGCGAATCGCCGTGAGGGCCGCGTTTGTTGGCCAACAGCAAGGCATACTATTCAGTAGAATGTTACTTGGGATCATGTTGCAGGACCAATTACCTCATTAGTCTATATGCCGTCAGGCTTTTTGGCAGTTACAAACACCCTTTTCGCGCGTACCTGGGTGGCCTACAAGCGGGGCCATCGCGCCAGGCTGCGATGGAACCCACGGAATCGCATGGATTGAATCGGATCTGATTGGACACATGGATGCGGGTGTGGTTTGTATCTGCGACTAAGGGGGGCCTACAACTCAAAGCTGCTCACCTTGCATAGCCTCTTATGCAACCGCCTAGCCTTTATCCAGCAGCGTGCAGCGTTACATGTGTTGGTCAACGTTTGGTCGACGATTCCATCAGGACGTCGTATAATTTGTAACATCAATCCAGCATTGTCTTCCGTGGAGATGAGAAGTTGGGCAGACATAAGGCAGCTTCATCATCCTCAGTTAGGATAAGTAAAGATACGAAGTTGGTTACTCTCACGCCGTTGGGAGATTTCCCAGCTGAAACATGCATCTACCTATCAACATATTTTATGCTCCCTCGATTCGTAAAAAAGTCTCCACTATCAAATCAAAGAAGAACTCCGCTTTGAAGAAATGTTTACTACTTATGACTGTCGGCCACCCACATCAACGTAGCTAGGATTCGTAGCTCTTATTCCATACGAGCCCAGTAAACAGCTAAAGATTGTTGCACAAATCACGCCCTCTCGACACACCCTGGGATCGAATAGAACATATTGCGGACTGTCCTTTCCAGTGTAACACAACTTGAGAATACTTTGCTCTTACTATCCTACTCTGTGAGAAACTCCTGCCTCTAGTGTTAACTACCCATATCCATGCTTTATGTTTTATTCATCCAGTATCTCTATCCAAGCTAACCTGTATGTCAATTAATGCACAGTCTATCTTTTCAATTTCCCCCAAGATATTTCTAAAGACCAACTGGTATGAAACCACATTCATATGCCTCGGAGTACCTCAGGCTGAACCTTATTGCCAAAGAGGTCTTTGTATGAATACTCTGTAAACGGGACGCGCCACTTTTCAACTGCATCATTGAACTTCCTAGAACAGTACACTACTAGCTTCACACTCTGCTCGGTGACACTTGGAGGGTGGATTACGCCTACCCACCAAGACGAGGTCCAAGCATCTCGGGGTCAAACTCGAGGTGGATCAGGGTTTAGCTGAATCTGGTGACGCCAAGAGAGATATCTTGTATTGGAGGGCTATTGATACGAATCTGGCTGGGTGTCAATGCTTGAACAGGGGATTCGCCATGACTCCAAATGACAGTCACCCGTTTAAGCCCGGTGCTTCCGATCCAATGCTAGCAGATGGAGCACAAAGCAAATGGTGTTGTGGCGCACAAGAACGCATACCTGATTCCACTGTTGATCCAAAGTTGCTGACGACATTGCCTCCGGAGATCCACTCCCTGAACGAGACTTAGTTTAAGGACGGCCAAGTAATGGGTTCGCAAAGGGAGTCCCCGGCGCGAATGAGTAACGATCCAAACCGAGCAATAGACGACACATTTGCTACGAACAAATCTTCTCCAACATCTTTTTCATTTTCTGATTATTCTTCTAATGCTTCTAACGACGATATCGACGGCGGCGGGAGCCAATCAGGGGCATCAATCATTCAAGGAGATCAACGGGAATCTCTCTCCCCTTCAGAAGCTAACGAGGAACTTTCATCCGAGTCTCTTAATATGGCCAAGCCATATCAGTGCGATAGATGTCCGAAATTTTTCGACAAGCGACATCAACTTAAGTAAGTTATATCTCTTCAAATCAAAATGCGTTTTCAGTCGTAAATATCTCAACCATCTTCGGAGAGTAGAATTTAGCTAATGCTTGGCTATTCTTTAGTCGCCATATCCGATGGCATGAGAAGCCTGAAAAATGTCCCAAGTGCGATTACACTGCTCAATATCAAAAAGGCATTACAAGACATGTCTGGGTTCATCACCCAAAATGGGCTGAAAACACGAACTATCCGTCAATCCAAGAAACGTGTAGGATTTGCAAAACCATCCTACAGAGACCCGACTATGTGAAACGTCACATGAAAGAAGTTCACAGGGGCATTAAGAGGCAGAGAGGTCCAAGGGGATAGATTGTTTCCTGAAAGGCTGGGATGAAAGAGTTGTATCTTTTCTTTCTTTTTATTGTTCCCTTCTTCTCTCCTTCTCTCCTTCTTTCCTTCCCTCTAACTTTTCTCTCTACCGTCTTTCTCATTTTCATTCATTTTTTTAACATTGCATTTCTGAAGCCTAGCATTTGTTTTATTTTGATCATTTCTACCATTTTATCTCTTCACTATTCAAGAAGTTTCTTCATAGTCTTTCCCATAATGCCAGGATGCGGTACAATGATTGCTCCCGCATCTCCAAGTGCCTTTGCCTTGATCTCCGCAGGCACATCCCTGGACGTGAGCACTGCACCTGCATGGCCCATGATCCTTCCATGTGGTGCTGTCCGTCCGGCCACCATCGCTACTATTGGTTTCGGATGACGAGTTGATTTGTGATATTCTCGTATTAGATCTGCTGCTCTAAGTTCTGCTTCTCCACCAATTTCTCCAATGACAATGATACCCTTGGTCTCTTCGTCTTCGAAAAATAACTTGAGGCCATCAGCCAATGTAGTACCTACGACCATATCAGCCAAGACTCTTATGTCATCTCATCCATACCCTCACCTGGTAGCAAGTCCCCTCCCATCCCCAGTACTATGCTTTGACCCAACCCTACCGATGTTGTCGAACCTACAGCCTCATAGCTCAAAGTCCCAGACTTGGAGACAATACCTATATTGCCTTTTTTATACTGCTTGTATGGCATGATGCCAACCCGGCACTGTTCTGGAGCAATAATCCCGGGGCAATTTGGCCCCACTAGGCGAGTCTTACTCTGAGTTCGAAGTATCTCATGAACTCGTAGCATATCATGTACTGGAATATGTTCCGCTACCGAAACGACGAGTGGAACTTCAGCTTCTATAGATTCTATGATTGCTTTCGCAGCAAATTGAGCAGGGACAAAAACGGCACTAACATGAGGCGTGACAAATTTCATAGCCTACAAAAATTAAGACAACCGGGGCTGGTTCGTAGGGGCTTGGAAACGCTTACCTCGTGAACAGTATGAAAAACGGGCAAATCCAGATGTGTGCAGCCGCCTTTACCAGGTGAGACACCACCTACGATATTAGTGCCATAGGCAATGGTATCCCTTGCATTTGCTGTTGCCTAAAAACATCGTCTCCCAATCAGCACGTCACTTTATAGAAGCATGGAAGTTTTGTAATCCCCACTGCTTTTCCTGTGAAACCTGTCTTATGTGAGTTGATGCGTATGAAGCTGTAGTGCCATTGATATTACCTTGATATATTACTTTTGTGTTTTTGTCTATGCGCAAATTGCGAATTGTACCATCATATTCGCGTGAGCTCCGTGCAGCTGAGGTTGACAAATGCCGCCGCCAAAATGAGGGGGAGCAACGCAACACTCTAAAAGGGGAGATGTTCATCGTATGTGTTCAGTATTCTACATGCAGTTTGCTATTTGTCAGATGTGCTCTATGTAATATTGATGAGCACTCTCTCATTTATTACTTATAAAACATTCGACATAAGTCGGCTATGTGACTGCTAGATACTAGGTACATGTAGCCGAAATGATTGTGGTTTGTTGATGACATAGCCAGTCCCGTTTTTTTTTTAACCTGGTAGCAGGCTATAAGCAGCTTCGTCCACGGCGCTCACTCATTCTTCCGTCAACGCTATTTTACAAAGTGATTATCCCCAAATACACAAGTGAGTGAAGAACAAATGCGCATGTGGTTACAGTTCACGAAACAGTTCTAGAGGAGTCGTTGGGGTTATGAAGCACTGCGTTCGAAAGGTGAGGCACCATGGTGGCTCAGAGGAAATTGTTGGGCACTCTGAAGCTCTGACTGTCCAAGTAGATAGCCAATGTAATTAACGGTATGGAATACGGAGGATAACAGAAACAATTCCGAAGACAGCAAGAAGTCTTGGAGCTACCGCTTCGCACTATCAAAGCACATCTGGCAGCGATCTCGATTATCACGGCCATGTTCCAGGTTTCAACTGCAGTAGCGGCAGCGGCGCCGCGAGCTAATCTTTGTCGGCTTGCTGCAGCGAATAGATGTGCGGTGTGCTGTAGATTGCAGCCACCACGTCATCGGACTGGGGCGAGAGAGAGAGAGTACCATGAGCTGCCAGTCACCACTGTCTCGACGGATGGCCTGCTGGATCCGACTATGCATTGGCCGATAAAATCCAGTATTGAAATCGAGCCACCGTAGGTTTTCTGTGCGATTCTTGCAGCTGCATGCGAGGCACGAGCGTTGGGAAATACTACTACCATAGTCTGCATGTGAATAGTAAAAGGCCGGCTGAAGGCTGTGCTACCTGCCTGTCTTGGAGAGCGGCAAGATTTTCGGAACAGTTCGGAACAGTGAAGTTCTGGCTGTGAACTCGTATTGCTTGAGACCAACAAGCAAGGGAGCGCAGCGGCTCTCTTGGCTGCATGCTTAGACGACTCATATACACGGTTTCTATGCGTGTAATTTACACAAGTGTCTTATATCGTCGTAGCCCTGACATAATAGAGCAGATAGAGACCATTCAGTGCTTGGAGTGGAGAGCCGAACTACGTAAGCTGGAATGAGTATCTGAATATCGCAGGCAGTCAACTGCCGTTGTATCAGCCTCTAGTGAGCGGGTTACGCAAAATGTGCTACAAAATCAAGGCTCAAGCATGTCCATGCCCGCTTAAGCTAGTGTCTCCATCGCAATAGTCGCTTCCATAGGACCAGAGATGGATTTTCTTTAGTGTATGGAATGAGTCCTTTGTCGTCAGTCTCCAACCAACAACTCACATAAGTGTAATATTGGCTGACCAGGCTGGACGGACTGCATTGCCCCCAGGCGTTCGCAAAGCCACGCTGTGGCTTGTTGCTCCCACACGCTAGACATCGTCTCACCACCCTCGGAGCCTGGCCTCGTGCCCATAGCGTCATGCCGAATGCGTCCTCGTGCTCTTGAAGCCAGCAGGCTACAGTGGCTATGGACAGCAATAGCATCAGTATGAGCTGAACTGCCCATGAACAATGGCCTGGGAGGCCTTCTTCTTCCTCTTCCGTCTTGCTCTTTGATTTTATATATGTCATGACAACTCTAGACGCGCAACCCCCTCCACCGGCACATCGTTCGCTATTCTACCTCATATCCCGCCGTGAAATGCCATTGCCGAAACAATGCCCTTCCGATCGAGCTCCGTCAAGGCCATGGGCTCCAGCCTCTTCTCCCGAAACCGTCGCGATGATGCACAGAAAGATCTAACAAAGCAGCCGGGCGACTCAAGGCGTCGCCGGTCGTCTCTTTCGGCGGCCGAGCGGCGGACGTCGGTGGCGAACGACTTCAGGCCGCACACCGAGATTCAGAGGCCGACGATGCCGCCTCCACCAGCTTCCTCTGGGAGAGTGCGAAGCCCGCCACGAAGAGACTCTGTATCCCGCAGGTCTGTGTCACCTCGCTCTCGCCAGAAGATGGCTGGCGGAGATGGTTACTACAATCGCCAGTCGCGATCGCCTCCGAGGCGCCGGTATTCCTCCTCGGAAATTCCTCGACCGCATGAAATGACGCCTCAATCGCCGGTACCTTCACGATCGCGAAGAGGCGATAGCCACGAAAGGCATGATCGACCTGGATATGGGAGTACAGCAGCCGCTGAAGCTCCTCCAGCCTCGCCGCAGCTGGCACCGCATAAACCTGGATGGAGCAATACATCGAGAGAGGCTAGGCAGGAAGCCCGGCGATATCCGCCTTCAGCTTCATCAAATAATAGGCCACAGCCTGCTGTACGGGGCACTTCTCCCTATCAGGGGCCTGCTACAGGCACCGAAAGACATCGCTCGGCCTCCGTAGATGGGTATGATAGAAAATCACAACAGGCGCCTGTTCAACTGCCTACTTCGCCCTCACGCCGTCCGAAGCATGAGCGTAGGGGCTCAGATAGCTTCTTCAGCAAATTCCCCAAAACATTTGCAACCTATGCAGGAATTCGTGCACTCTCCGAGCACGCTGACAAGGCCAAAGAATGGGTTGAGTGGCTCAACAACGTAAATGACGCCCCTGATGAGATCCGCGCGCTCTCTGCGAGGATCACCACTGCGCGTGATACTATCCAGCAAATGAAGGACTGCTTGAAAGCAAGGCCCGACCTTATCGAGGATGAAACTGGACAGGCTATAAAGTCTCAAATTGAAGACACTATTGAGAGCACAAGCGAGACATTAAAGAAGATGACGAAACTGCTGGCGAGTTTTTCAGGGGCTGCTAGAGAGGATAATAACAACACGGCTCTTGGCCGCCTGGAAGGCTTCTGGCATTCATACAACTACAAAGCCGAAGGCGAAGAGCAGATTAAGTCTGCAGACGCTGAGTTGCAACAGCAGCTATTGCAACTGGGCACTCTAATGTCTAATATCTATGCGTTGGTCTCATTTTCTCTATCCGCTAGTCATGTCATGCTAACAAGGGCAACAGTCGTGCTCTAATGAAACCCCCGCCATCATCAGGATTCAATACACCAAACGCACCGACACCACCTCTATCTACTTCTAAAGTAAATACAGCACCAGAAACCTCAAGACCGATGCCGCGGCCAGCAGCGTCAATACCTAATCGGCCGCCTCCATCACCACAATTGTCTCCCAAATCTCAAGGGCAATTTGAGTCTATAGGAAATTATCCAAAAGTCGCTACAAACCCACCTACTCCCCCTCACTCAGAACCATCAGTCGAGCAGCCTCTGTCTCACGACCCATCTCACGATTCCAACAATGAAAATGCAGCAAAACTTGATCCGCAGAACACGGTCCCGAACCCAGGAGACATCTTGCTGGATGCTGCTTGGGAAGGCGATGTCAAATCCGTAGCCAACTGTATTCGTCAAGCACCGCCGACTTCATGCGATATCCACGGTCTAACACCACTACATCTTGCGGTCGAGCGCGATCATATGGCTGTTGCCATGTTTCTTCTTGACCACGGTGCCGATGTGCACGCTCGTGCTGACGGTGGCTGCATGCCCCTTCACCTAGCTGCGCGCTACGCATCTGCCGCCACAGTAGAGATGCTCATCGATCGTGGCAAGGCCGACCCTAACGCTCAGACGACGGATGGGAGAACTGCGCTGCACTATGCTGCTAGGTCAGCCGAAGATGGAGATACGGAACGCCGAGAAGTGATTCGCGCATTGCGAGATTTGGGCGCTAACCCCATACTTCGGAACCGAAGAGGCGAGTTGCCCAGAGATGTAGCTCAGAAGAGAGATTACTGGGATGCAGCTGCAACTCTGAGACGAGCTGAGCAGAAATGGGAGCAACAACATCAGCAACAACATCAGCAACAACATCAGCAACAACAACAGCAGCAGCAGCAATATCAGCAGCAGCAGCGACGGGATCAACAACCAGAACAGCTACAGCAGCGACAACCAAAGAACCAATTGAAAGAAGCCAACGTAAGAGAGAGAAATGCGAAAAAAGAAGGCAGCTGGCTGCAAAGATACAGACTAAGGAAATAACGAATTACGAAGACTTGACGACACCCTGACGAAGATTTATGCATGTGTTTATTCGCGATAGAGGACGCATATACGTGGCATAGGTATTTACACATGCATATGATTCTCTACATTATATATTCACTTATAATTAATGCTACCTACTGTAACATAAATTAGATTATTATTCGCTTTACCTTTTCTAAATTCTCAAAAGAATCTCCATAATGAGTCGGCGTGTTTTGTGCTTTTGAAACGACTGTAGTAATGGCATGCTGGCCACATGATGAGCAGCAGAGCCAGCCACAGCGCAAAGTAAATAAAGAGGTTGCTAATACCCATATTATTTCCTGGGTTTGTGGGGCTTGCGTGGTCAGTCTCTTGGCCAAATATTTTTATCATCAGCTGCCCTAGAGGGGACATGACGATACATATGTGCGCCACGTAAAAAAAGAGCGACGATGTGCCATAGCTCAAAAGGAGAGAGAAACGCTGCGCAATGTGCGCAGGGATGGAGCTGAAGGCTGCGAGGAGAAAGAGGTTGCCAGCCATGGTGAAGGCCCAGAACGCGACATCTGGAGGATATTTGACTATATAGAAGAAAGATGCTGGCGAGGCAAGATATGGATTCTCTTTCATAGTTTGGTCGTGTTGCGCAGGTGTATGCAAACAATCCTCAGAAAGGTTTCCGACGCGGAGAAGCCTTGTACCAACGAAAATGATAGAAAAGATGACTCCAATGGCGACGTGGCCCATAACAATAGCAGAGGTTGTCCATTTCCGGGCCGAGAGGATGCGGCCATAGAGAAGTCCTAGAATGGCAAAGGAGAGCCACGCCAGAGGAGGAAAATTTGACATGACACGGTCGCTCATAACGGGCCAGAACCAAATGCTGAGGAACGGATTCTTTGGTGTGGAGAGGTTGTCTGGTGATTCGGTCTCGATACTGCAGTGGCCATGGTTCTCGGACAGCCAAATGTTCCACCATATGGTAATGACGCTGAGGATCGCTAGAATAGTGTTGTGAATATGCCAAGATAAAGATGAAGCCGTTGTCGCTCGTTCGCTTTCTCTGGCTGTGTGTCTCCGTCCTTCTAAGAGTGGCTGGCTGACCCCCCCTTGTTCGTCATCACCATCATCGTTCCATCTGCCATACACTATCCCAGTGCGCTTATCAAGCATCAAGAGGCATCTTTCCAGCACATCTGCAAGCCAATTTTCGGTCTGATTCATGGTAAGCCACAACATACCGGCCAGGAAATAGTTCAATCCCAGAGCAAATAGAACCATATTCATAAACCACAGTTGACCCCCTGACCATAAAAATCCCCACAGAACAGTCACAGCCGTGAGTATGAATCCTCTCATGGCATAATAATGTATCATTCGGCCTGCTGACCAACCAAGGCGAGTTCGTGATCGAGAAAGAAATACTACGCCCATGCCGAGAAGAAACATGAATCCAGGGGCGCAAAAATGGGTGAATGTGCGGACGACGTAAGCAGTGGTGAAGTTCCAGCGGCGAACAATAATTCCATCCGTCTCGCCATCAATGTTGGTACCATGTTGCCAAGTGTTTATACCAAGGGCGAGGTGATCCATGGCCATGATGGCCATGAGAAGACCGCGTTGGAGATCGGGCGCAAGGAGTCGGGTCGTCGGCTTTGCTAAGGAAGGAGATGGTGACCGTGTTGTTGGCGCTTCGACTTCAGAAGATGTATTGGAATTGGATATCGAGTCGTATCGATAGCCATTTGGCCTTAAAGAGGTCGATGAAGTAGAGGAAGCCATGGTGGCGTTGGTGATTGACGGGCTGTCGCCAACCCGAATCTCAACGATGGCAAGTAGCAATATCAATATTTATTGTTTCAACTATTAAGACGTCTACATTCATATCGAGAAAAGAACAAGAGGGAGGGAAACGAAATCTAAATGTAAAAAGAGACGAAATTCTCAAGGAAAGAGAAAGGAAGCCTGGAATCACAAAGTACCCAAAGTCCGCACAGACTCCGCCCTCCTCGACAATTGCTCCGAGGCTCCATAATCCTGCGTGTCTATCGCGTTGCCCGACTTCCGACATCAACAACTACTGCTAGCACCAGCCCCAATACTACAGTACGATAACTACCCATTAACGGGCCCCTGGGCCAAAACCGGACGGGGGTCATCGAATCCTATGGCCCGCCCCGAGAGTCCGAGACTAAGCAGAAAAGGTGCCCAGGGCCTTTAATAGAGTTCAGTAAGCCGATTATCCGCGCAGACAGGGTCATTATAAATCTCTGACTCGTTTTGGCGTCAGCACCATAAAGTGTGGTTCAAAATAGGCTTATCAATCAATCTGGGGATCAGCCAAAGAAAGAGAAGCTCGAGGCTTGCGCAGCTCCCGAGCTCGTTAGGACTGGATCAAACTTGACAACTAGGGGAGGTTGAGGTAATTGCTCCGGCCGTCTCGTACTGTACCCGAAATTGTGCAAACCTACGACGACTAGCAGATTACTATTCATTTAATGGATTCAATTAGCTGGACCTTTAACCATAACGAACTAACACATGCCACAATAGTTTAAGCTCTTGTAAAACTTCTGCAACAGTTCCCCTATCCGCCCATTGTTCTGCGTCAGCGACTAGACTTCTTACACCCTTGCCAATTGCCTGCACGTCAACTTTGCCATTGTACGCTACCCTTGCTGCCAAAGACGGCATTGTTGGTCCTCGGAAATCATTCGGGCAACTCTCCACCGGCAACTCGAATCCGTGATGGGAAAAGAGTGGAAATCCATATGTTTCGCTCAGGGTTTTCAGGAGGGATCCAGTATCGCCGCGAGTGAAGAACGATGGGTCCACAACGAGAGCTTCGACATCTCGCGAGAGAAGAACGTCGCCATGGATCTGCGCCTCAATCAAGTGGTCCAGATTTCGGCTTGGTAGCCTCTTGTAATTGGCTTCTACGAGGGTCGACTTGCTCAATCCTTTGATAAGCTCCAACATTTCCTTTGGCCTCACATTTTCTACACCCAGTGCGGTATCTCTTGTGAAGCATTCTTCCAGTAATGCTGCCAGTATTGCGTCGAACTCATCAACCGTCCCTACATCTTTTGGAGCCGCTTGCGACCCACCGTATGTAAACGTTGACCGGGACGATACTTCTGGCCGAAGCAAGAAATAGCAGGAGCCGAATCGTGGAGCAGGGCCGTCACAGTTGCGCACGAGGTCCAGAGCTCCATATTTAGGCCGTAGTGCCGGATTGAAGACATTCTCTGCGGTATCCGTAATGCTGGAGCCATGATATGCACCACGGAAGAGATTGCGCTCCCAGTCATCGCGGGGACCACCCAGCTGTGTTGCTACTAGGCCATTCGAGATACCGGTCTCAAATTGATTTCTGTACATGCCATCCTCTAGTAGGGCTTCAACGACTGTTTGCCCGCTGCGAGACGGGCGATCTGGATGAAAATGCAACGCAATGCGAGCTTGATGGGCAATAGCTTGTCGGACTTCGTTGAGTGTCTCTATTGGCACATTGGACATGCGAAAAATGTGGGATATCGTATCCAATGCATCTGGCCGGAGCACGACCGCCTGAGCCTTGATGTTGGCGATGGCAGCTGCTTGAATCGGATGCAGCGGCGGTGCAATGTTCGCCGACGATGAGGACATATTAAATAATTACATGCAAGGAAACGAGAGAAACAAAACCTAGGATACTACTGTAATCATTGCAGAGTTGTGATACTCGGTTTATCTTTACCAGCCGGTCGGCCGCGTGAGTCACAAAGGCGACGCTGGCTTCGCATCTGTAGGATTTGCAAGGTCTCTTAGCTATGAGCCAATTGTGTGGTTGCTAGCTGTTTAGTTCGTCTCTAGTCGGTGGGCTATGCTATGACAGGTACTTTTGCCCGAAAGAAGCTGCAAGATGATCCAAGACCCAGCTTAGCTACAGTTGCCGTTCACCAAAAGCAATTTGGACGAGGCTGACTACCCAGCAGCAGGGAGCCCCGCTGGTCTATTTGGATCCTGCAGTCTCGCGATCTCCAACAATAGGCGATAGGTGTATACAGACATGTCAGCTTCTCGCAATGCCTTGAAGAACCAATCCCGCCCCCGTTCTGCAATTTCTCTAGCCCGTTGTTGACCAGAATCTGTCGATGTTAAGTAGAAGACAAGTTCTGGTAGCTCTTCTAAACTTTGGCTAACGGGAATGTAATGGACCCATGGCACGAGACGGTCGTCGTGCCACTCTCTAAGGAGTGTTTGCTTCAACGGTGCCGATTTTGATGCCAGCAACTTATAGTAGCGTCCGCTAATGCCGTTCCCGTCGAGATCAAAGACCAGTCGCGATTGAAGAGCTTTGTCTTTATCAGCCCATCTACCCATTTTGAAGGTCTTTGCTTGGTCTCTGCAGTATTTTCTTTCGCATTGGAATATTCGTGTAAACGCGACATCAAACAATCGTCCGTTTAGAAATGAGGATGCAACACGCTGCATCATGCCACCGATCTGCCGCAAGTAATAATACTGCTGGCGCTCTGCATTCTGCACCAGTTTCACAAATCTTTGTCTGTGGTAATATGGCCAATCTGCACCTGAAGCGAACGCGCCGGTTGTGGACCCGGCCCAGTACAGATTATTCTTCTTCTCCTCCCAGCTAATCTCTCTCGTGTCGTCATATGTAAATTCTTCTTCGATATATGCTGGACTGGGGAATAAAATGTCTCCCATCGTCGAAGGCGAACCAGTTGAGAGAGCTGGGACAAGTCCCTCGACCAAAGAAAAGGTTACTGGGCTCATAAATAAGCCATGCATGTTGCGGTACTCTGGGTGCTCACAGAGATCAATGGCAGAAGAGCGGTTGGCGACAAAAGCCAATTCAAATACTTCTGTGGGAATCTTTGTCTCTTCTGCAATGTTCAGCTTCTTTCTAGACGCACAAAACTTTGTGATTTCATCCCAGATAGGTTGCTGTGACATGTTTCTAACATTAAACAGTGGATAGGAATCAGGCTTTTCTACCTCCCATGTGGGCATCAGAATGCGCGGTTCATCAAAATGATTGAAGAGAAATCTAATGTCAGGAAGAACGCCGTTGAAGCCCAGTAACAGTCTATCAAACTGATATTCAATATGTCTGTCGTATATTCGATCTGAGTGCATGCATCGTGTTTGGGCGTATGCGCCATAGTACATGCAGAACCACATCTCGCTTTTAGGAACAGAATAAACTTGGTTCATTATTTCAAGTACTTGTTGTCCGCTCAGGCTCCAAAGTGGCAAGATAGACTGATATATACTGTCAAAGTCATCGATTATAGGAGATTGGCGACTAACTGCGAATTCATACCAAGCTTCAAATCCAGGCGGAGGTTTAACCCCGTATCGACGTTGGTATTCTGTGACGGCTTGCTGATAATTTTTGGACTGCTTTTTAAGAAGATTCTTAAAATGAATATTCCCGTTGCGTACTAGAGCTTCAACAGGATGCTCTTGTGCGGGGCCATAGACCTTGGCTGACTGCTGCAAGTCGCGAATCATCCAAAGGTTTAATAAAAAGGGTACAAATGAGATTAAGCCAAACACCCATAATAGCGATTTATATTTCACTTGCTTTGGTAGCGATGAAATGACTTGAGCAAGCGCTATGGCTGCGGCTAAGATCCAAGTAGCGGCTTCAGCATCAGATGCCTTGTTGGAAAGATTACTCGTAGATGCAATTGCGAATGTGTTAATAGTAGTGGCTATAACCCAAGATGTGCTTTGAGCCTGAATGATGGTTAGTAGCCAGAAAATTGGAGAATGAAAGCGACATACCACTTTGGCTGTGAAGTACCAAGACAAGGCCTTTAGCAGGCCTAAAAGAAGTATATGAATCAGGTTGACTCTAGCAAATCCAGTGAAAATAATAGATATAAACAGCATATAAAACAGCAAGATAACAATTCGGGATGAAAGAGGGCGTATGGCGCGTTCAAAGTTGGTAGATGGAAGGCACAAAAACGTTCCATCTTTTGGCAATAGAGCACCGTATACAATGAACAAAAGAGCCGCTAAAATAATAGATGATAGAGATGTCTGAATGCTCCAATCCGAAAAAGTGAATATGGTAAAAAGAGAAATAAGGGAGGCTCCGCAAATTGTGTTCATAAAGAGTGGAAATGGGCCAGCCGGTAATTTGGAAACAGATCCTAACCATCTCTGAGCCGCCAAAAGAAGAGGCGTCAATATTGGCTGTTGAGATTTAGTACATATATTCACCTTAAATTGCATGTATTACTCCTCACCAAACATTGAATTGCCCCCGTTTCCATCTTAATGAATGAAAATGCGGCAATGCCGACAGCAAAGATCCATTGCGAAGATGAGGGCGATGATAGTGCATTTGGCTCCCCATAGACTGCCGGCCCTAACAACGATCCATGCTCTAGTTTCTTCTGGCATTTTATCAAGATGGGTAGAATAGCCCAGCATAAAATCTCCGAATAGATCTCCACCCCTGGTGAATAAAGCCAGTGGGCCAGTGTAGCGCAGAGCAGGGCCGCTCCAGCATAGCCGCTGAGGAGCTCAGTGTTGACCGTCCATGGAAGCCACATTGCGATACATGAGTTGCAGGAAGGGTCGCGAATGCCAATATATCTCCCATATATTGAGAAAATGAAATTATGAACGCGGCAAGACGCGCGTGGAATTATGACGCTCCCTTGAAATGTCTCACTTCTACCTTTGGTATTGGAGATATGTCGAATTGTGGCTGAATTGGGCATATATCCGGTAATTGTGCTCAAACTCTATTCAAAGTTTAATCTAGTGGCATTTGGGACATTTTACAAAAAAAAAAAAAAAAAAAAAAAAAAAAAAAAAAAAAAAAAAAAAAAAAAAGACCTTCTCGAGTTGGAAACTTTATATATTCCTACTAAGGTAGGTATGCATGAGATCATGTATCTCAGAGGACGCTCCGCCTGTTAAGATCTGTAGCGTGAAGCTTCGCCTGGAAATTAGCTTTTCAACTAAGACGTATCCAGACAGATCCCAATTGCCTGCCAATTGGGAAACTGAAACATATATAGATCAATTGATATAAAACGCTTCTAGTGAACGCCAATACATATTGGCCTGCCTGACTAGAAGAAGTATAAGGTATCAATAATGACAACTTCAACTACTAATAGCTATTGTTTACCGCAGTGAATCAAAGAAAACAAGCATCCATTTAGCTACCACCTGAACAAACGAATCAGTGTTAAATCTTCAAAGATTCCAGAGCACTTCGACTTACCACAGCCTCCTCCGCAGCCTCCGGTACCTCCTCCTCCTCCGGCTCCTCCCACACTCCCACCAGCACCGCTGGCTCCGCAAGTCTGCAAGATTGTCAGTTCTATAAAAACACGTTAAAGCAAAGGACTATGCGTGACATACCCCTCCATTACCATTGATACACCCACCAGGCCCACCGCAAGAACCAGCGGCTATGCTCCCATTGCCGCACGTGTAGACGGCACAATTCGCCCATGCTCCTACGCCATTATGCACGACAGCTGGATCCCAGCCGTAGTATATCCCAGGTACAAACCAAGGGGGGAAAGGGTAAGGCCCGTTTACTAACACGCAGCATTAGATTCGAACCAACGATTTAGATATCTGGAGAAGAGGTTTACTGAACAGCACTCACCGATGAAGTTAGTACCCCATTGATTAAAATAATCTTTTTTGGGGGGCAATGTTCGACCTTTCTTCTCTGCCCTCTTTGCTGCCTTTTTGTACTCTTGATCGAGCCACTGGCGCTGTCGTGCACGCACTCTCGCCGTAACCTTCTTTCGGTCTGATGTTTCTATCGTTTGGACAGCATTATGGAAAGAAATGTGAGCTGATTTGCTTGAGGAATGTGTTTCAGCTTCACCGGACGCATGAAACGTGTCGGAAAGTTTGTCATTGGTTGAGACGCCGAGCATTTTTCCAAGCCCTGATATCTGCGAGGAACGAATTGCTATTATGAAGGTCGTATTATTAGCATAGCCGGTGTAAAGGGTGCATAGAGATAGCCAACTCACTTTCGCAATACCAGCACGTACACTCACTATATACTTCTCCAAACATGCTTTGGTATGTCTTCGTCGTCCATTCAAAGCACCTACTAAGCTTGTCTTCATCAATTTTATCATCGTGATCGATAAACTTTGCAGTTTTCGAGACAGTATAGTAGTAATAGTGCGAAGGCTTAAGCTGGTGCGTATGCCAAGCCAAATCCACGTCCAGTGTCGGCACAGCCATCTTAGTAGGATGCTTGGCCATTATCTGTACGAACCTGTCATATTTCGTAATGAGCCGTGACATAGTATCTCTTGCATTGGGACTATGAAGCCAATCAATCTTTACCATCTTTTCAATGAAGACTCCTTGACGAATCACGGCAGCGCAAAGGTCAAGCGCAAATGGAGAGAAGTTTTGCCAGTATCTGCTCATCATTTTGCGAGTTGAGATTCCAGCCCAGGAGTGTATTTGATAGCGGCCAAAAATTCCCTTGTCTGAGTCTATATTTCGGATCTTTTTATAGTCGGATAGAGTCTCCTGGATCATATCCCTTACCGCTTTCATGCTTAGCCGATCAGGCGCCTTGCTTTCATCCTCTGCTTTGTCTTCATCTTTGCTTTTGCTCTTGCTTTTGCTCTTGCTTTTGCGTTTGTCCTTGGATTTTTCCTCTGTAGTCTTCTGGTCTGTCTCAGTCGGTGGCTTGATCAGTTCCAAAACCCTGTTTCGCAGTTCTAATTTAATCATGCGATTAGGGAACGTCCTAGGAAGCCTAAGGCCATGAATATCATCAGTTATGAGCTCGGGGCGGCCATACTGGGGGTCAAGTATTGTTCCCGGCATTGGTATAGATTGTTCCAAGAGGGCAGAAGCATCTTTCACAAATTTCAACACTGATAGAAGCTCTTTATAATTCTCATGTCCGCAAGAAGAGCATTTGTGGCTAAACTTGCCATCGCCAAAACCGCTACCAATCAAACCAGTATATCTGGGAGTGAAAGTCAGCATACACGTACCCTATACCCAAAAAGTGTCAGTGAACTACGCATACTCTTCATTTTGTGCATCCTTGTCTACTCCACAGGTTGTCCATGGAACTTCATTATCTGTTTGACAAAACGGACACTTGACTATCCTCTTCATGGGATCCTTGAGGTTCCGCCAGCGACGCCCAGTTGTGGTCGACCAATGTATTTTTGCTTCATCAGACACATTGTAGTTGAAATCCACGTCAATGGCTTGGTGAATCAATTTCCACGGCATACCAGAGGCCCAAAATGTCCCTAAACCGTATCGAATGGCATCCTCAAAGAAAGAGCGAGGATTAAGCATGTGAGTATGAAGAATCATTAACACATCTACCAATTAAGGAAAACAGAAATCTGTTAGTTTATCTCATTGCTAACTCTCCAGGATATATTCTCACCTAAGGGCGGCAGCATCTTCTCTTCCCATATTAGTTTTCGAGAGGTTGGAAATTTTTTATATCTATAGCTATCAGGGTCCGCCATATCTTCTTCAGTCAGCATGTTGGTTTCTACCAAAGAGTTCCACCACGCCTCGTATCGGTCGACAGCTCGGGCGACGAATAGTGCCCATCTCTTCTCGCGAATTCTGCTCTGGCCGACCCGCGTTACGGTTTTGGAATTGGACTTTTCAAGCGTGCGAATCATTGTCCAGTCGGCATCGGCCCGTAAATCATCCATCGCCCATTTGCCGCGGATATTCCAGAGATTCCAGAGCCCGTCGGTGTAGCCAACTTCCTCTTTCATCGACTGAATAGCATGAAGAAGCTTAAGGTGGGCGAGACAAGTATCTTCCGAAATGCCATACCTGATGTCAAGGCGATCCGTGATGCTTGACTTGAAGGATAAATTTGTAAAGGCGGCATTGATATCGTCCGTCGCTTCACCAATGTAGCCACCAGTCGCATCTTGGTCGAGACCCTCGTCGTTCATCATGAGAGAATAGATTGGGAGCGGGTCCGAGTCCATGGGATTTTGACCCGTGGGCTGTGTCTCAGGTTTTCTAGCCTCCATATTATATATATATATATATATACGCAAGTATTAATATTGAATGCAGTGAAAATAAAGACAAAGAGGGTATGTTATGCTATTAAATAAAGATAACATTTGTACCCAATCTCAGCAGCTGAAAAACAGGATCCAGCTGTGCGAGGCTAAATTGAGTGTTGCCGATGAGAAATCAGGGAATACATCTGAGCCCGTGATCATTCATTCCAAATTGGAATACATGCACGGGCCAGGACATGATACCAAACGCGCTGCGGAGAAATGTTACATTGAATAAGCCAATGAGTATCTTCTTGCCAGAGCTATCAGATTGGAAATCCAGTAAAATGGTCTCCATAGGATGTACAAATTGGGATGTTGAGATAGGCTTAACTGTGTCCCACAGGAACAAGGTGTTGATCAGGATTGGATGGCTCTGGTGCCATGCGAGTGTAGAACCATTCTAGAACAAAAATCAGCCTAGAGATTGTGTCATGAGACCAGCCCAAATCAAGGCTCTCCAATGATGGCTCACCAGTCCAGAGATATCAAGTAATGCGAATTGATCAGAGCGAAGACACGCATCGGCTTGATCGGGGAACTCCCCCCCGCTCTCTAGCCGCCAACTCGAGTAAGTGGGTAATACAATATTGAACACGAGCGCTCGCCTCATTTTAAAAGGCAGACTGCAGCAACTGTGCCCTTATCATGGCAATAACATTGCAATCTGTGGAATGCAAAGCTGAACACGTCATTAGAAATGCCTAAGGCGAGGCAGACTTAACGGATCGCGGCACAAAGGAACAAAGTCCTAGCCACAGCAGCTGAGGATTAGCGGAAGACGCCCTGTCTGCGACATGTCGGCTGTGAACTGTCTCGGCGATTATTCCGCTTTGTTCCGCACCTCAGAGCCACAGAATGAAAAGTCCCTACAGTATTGCAGCATCGCTCGTATGCATCTGTAAATGGTATCTTATTCCGACCAGTGAAGATTAAAGGCTATGATCTTATCACGTAAGGCACCCTCGCAGCTGCCACAGCAATGTCTTGGTTCCAATATAACCTATTGCAAATAAGGTAGCCTTAAGTTGTAGTGTCATGCTGGATATAAATAGCAAAGAGAATTTAGATGGCAAGACTTATTCTCAAATAATTTTACCCAATTTCGATCTTCGTTATTCACTTAGTCAAAGATAATTGGTGCACTGTCTGCGTGTAGATAAGAAGAGAAATGTAATATTTACCTGAATCCAATACAAATTTATAATAATAAAATACTTTCTAATACGATCATTTATATTACCGATATAATCTGTTCTTAGTACAGGAAATCATTTCTGGAGTATCGATGTAAAATACATCGTCTTACTGTAGCGACTATGCTCAGACGGCATTAGCACGTTCCTGCTGCTAGGCCGTCTCTAATGTGGAAAAGGCATCTCGGCAGTGGTATCTCTCTATATTGCGACAGGGTTCTGGAAGCAGATACAGTAGACTGCAGGGCGGGCAATGGCATGACATCCAGTCATAGTCGCATGTAGCCTGTGAAAATGGCAAAGCGGCAAGCCACCAAGGGCTAGTCTAGATTGCATGAACGTGTCTGTACATAGGCTTGTATGAGTCCGTACTCTCTGTAACAATAGTCTTAATGGGTTTAAGCGCAATATATCTCTTCAGTTGCACTTAGTCCGTTCATGCTAGCAGCTTCTGACTGCGCATGTATGTCGTCATTCGCAGCTGTCATGGGCATATTTCATATAGCGTACTCATAGTTGGAATCAATGTTTGGCCCATCAAGCTTTTATTTTGAGATACTCTGAGGGTTTTATGCCTGAAGATTGTTTTATGCACAGCTAGGGTGTCCATTTTTCGCAGACAAAATAGTGCCTGGGTTCTCCCAAGACGTTGTGAAGTATAATTGGCCTTGAATGGTGTATATATTGCTTTATACTTGATTAAAACAGGCGCTTGAAAATGAGTATGTACGTTCACATTGATAGCAATTGGACTACAATAAAGTCAACATTAGCATTTGCTTCAATAAATATGAAAATATAAAAATACAGATTTTCTCCTCGTACAATATAAGGAACGGTCTTTGCACAGAGCGGCTTATATATGGGCGGAAACTACAGCTTCAACAGCATAGGTTTCAACATGGCGCATAGCCATCAATTACAACATGTTTTATGTTATGCTAACTTCTATACAACGACTTCCGCTATAATGATACAGGTCGGCATAGCATAACTACAAGTATTTTACTTTAACTCACGAAATTAAGCTGTCTCGGAAGACAAATACCCTATAGTAGAACTAGCGGCTAAGTCGGGCTATTAAGTTTTATTGACACTGTTGAGTTTTTGCTTATTTTGTAAAGTTGTCAGTACATGACTAAATTGCAGCAGCTTGGTCGTTACATGTTATATTTAGCTCGCTATTAAACACACCCTGACTTTATGTCACCGAGTCGGAAGTGGCTGCTCAGTGTATAGTTCGGCATTGTTATTGAGTGGTGCTGTCTACATGTACATATAGCCAACCAGTTGCGGCGGTGAAGCCAAAAGTATTATTTATTAGCATGTACTGACATGACACTATGAGCAATAACTTTTGAAACGAGGAGCATGAGCTTTTCGTATGTAAATATGGAATACTTCCAAACCCATAAGCACTAATATATTAAATTTAGCCGGCATTGCCTATTAATGAAAATTATACGAGATTCTTCAACACGGCTAATATCGTCGTAATGTTGTTAATCGAGTCGAGGACGATACTAATCCCCGCGCACTCTAGTAATCATACCTTTCCACTCACTCTTGATCTCTTCCAGAAGCCCTTCTGTAAATACGATGTCTAGTGCAACTCCAGCTAATCCCTTCGCTACCCTCAACGCTCTCACATATGCATCCCGCGTCCCAGCAACCTCTGCAAATTCTGGATTATGCGGGCCTTGGCCTTTCGGCCCAGGCTGTAATTGAAAGGCTGGGCTCAAACTCGGCATTGCGTGGCTGATATCGCCCTGATCCGTACTTGCCTGTGATTTGCCTCGTCCATCATCAACATCCTGGTCCTCTGCAATCCTACCTGGTGGCTCAAGAGCATTGAAATAGCGTGTATAAGATCGCGCCATTGTCCGGTTCGGGATGTGGTTCTGATAGCCCCATCGCTCTGTAAGGGTCACTTTGGCTCCTGCGGCCAGGGCACCGGCTCTAAAGCAGTCATATACTTTTTCCTTTAGCTCGCCGAGACGCTTCTGCGTATCTGATCTGACAACAAAGATGCCGGCGGCATAGGCGTGGATGATGTTGGGCGCAACGCCACCATTGGTGATATAGCCCTGAATTCTGTCCTCGGGCATAATCTGTTGTCTGAGCAATGACACATTGTTGTATCCTGCGATTAGCGCATCCAGCGCATTAATGCCGAGCCAGGGGTTGGCCGCCGCGTGAGCCTCGCGGCCAAAGCACTCGACCTTGAACTGCAGATATGATGTGGTTCGCATCAATGCTGCATCCGGGGTAATCCCTGGATGTGATATGAGGCTCACGTCGACTTTGTGGTCAGAAAAGGCTCCCGCCTTGAGAAGCCTAATTTTTCCTCCTCCACCTTCTTCTGCCGGTGTGCCGAACAGGACCACTTTTCCGGCGGCTTCGTGTTGCTGCATTACTTGAGCCGTTGCAACGGCGCCGAGGACGGATGCTGTAGCGATGAGATTATGGCCACACGAATGGCCGATGCCGGGAAGACAGTCTGACGCCATGAGAGTTGGTTTCTGCTCGTCTCGAGGGACTGTGCGGCGCAGATACTCACCCATCTCGGCATTGAACGACACGACAGGACCGCGTTTTCCCGTGTCAAACACAGCAACCCACGCAGTCTCCATGCCGTAAGCAGACGGCGTGACGACCCAGCCGCTCTGGGATTTCATGAATTTTGTCAATACATCGTGGGCGATAAACTCTTTGTATCCTCTTTCCGGGTTGTCGTGGATCTTCTTGTTTATTGGCCAAAACTCCTCGAGGAGGTTGTCTACCGCTTGGCTGATGGCATCTCCGAGCTGCGGTTCCCGCTGATCAGTAGAACAGTCGCTGTGGGACACGAGAATGAAACCATCGTCTTCCTCATCGACTGGTGCCATTATACCGTACTCTCTGGCAATTCATATGCTTTAGACTAGATTTAGCCAAGTATGTCAGCCCGGGAGAGGGTCCCGAGGGGTTGCCAGAACACGTCCGAATCTTATTGCTGCACCTGTCTCATGGTTTGCAGGGTAACTACATATTGATAGGCCTATCCTAGCCAAAAATGCCACCTATCAGATCATCCTCCCCTTAGCGAGGGGCACAATATGGGTACTTGTTACGCGGAGACATAGGTACAATGTCTCAGACTCATCACGTGCATTGATTCTCATTGGTGGCGGTTCTTGCTGGTTATTCAACTTAATGGAAGCGTCTTTCACAGCGCGAGACTGGGAATGTTGGCAGAGTCATATCGGACTGTCGTATTGTGAGCATACTTCCCAAGGTGGTCTCGGACGCTTAGCCGACCCAGTTTCTAGTGCGCAAGACACCTGAAGGCCTCCCAACTTTCGAGACGAGTTTTGCGAACTTGAGCCGCAAGGGTACTTTAGAGACGAAGAACTCCAGCACTGTCGGCGTTGGCTGCGATTCAGTAGCTGAGCCGATTGCGACAACGGCGTGATGAGTCCTTCGCGCTCAGAACTAGACAATAGTTCGATTCGGTCTCTGCAGCCGCGATAGCAGCAAGAATCAAATTATTCGCGTCTTTTCTTTCCCTTTCTTTTCTTTTCCTACCGTTTGACGGACGCAGCCTGCCACTATGCCTCAGCCCCAGCATAGCGGAAGTCCTAATCCTTCAGACGATTCATCCGTCGACTTACACGAGTCTCTGTCCGAGCAGAGCTCATCAAATGGAAATGCTGTGGCCCGCAAATCCAACAAGCCTCTTAGTCGCCGCGGCCACTTCAAATCGCGCCTTGGATGCTTTAATTGCAAACGGAGGAGAGTGAAATGCAATGAATTGCGACCTGCCTGTTCGCCTTGTTGCCGCCTTGGACTGAATTGCAGTTACCCAACGCCGGCTTCATCTTCTAGTTCCTCGTCATCGTCGTCGTCTTCTTCTTCCTCGCTCGCCCCGCGTGCTACACTATCTGCTCTTGCGCTAGAAGATTTGCGATTCTATCACCAATTCATCCTAGCAGCCTTCCCAACTCTACCACTTAAAAGCAAAGACGTGTGGATGGATGCTGCCGCCATGTCGCACCAGGTAAGGCTATCTTGATAGCGAATTGTAATTCGCTGGGCCGTGCAATCCAATGCTTCTTGTGCACATGTATTTGGCTAACACCAAGTGCGCATTCTATTAGTATGACTTCCTTGCACACGCCGTCTTGGGCCTTGGGGCCTCACATTTATCCCAGCACGGTAGCGTTGACTATACCTCGCAAGCCTTGCAGCACCGCGTCACCGCTATGAAGCTTGTGAATGAGCAGCTTGATAAGCCGCCTGCAAAGCCAGCCGATGCAGATGCACTGTTTGCAGCAATAATATGTCTCATTACCCAGTCATCTCTTTTGCCGGACAGCATGGTTGACTACATTACAACGACAAGGGGTGGTAACTTGGTTGCCACATCCATGATTACAAATTATGAAAATTCCATCTTCAAGTATTTCACACCAGTGGAACATGATCGATCCTTGGAGCGGCTCATTACGGAACAACCGAAGAATTTTCACGTCATTGACGGTTTTCAATCGTCAGCTCTGAGTCTTAGGCCTTTGTGCAAGAAGTCAACCGAGCTGATATACTGTGAATCTATAATCAGATGCGTCAATAATTTACGCACCTCATGTGTCGAAGGTATGTAGCACTGTCATTGATGCTCTCCACCAATGCTAACACACCATTGCTTCCCACCTCTTATAGCATGGAGAGAGTTTGTCACCTTATTCATTCTTCCAACCACTTTTAACAACCAGGAATTCATGTTATTCGTCGACAACGAAAATTACATTGGCCATCTCTTACTCATCCACATGTTCCTTTTAGACTACGTGCTCGGAAACGCATGCCTTTCCAAATCTGAAGAGCCCGAATATCCAGGGAGGAAGTCGGTTATTATTAACTGGACAAAGGACCTGGCTCAGAGGCTGCCTCCTTCATATCAAAAATATTCAGAGTGGCCATTGGAGTATTGCGAAATACTTGCGAATCAAGACGCGCGATATCTTCTTAGCCCTTAGGGAATCTTGGACGGAACACACATTTCAGAATCAACTCCAAATATTCCCTGGCTCACTGCCACTCTATTAATTTCAGTTGTGTCATGCATGCTTGCTGAAACATGCAGGTTTGCGCCGAGATATTCTATCATCGAACTATATAGTATAATGTTTCTAATTAATAGTAAAGAACCAGCTCAACAGACACGAGCTGCTGATTCTAATCCGCAAAGCATCTTCTCCTGCAAACTCATCTCTTCTAAATGCATTTACGACCACCGTCTCTCAATTCGTCACGTGATTGCGATGACAAATTCGGTCTGATGGTCTAGCGGTATGATTCTCGCTTAGGGACAACCCTATAGCTTGTATGCGAGAGGTCCCGGGTTCAATCCCCGGTCAGACCCTTCTTTTTCACCCCCCTTTTTTTTTCCCACATCATCATCTCGCAAATCTTCTTGAGCCGATTATGGTCTACAGCCCGCAAGCAAAAACATAGGTCTGGTGGTCTAGTGGTATGATTCTCGCTTAGGGAAAACCCCAAGTCGTTCTGCGAGAGGTCCCGGGTTCAATCCCCGGCCAGACCCTGTCTCAAGATGATCTCGAAGACTATCGAGCATCGTTTGCTTTTTTTGCACTCCTTTTTGGTAGCCTTTCTACACTGGGGCTGGGGCTGGCCAAGCGCATCAACTAGACACTCTATCGTGGTTGGTCTGCAGCGTATTTTTCATGTGGTATCTTATTCTTTTGCCCCGAGTAATCATTCTCGATATGCTCTGACCCCGTCAATCTCACATACTAGTTCCACTCAATGTAGCATATTTATATACAGCCGTTCTGAATCACACCGGCTCTCCTTCATCACATCCACACACGTATGCTATATAAATACATACAAAATGAATGACGCTGTACCAGACAAACCCGTTCAGTTGATACCCTTATTTCTTCCCTCTTGTAGTCTTCACG
Source organism: Trichoderma asperelloides (assembly GCA_021066465.1). NCBI lineage: Eukaryota > Fungi > Ascomycota > Sordariomycetes > Hypocreales > Hypocreaceae > Trichoderma > Trichoderma asperelloides. The sequence goes on along the minus strand of JAJKFY010000110.1, from coordinate 97,512 downwards.
CTCTCAAAGTACGCGTCCACCATATCTTTCGCCGTTTCTTCCACAATCTTTCGAGATACCCATGATGCCTCAGAAGGCTCAAACCCAACCCATTCCACCTTTAGCTTGGTGCGATTCCCGTTGTGCTTGAGAATGGCAAAGACTTCATACATTTCTGGATCCGCAGGGTTTGACGGCCGGCCCCCTTGTTCACGCCAATACTCAAAGAGAGTGTCGGGCACATCTTCGTGTAAATTAGTTTCTGGTTCCCAAGTGGTCTCGCCGGTATCCCACTCGACTTGGATCTCAATGGAATTATCGACCCAACGGTGCCCAACGAAACGCTTGAACCCGTACTCCTCTTCGCCTTCGTCTTCTTCGGTCTCTGGCACTCCTATATCTTTCCGATTGAGAATTTCCGAGATCCTTCCAGAACGGCCTGCATTGGCTCGACTGCCAGATGGGCTTGCTGTGGCTGTTGCCGCTGCCCTTTTACTACTGCGGGTGGCACTCCCCGGGCTAGGTCGCACACGAGGGGTAGATGATACTATTTCATCTTGTTCCAGCTGCAGCGATTCCCCGGTCTCCTCACCCGCACCATGCATGTTGCTGTCATCCGTGTCCTGATGCTGCGGAGATGCCTCTTGGTCGTCGATGAGCTTCCTGGCAAATGATCTGCGCCTATTCGACCCTGGTGTCTTCTTTTTGAGTCGCGGAGAGTCTTGCGTTCCAACAGTGGAATTTGCTCCCACGGAACTCCGCGGTGAGCTTCTAGTAGCCCTGCCAGGGGTAAATACAGACGGTATGGCGGCCATGATGGACTGCATGGTGACCGCACCAACGATGTGACGCGGTGGACCTGCTGTAGAGAGAGTAGAGGAATGGAATGGACAATAAAAAAGGAGAATATTTTATTGAAGCTGCTTTGAAGATTCGCGTCTCTGATGGTTGGTTGTTTACTTTTTTTAGTCAGCGATTTGCGCAACTGCCTCGACTCCCGGCATGACGTTATGCGATTCTTCCCCAACCAAGGGAGGTCCATCACGTGACCCTTATTAGAACCCTCGGCATCTTGATACTCCTCACATAAATTCTCGATCCAGTGGATAGGATTCTACTAGTATGTAGATTTCAATCCCCAATGCCCTGTTTGTGATAAGTCGCCTGATAAATGAGGGGTTGAGACTGCAAGACCGACAGGCCTCCACAAATTGAGGTTGCATCCGAGGCTTGGGTGGGAAGCACCAGTAAGAGCAGTAAGATCAACATTCACCGCTGTGGTATAAGGTAATGGAAGGATCATGTACGTATACAATCGAATCAATCAAGATTAGTCGTTCTTTTTGTATTACACAAACAATAGCTCACGAGGAAAGCTTAGTCTATATATGTGCAGACGTTTCCCCTCGCTTTATGCAGTACCTTTGGCTACCTTTTCACAATTTCATCTTCTCTCTTTCTCGCTGGATTTGAACCTCATTTAAACTCACTAGATCATATACAGTTTCGTATTTGGAATACTTCCAACATGGCTTCCGAGAGTGCGAAATCATCCAGACCAGTTCGCATCGCCAACTGCTCTGGTGCCCTCAGTATGCTAAATACGTGCATGTATCTACATATATACTTGTCCCATTTCATCACTAATCATCTTGACTTCACTGGCAGCCGATCCAGGTATTTTGATGTATAGTCAGGCCAAATATGGCCTTGTTGATGTCATCACAGGCGATTACCTCGCAGGTAGGTTGAGTCAGAAGAGCCATGAAAGTACACGTATATAATGAATGCATGTATGGATCGGTATATGAGGATAGCTGACTTCAATATCATCTTCGACTTGATGTTATATAGAGGCGACGATGGCCAGAAGCGCCATAGAGCGTGCACAGTCAAATGGACCCGGCTGGATAAAATCCGCATTCGATGGAATCCAGATGTCCTTGGACCTGATAAACGAAAAGCGCATAAAAATAGTTGTTAATGGCGGTGCAATGAACCCCAAGGGACTGGCTGAAAAGCTTCATGGCATGGTAAAGTCGCTTCTACCACACTCTCAAGTGTTGTGTTACATACCTGACTCGCCAGATAAGATCAAACTCAAAGGGCTGAAGCTCCGTGTGGGCTACGTTGAGGGAGACAATTTGATACATAAAGTCCATCACCTAATTGCCAAATCTCTTGCGCATCTTGATGGAGCGAATCCAGACGTCCAATACACCAAAGACACAGCTTCTTTCTTAGACTCACCAAAAGAGATGCCTATTGTTGCTGCAAATGCGTATCTCGGCTACCGTGCGATTAAGAAAGGCTTGGATGAAGGTGCCGATATTCTCATCTGCGGCCGAGTTTCCGATGCCTCGCCAGTTATAGGAGCGGCTGCTTGGTGGTACAATTGGTCTGAATCAGATTTTGACCAGCTTGCCGGATCACTAATCGCTGGCCATCTGATTGAATGCTCAACATATGTAACAGGCGGCAACTTTGCTGGTGCTTATAAATACCCGCCGAGCGATTTCTTGCGACTGGGCTCTGGCATTGCGGAAATTCATCCCAATGGAAATTGTGTGGTTACTAAACACGACTCTTTAAACGGATTTGTCACCCCTGCCACAGTCAAATGTCAGTTCCTATATGAGTTGCAAGGAAACGTCTATCTAAACAGTGACGTAAAGGCGGATATTTCCAACGTAACCGTCACAGAAGAATCGAAGAATCGGGTCCTTGTATCCGGCGTCAAAGGTCACCCGCCTCCACCTACTACAAAGCTCGCCGTCTTCTACAAGGGAGGTTATCAGTGTGAGCTTTTAATTAATGCCAGCGGATATGCTACGGATCATAAGTGGGATGTTCAAGAACTACAGATAAAGGATACCCTCCAACAATGGGGAATACTGGATAGATTTGACGTGCTGGAATTTCAGCGTATTGGAACTCCGATGAAGGATCCCGATTCACAGTTTGCTTCTACCACGTATCTGCGCGTATTTGCGCAATCAAAAGATGTACATGTGCTGAGCAAATTGCACATGGCCTGGTCTTACCAGTTCATGTCTCATTTTCCAGGTATTCACGTTTCAAAGCTTGTATGATGTCCGAGAACTGACTATAGATTTTGTCAGGCATGCATTTCTCGATGGACCTCCGCCCACTAGCACCAAAACCGTTCTTTGCGTACTACCCAGCCATTGTATCTCAGAATGATATTGAAGAGACCGTTACAATACTGGGTGAAACTTCAACCGAAGAGGCGCTTCGCCATTCTATTCCCCCGCCGAACAAGACAGAGCCGCTAGCACTCCGAGAAAATTATGAAACCGCAAATCCTGTACCTTTAGAAAGCTTTGGGCCAACCGTCAATCGCCCGCTAGGAGATCTCGTCCTTTCTCGTTCGGGCGATAAAGGCGGTAACGTAAATATCGGCCTATTTGTGGAGTCACCCGAGCAATGGGAATGGTTTCGCTCCTTCATGACCAAAGACAGGCTGCGATCATTAATGAGGAAGGATTGGAGGGACTGGTACTTCCTTGAGAGAGTCGAATTTCCAAATATCCATGCCGTACATTTTGTGGTGTATGGAGCTTTGGGCAGAGGCGTTACTAGCACTAGCTTGTTGGACAACCTGGGCAAAGGATTCGGAGAATTCATCCGGGCAGTTCATGTTGATATTCCACAGAAGTTTTTTGTTCAGAGTGTTTCATTGTCAAGACTCGAACACTTGTAGATATAGAAAGCGAAAGATAAAGGGTTTAGCTACTTTCTTTTTGGTAGTACTCTCTCACACCCGAAAGCAATGTGGAGTATAAGTGAGACGCACAAGGGAATCCATGTTATTTTTGCCATCCAAGTGTAGATCCGGCAAGATTCGAGAATAAGGCCTCCTAAATAACCCAAAGAATTTTGTAGCTACCAAGCTCTGTCTCTATTGGCAACATTGAAGGAATATAGTGTAAAAGTACGACACTGTGTCTAGAATTGCCATAAGTGGAAGCCGCTCTCAACACTTGGAAGTACAACGCTATAGTTTATAGCCCATGTTAATGCAAACTGCAAGCTAACTATGTAGGGCAAATATGGAGAGCTCACACTTTAGATATGACTGTGGGAAGACAAGCTGAGCAGAAGTTTTGTTTCTCAATATTAATATTAGACATATATGCCAAATTAGAAGCCAAAGACAGGGGTATAACTAGATGTATGCAACCTGATCATAGCTTTGATCATCCAGATTTCAATCTTTCTTCTAAAGATAGATTGACAGCTGCTCCCTGTCAATCTTATCTAGCAACGATACAGTGAAGAATCCCTTCCGTCCCACCCTAAAGCAGGCAAGATAACCTAGCCAGGGCAGTGGACCCGTAAGCTCCCCAACCCTGGCATACACGTGGCTGCAAATGGCCATCTCATTGATCGCCCAGCAGCCATGATCGGATCGCCCGCATCTTGTCCATCCCGTAATGTGCGGCTGGGGCTAATAAAAGGTAAAATTACAACTCGCAACATACTAGACTTTTTCTAGACGCTTTCCATTAGAGTTATCAAGATCGCCATCAAAAATCGTGGGGGGAATGACGATGGGGCGTGAAAATTCTCTGGAGCTTGGGTGGAGTCTAATTTCTACGCAGACTAGGTATGAAAACGCAACTTTTGAAAGTAAAGCAAGTAATATGCAAAAATGCCATTTTATATATTTATGGAGCGCTGAGACTTTGAAGAATAAACATTTTAATACAGACTTTCCTATCATGTTTAGCTTACTTTTCTATACCTCAAAGTCTTTATCTAAAGCCCTATCCTTCTAATGATTTGTGCATCTGAAATTTTAATTTCTACGGAGATGTAGGCTACAACTACTCAAATCACGCAGAAAAGGCAAGATATTTCGTTAGAAATAATTAAATTGTAATAGTAGCCAATTTTGAACCCGTGGTATCTGATATTATTGTTACAGCTTATACCCTCCCTCTTCGGTCGTCCAAGCAGAGAAATATAGTGGAAAGTTCATTGCGACCAAGCATAGCTTCATAAAGACCAAGACATTTCCCAAGTCCCATATCGTAAAGAAGTAGTTTCATAAGATATTTTTTTTTGTTCCTTTTTTTTTCCTTTCGCGCTTCCACTAGATCATGTGGAGCTGCACTCTGTCTCCACTAGATTCGCGCAACTCATACATGCCAACATGGCCCTCCAAATCACCAACATTCAAGAATTTTCCATCCGCTGAGAAACAGAGCTCTGAAACTCGCGAAAGGTCATCGAATTGTTCGAAGCCAGGGCGAGGAGTGTAGTCAATGGCCAAAGCTTCAGGATCTGGCCAGCTCCAAACCTCTTTGCCAGTCATAACGTCCAGAATGACCATGCTGCCGCGAGCACCAATGTCGGTTCCGGTTGCGTGGCAATAAGCCACAAAGCGACAATCCGGCGACACGCACGAAATCGTATTAGGAATGCCAAAAGTTCTCGTTGAGTTGGCTGCAAGATCCCAGACCAGAACATACCGGTACGGGACAGTTACGGGGCTGAGGTTGAAGCCTGATCCACCATTTGTGGCGGGTACCGCGCGGAAAGAAGCGGGAATCCAGATAGACACGACGGCGCTTCCATAGGTGACTAGGTCACATGGGATGGCTGTATCCAATTCTTTGTGCTGCCATGGTCTCGCGATTCGGTACGGCTTATTTGCGCCTTCAGTAGTGTCCCACGCAACTAGGAGCGTCTCCTTCTCAGGAGGTGGATGGCCTTGACGCGGAGGGCGTGGTCCAGCAGCAATGACAAGCAGGGGGCTTGTCGTTGATAACGCAAGTTCTGGATACTGAGGGATAAATGGCAGTTCAACGTGATTTAGGTTGATGGTACGCGACTTGACAAAAGGCTTCTTCTCCGGCGTCGCCTTGTAGAGATCAATGATGCCCTTTTCACCGCCATAGATGGCCAAAGAACACAAAGCTCCATCATATGACTCGATTTGGGCCGAGGTCCAACGATCAGCATCGTCAATTGACTGCAGGCACTTCTTCTTGGCCCAGTTCCAGATCTCAATGTATCTGCCAAAGCGAGTGGCAATAGCAATGAGATTGGTAGGTTCTGCAAGAATAGCGTGGCTACGAATGAGATACTCGCGAGAACGGGATTGCGCCGCCGTGTAAGAAGAAATCTTGATGACCTGCTGAACGGTTCCTCCGGCCGTGGACCAGACTTTGATGATGTTGTTTCCGTGCTTAGTCGCTATGGTGGACAGGCTAGACGACATGTCAAGGTAATGGATAGGGCCATTCTTCTTGTCGTCTGACTGAAGGAGCTTCCAGAAGACAACTTCAGCTGGACGAGAGGACCTCCGGGGTGGGGGGAGAGCTTCTGAGGGATCCGGGGGTTTGTAGAAGTTAGTGGGGAATCTGTTGTTGCGGCGAGGTGGCGGCGAAAAGCTGACGGTGGTGGCATCTGGAGTTGAGGTGGTGGCTGAGACCTGAGAGGAGCGATGGGTGCTGATAGACGATCTATCTGATGAATCCCGGGAGGGCACCCGGTGAGTGGCGGATTTGGGAGTAGGAATTGCTGGCAATGGCTTTGATGGAGCAGGATAGAGGCTGTATCCCGAGGCGTAGTAGTTGGATGATGCGTTGGACAACTTGCGTTGTGAGTTGAGCGATTCTCGTCGACCAGTCAAGGGTCGATCCCTGGATGGCGGTCGACGGGGGAGAGATCCTCTTGAATCTCTCTGTAGAGGCATATGGTATTGCTCGACGATATCGTCGCTCTCCTCAAGCCATTGAGCGACGGCCTCACCCTTAGACGGGGGAGGCACAGGGAAGTCGCGAGTGGCGGCGTGATAGCGAGGTTCAGTATTCATGATGTCTGAATTTCTTTGAGTATCTCTGCTGGGGTCAAATGATGTGGCATTATGCCGAGACGATTGGGCTGAACCACCAGTATCAATACGACGCAGGGTGTCTCTGGATTATAAAGAAAAAGCACTGCATTAGCCTCATGGATCCCCGTCGTTCGAATAGGTAGCGTAGGCTACCGGCTTGGTCTGGCCAGACCGGTCGAGCCCCAGATCAAGTCTCGAGACTAAAGAGTAAAGGGGTTTGAGGCAGACTCACGCTATCCGATCCAGATCTGTAGCAAATGGAGGAGGCTCCATGTTGTTGGCTGGGCTGGGGTGATTTCGGCTGTGGGACCTGGTAACGGATAAACAGACCGATGTGGTGTGGCAAAAAGAGAAAGTTGTCTCTTTTTTTTTCCCCGCGGGGTTCAACAAACGGGTGATGTAGGAAGATGAGGATTTCGACTACTATTTCATGGGAAGGAGATGAAAAGTAATAGTTCCTCGCTTGTCGACTCGGATTCTAGTAGGAGCTGAAGAAGGGGGGGTGTATCTCGGCTGGAAAGCGACGGTGTTGACAGGTCGACCAGGGGCGTCCAAGAGGGTGGCTCCTAAGGAAGAGTGGCAGCAGGGACAGGCTTCTGAGGCAAACGCTTTTCTGGTTCTGAAGGGTAAAGTGGTAGCAATAGCTGCTCTTGAGGAGATTGTCAAATGAAATAAATGAAAAAGAAAGCTTCAATGGACGGTGTCTAACCCAGCTGTGGACTGGAACAGCCGATAGCTTGGGGAAAAAAACCGGACCGAGAGCGCATCCTCCGCTAAAAGAGTCGGTAGCAGACTATAACACACGAAGTTCTTGGTGCTTGGATGGAAATGGAGACGCTTGATGGAGACGCTACGGGACCCATGTCCAATATGTATGAAGATTGGTGGTGAGCTCCGTATGGGGAAGAGTTTTTGGCGATGCCTGTACTCCAGACCCTCCAGTCGGGGCCCCAATTTCGCTGGGCCAGACGCCACAACGCCACTAGGTCAGACCAAAACCCAATTGGCCGGAGGGAAGGGCTGCGTAGTTTGTGATAGGTGCAGGTAGGACTTTGGCGGGACCCCTGGCGCCAGAACACCCGGCCCTTCGCTCTTTGTGCATGTTCCTTTTTACCCGATGAGGGAACCAAGTCCTGACCAGTGCCTATTTGCGAACACCCTGCAGCAGCGAGTGGCACGGCAGAACGGGGTGTGTGTGCGAGTGTGATTGCTGCGAGCACTCGGGCATGCTGCAGGGCTCAGCATGTAATTCATGTCTTCAGCTCTTGTGTTGCAACGCTCGGCTGCACATCTACCGCGAACTGCTTTGTTTCAGGAACTCGACTAGTTTGCTCAGGCCAATCCGGAACGACGGAAGCCTGCCGGACAGCAGTCACGCATTGACGGCAGCATTCTATCGAGTATGGGACGAAATATCAAACATGCATCTTCGAAACCCGCAGCGAGGCCGAGCGAGCAGCGACAGGTTCTCTCCGCACCAGCGAGCCAGCAGGCGGCTTGTGGGGTGGCCTCCTCCGTGGAGGGACCGGCCAGGCGTTGACGATTCAGCCGGCCAACCAGGATGGTCCAACAGCTGCTTTCCGGGGTCTCGCTCTCCAGCCGCCTGCCCTAGCTCACCTGTTGCCTGGGCCATGAAGAGGATGAAATCACGTCCGTGCAAAGAGTGGCGATGCAAGGCTGTAGAACGACCAGTAGCAGCTGCTCGTCATCTTGTCTGACAGCAACTGGGAAACAGCCCCTGGTGGGTGAAAAGGCCCAAGAGCGAGATGCGCTGCTACTGGCGCATCGCGGATGTGACGACCGCGGATCTGCCCTCCTTCGAGCTGGCCTTGTCTTCCACACAACCTTTTCGGCCATGCTGTCACAGAAGGCTGGTGAAACGATAGCTCACTGGTGCCTTACATGTGTGTCTACATTGAGTACAGAGGCAGAAGCGGAGAGGCAGAAGAAGCGACAGCCGAGGCGAGCCATGGGCAACAGGAATCCCTGCTTTTCTCAATGCCTCTCTGCAAATCGCCCAGGTTTCCCGCGCGTAACCGGTTGTCAGCCCTGCCATGAGGAATAGCAGAATTTGATAACGTGACGCCAAATATCGCTAGCAAACCATCTCGAGTCAGGCCACCCAGCAAAGTACCTGCTCTAAACAGCCCAGGGGCGCAGACTGTGAGGAGGCCGGGTACGAATACTACTCGTATACAGCATACTTGTACATGCACTGTACAGGTATACAAGGATTTTATGGATTGGTTTGATTTGACTCATGATTGGAGACTTGGCGCTGGGTAGCATTTACAGGTGCCTAGTCAATTGGATCTTCAGCAGGCTGGCTAGATGCATGGTGTTCTCGAACTCGGATGATGCTTTGGCCCAGATATCCGCCCGGCTACTTCCACAAGCGAACGCGCCTTAGATTTCCAAATGCAAGGCATGAGAAAAATTTTCTTTAATTTCAGTATCCCCTTCATTTCACACCGGGCCGCACTATTACGTATGTACCGTGCTGTGGCTGTCGGGAGCAGAACGTGGCGTTTTGCTTATTAGCGGCAGCTTCACATGCAGGTGGGTATCACGGCGTGCGTGGGTGCCAGGACTAACAGCACACTAGAAGCAGCACTATCCTCTCTGTCCTCGGGGCTACTGCTAGTGGTATTGCCCTCTACTGTTGGCCTAGTGCTCGTATATGTTAGTATTTGGCAGAGACCAGGGCGTCCCCAAAGCTCAGGTCTCCATCAAAGTCCATCCAAAGGGGACTCCCCCAACTATACACCGTTTACGCAGCTTCCCCGCCAACCCGCTCATTTAGCAGCTCCGGTATAAGAGAGCCAATAGTGCACTGGGCTTATGGTATAAGTGTGAGTATAGAGTGGCATTCGCAGAGCTGTGAGAACACAGATTGCGGATTACGGATTATGGAGTCGTACTGGTATGGCACAGAGCAGGTTTGCTAGGCCATTACGAGGCTAGCTCAGCAGCTCAGGATTATACCATGGTGTTGGATCGGTCAAAAGCTGACTGTCAGATGCAACAGATTGAGAGACCCTGCCATGCCAGCTTCCCTGCTGCTCGCCACGCGCCGTGCATCAAGGCATCGCCACCTTTACTATCGTAGTCTATATCTGGTATACTCATACTGTTGCTATTGCATATTAGAGCTACCTTCGTGTATCTGCTCTAAATTAGTAGCTCTTGGCTACGTCTGTGCACAGCATCTCGTACACATGGCAAGGAAATTAGACAATGGCATATACCGTGGGTGACAGGGCTCCATAGCCACCGCCAACAGTCTGGTGCCAAAGACGGCTGCGTAAGATTGTCTTGAAATTTGTTTCTCGTCCACTCGCCAATGACAGCCTTGTGCCTCCCCCCTTGGCCGAAGCCAAGTTCCTTTTCATCAAACGGCTGCTCAACACACCTAACGAGAGATTCCCCGTCAGCCCACTTCGGAATCCTACTGCAGGTTGGCCGCTTGGGATTCGACGCTCAAAGGAAAATGGAAGACGAGTATCCGCCCCGAGGTGCGGGCTAGTTTTAGTTCTGGCTGCATCCCGCTTCATCAACTCCAGGGCGCTACTCGGCGGAGTCCACTCACACGACCTGCGGCCAGGAGATGACATGAACTGCGGAGAAACAGCACTACGTATGTATACGCCGTATTGCTTGTCTGCGTCTTCGCTGGCTTGCCACGCAACATGACGGTATCATTGAAATCCTAGAGAGAAATACGACGTAAACAATGGGCGATATTTGCACCAATAACACAAGGGCGACGACATCGCCATCATACTACCTTACCACGATTCATACCGCTGCCTAGGAGCATCTAAAATCCAACGCGGAGGGCTCCGTATAGAATATATTGACCCCACCCGCTCTGCTCCTCTTCTTCTCCAAGCCATCGTCCAGAGGCTGAGGCGACAAGGGCGCATATGAGCGAATTCTAATATAAATGCATACATCTTAGTTGGCGCTAAGGTGCTTGAGGCTGCTGTGAGGCGAGGTCACCACCTTCAACGCAAAACACTCTACAGCAAAGCTTGTCCAACCTTGTTGCCATGGCCAGTCTCAACCGATCCCTTTCATCTGTCGTGTGGCAACGCAAGAGGAGGCTGCCGCCGCTGTCACCCTAGAGTAGCAGGCCAGCCTTAATGCGCGCATTCTTTTGCTTTTTCTTGCTCGGCCAACAACGCTCTCTCATTCCGAAGAGCCCCTGCTTGAGTAGTATTAATCACCAGGGTTCAGATATTTCGAGCAAAGGCAAATCGATGGCCATGCCGTCCACGAGGGACACCCACGTTTCGTTGTTCCATTCCGCCCTTCTAGATTACCGTAGGATGGCCCTAACAACCCGCAGAGACGGAATACCAGTACTACTCCGGCGTAGTAGCAGCAGGAGAGAGCAGCATTTTGCACTAAGAGGCCTGTATCGTCAGCACCATCAGGCGCGGCGCCGCTACGAGCTCTCGACTCGGCCCGCACTACGAAGCACTAAATTAAGCAGAAGCTGGGATTCCAAGAAAGTAGGAGAGTTTAGCTGGACTGAAGATTATAGGGGTACCGAATGTAGAAGCTCGGTGATGAAGAGGCTTTCTCACCTGTCAGCTTATCGCTCGGTACATCGGTCACTTCATGTGATATGAGCCAGTGTCTGCGTCTTCTCGTAGAGGTTGCTGACGGGACGGACCGATCGGGAAATTTGCTGCTGAGTGAGAATCATCACCGTTGGCCTGATTCTAGAAGAACCTATCGACAAGACGTCTTGAAACTCAAATTCTTTGATCGAGGTGACGAAAAAGGGCACGAGATTAAACAGATTAAACTCAATCAAGGTTGCCAGATGGACTTATCAATTCAGAGTTTCTGATAGTAGCCGCTATCTGGACTACATGTTGTGTCCAGCAATCCAACAGAACCCCGCTGCACGTATGCATGCATGTGTGTGGAGAGCCATCGAGTACTGCCGGTATATGCCACCACAACTGTTATCATCGCAACTACCATTGTATCAATCTGGCGCATCAAGGCTTGAGATTCTAGAGCGATTGACCTGCAGATCACTTACTAATAGCGCAGCTATCAAGCAGATAGATGCATTTTAGCACTGCATCACGTGTGATCCAAACGCCTTCTGACGCTTCCCCTCATTTCATCGATTGGGGTAGCATTATCTGGCCCAATGCACAGTGAAGATGTCTTATCATGACGAAACACAATGCGCAGCGCCTTTAGTCGGCATTCATCGGCCGCTGTTCGAAACTAATAAAGCTGCGTCTGCTCGCAGCTTCATCACCATGTCATTTACCAGCATTCAAGACTTGTCAATATCAGACTAAGAGTAACATAACAATCATGGGTAGCGAACTAGACTATAAGATCTTTCAGCTGGGAGACTTCAAGCTCGTTTCAGGCGAGAGAATTCCAAATGCCTTTATCGCCTACAAGACTTTTGGTGATCCATCGTCCCCCGCCGTCATTTACCCCTCTTGGTTCAGCGGTTTAATCTCAGACAACGAATGGCTTGTTGGTGAAGACAAAGCCCTCGATCCCCGTCGATATTTTATTATCATCCCAGCCATATTCGGGAATGGGCAGTCCAGTAGTCCATCCAATATTCCTCGAGAGTCTCCACTCAAACCGTTCCCTAATATCACCGTGAAGGATAATGTTACGGCACAATATCGACTTGTGACCGAGGGCCTGGGCGTCAAGCACGCACGGATGGTCCTGGGATGGAGCATGGGCGCTGGACAAACTTACCAGTGGCTGACACAATATCCAGACTTTATGGATCTGGGCGTACCCTTTTGCGGAAGCGCTCGCACTTCGCTGCATAACCAAGTCTTTCTCGAAGGCGTCAAAAGCGCACTACTTGCTGCTAAGGGGTCCTCATCAGCTGGCAGTGCAGCTGGTGAGTTAGCCAAGACCTACCGGGTGTGGACTGAAGAAGAGAAAGTCTCTGGGTTAAAGGCTTTTGGTCGAGTATATGCAGGGTGGGGATTTAGTCAAGCCTTCTATCGTTCCGCCCTATATGAGAAAGAATTGGGATACAAGAATCTTGAGGATTTTATGATAAACTTTTGGGAGTCATGGGCCCTTTCCAAAGGTTTGTTCAGCTACTGCCCTTTGAGAACATAATGGTATCTGCTGACTCTTATGTAGACCCTGAGAACTTGCTCACCATGCTTCATACGTGGCAGGCTGCTGATTGTTCAGATCAAGAACCATATAACAAAGACTTTGAGCTGGCCATGAGAAGCATCAAGGCCAAAACATATGTTCTACCAGGAAAGACAGACCTGTACTTCCCACCGGAGGATTCGGAATACGAGGTACAAAATATGACTAAAGGCATTGGGGCTTGTATTCCGTTCCCATCAGTTTGGGGTCACTGGTACGTTCTTGAGAATCCCATATCTCGGTATGAGATATACAAGAGAAACTAACTGAGGGCTCCTTCTAGGGCGGGCGGTCCGGGTGTGAGCAAGCAGGACATGAAGTGGCTGGATGACCATCTGAAGGCCTTCTTGGAAGACGAAAAGTGGCAACTAGACGTCAGTAATTTATCGTAGTATAACACTATGACACATCTAGTGAAAATAAACTCTGTTGGTAGAGTATACACCAGTACGCACCCCTAAAGAGGAGTGCGACACGCCTCTGGCCTTGTACATGCTGGCAGAAACATTCCGATAATATCCAAAGCAGCAGTTTTGATCTATCGATCTATTGATTGCTATTAAGGGCAATGGCTAATCCAAAAATGTTTTAACAAAATGAAAGAAATTTTTTTCACTGGACTAGATTTGCACTATTCGTCCATAATCTTCTATCACGACTATTAGCTTATGAAGGTCGACGGTGGTGCGGATCATCGAACTTTCGTCTGACGGTCGACACTCCCGTCACAAAAGCTTGATTCCATCAGGTGAAACTAACCGGCCAAGCTTCTTGGATCAGCCACATTTCCATTCCCCGGAATAGCAGTACCCGCGGCCCCCCATATACACAACAGGCAGCAGTATAAATTTTCTGAATTTACACTGGGTCGCTCGCACTTAACAAGCGGCGGTCTCTCGGTAAACTAGGACACAATTCCGGCAGACCGGTCAATTTCACCCGACAAAGTGGTAGTGCTAGGTAAGCTGCTAATTTAGCTATTCCCTAAGCTCCCCACAAGTGACTAGAGAACCTCCGGGAGCGTTCCCGTTGGATCACCGTTTGGGACAGCCACGTTTTCTCCATGGAGATCACCCCTGATTCTTCGGGTTGAATAGGGGATACAGAGTGAGTTAGCCTTGTTAAAATCACTAAACCATAGCCAAAAAGAGACGGGCGTGTTTTGAGTGGTAGCCAGCAGACGCTTAACTAGTATAAGCTGCAAACTGATTCATACGCACGAGTCAGGCACTAGGTTTTCGCGTAAGAGCATGTGTGAGTAAGTTTGTGGGCCCCGAGAAGGGTTTGCTTGGAGCAGCTGAACCAATCTGGGCGTTGTCCCAGCTGTTTGCCACCCGTAAATCAATGGAGGCAATGATGAGAACGGTAAGGGTGTCTGTTACATGGAATTACGCGGACGTGGACTTCAAATTCTATGTTGTAATAATTACCGAAGGAAAGAGACATGACGCTTCATAGAGCTGATGAAGGATAGGGGTATGAGGGATTTCGGTAGGCTCATGGGTTCTATGGGTTCAGCTCCTATTGGAAGTGTCCCATAATATTATGTTTCCCAGATACTTTACGAGCCAGGCTTCGGCATGTAAGTCGCGATGGTAGCCGAGCGCTCGTCAGTATGGAGATCTTTCATTTACGGTTTCTGGAATATTCGTGATCTCTTCTGCATTAGCTCGTCTGGGTCCAACGTCCACGAGCCTTGCAAAATTCTCCGATATTTCACATGTTCCGTCAGCATGGTATTTCGGCAGCTCTTTTCCCCACTCGTGTTTAATGATCTTGATGTCGCTGATCGGCAAAGCGCCGCCAGTAAATTTTCTGAGACTACATGGTACCACCCGACTCTTCCGTTTGTGAAGCGAGGAACGAGATCGATCGACAGATCTTCATTATCTCTATCTCACATGATCGCCATTCACGGCATATCTTGAACTACTCCCCTGTAATTCATAGAAGAGGGTAAGTTTTACCGCCGTCCCCTGTGTGAATTCTCTCTTCTAGAGCTAGGAAGCAGATACAGGCGGGTAGCCTGCCACTTCACAAAGAACGTTTACAACACACCTCGATGTTTGAATCCCTTGAATACGTCCAACCATCAGTTAGTTATCATTGAAGAGTGTGAACAACCTAGTTGAATGTAAACACTTTACTGCAAAGTTTTCTACGATCTTTTATGGTTAACCAAATATATGCATATAACAACCTCAGTTGTAGAACAGTAACTGTAGGCGCTATTCCGTTGATTGAGACTTCCATCGCGGTACATTCTTTATGCTCGCACTGTTTCTGGTCATTTTTTAGACGTACTAACTGATACTAGACTAAAGAGTCTACACGATTTGCTTCTTTGTACCGTCATCACTCTCTTCCCAGATAGTTCCATCATCAGACTGGTAGTAGACTTTAACTATTTTCCCATCGTGCCAGTTTACTACATCCATGTGTGTAGCAACCGGCACAGGGCTACCAAACCCTGTTTTCTCCCACGATCCAGACCATTTATAACCTCTAAGTATCCCATAGCTATCTTGCGAATACACGCGGAGCTGCACTCCAGAGCTATTCCACGCTGTGGCAGCTATAGCAGTATTCTTCAATGCGACGCCAGGGCTGAAGCCGCCTAAAATATCTCACCGTTAATGCATAACCACGAAAACGATGCAATATTCCCACTTACCTTTACTCCAACCGTTGTCATAGCAATGCTCCTGAACGAAAAGATCTGCGGTTTGGTAATAAACTCGTATATGGGGACTACCATTCTGTTCCCACGACACAGCAGCCAAATTGGATCCGTGATCTGCGGCTGGAAGAGTCGCACCTTTTTTCCAAGGATTACCAACACAGTATTCTTGGATATCATTGGAACCTTTCTCTGCTTGAAATGTTAAAAAAAGAGACTGACCTCCATGTCTTAATAAACGAGCGTTTTGTTGTATTCATACCTTGGCAGTACACACGAATGTTCGGTCCGTCCCAGTTGACAGCAGCCACAGAAGAGTTCTGAGCAGTTTGAATTTTTTGTTTGGTAAGATAGCCTGGAGCCCATTGACCTCCATTACTGTAGCACCACTCTTCAAGTAATCCATCCGCAGATATGCTGTAGATTCTAATCTATAACCATGTGTCAACGGTTGAGCTAATGTAGAAGGATAGAAAGTCGGCTCACTTGGTTACCCCGGTCCCAGCTGACAGCCGAAAGAGGAGTGAGCCGTTTGGCATAAAAGATGGCCTTGCCAGAAACAGTCCACTTTCCTTCATGAAAGACTCCTTCACGTATGCCGTCCTTCGTATCTTGGAAGTAAACCCGGAATGATTTACCAGATGCAGCTACAGCAGTAACGGCACTCCTAGCGTTAATAGTATATTCCGTAGCCATGGCTGGTTGATGGGAATATTATCTTCTGCAGGATGTATAGTTAGATATCTTCGAGATTGACAAAGTAGATGATTATTTTGAGTATTAAAAAAAAGAATAAAAAACAGATGAAGAAGGTGCCATGATAGGCCCTTTATATCTGTTCACACGTGGACATATTTCAGCATCCTTGGTATCAGAGAAGTACCGCCTCAACGAGTTTCCGAGGCCGGGGTCACGCGATTGATCTTAAGCTGTAGGATACAAGACTCTCCACTCTTCATCGGAGGTTTATGGGACACCAAACGAAAATGAGTTGCGGGGTATGCGTTTTGAGTATATACATGTACAACAGACATGGTAACACCTCGGGTTGTCGCAGACTTCCTCGGAGGAGTTTCGACATCTAATTGCACAAGTTGAGCATGTTGCATTGAACAATTGAATCATGATTGCGTCATATAAAACTCGAGAAAGAAGTTGGTACTTTGTAATAGTGTCTTTTATATTGAAACTCGGGAAGAAACATCGGCATTGTGCTTCTCCGCGGTGGCTTGACCGTTCTCGATGGTCTCATTGGACATCTTACTGGGTGTGACGAACTGTAGTCATACTTGGAGCCAAGAATAACTTTGAAAACATCGTATTGATGTCGTATAAGTGCTATTCATTATATGCCTCTTTGGTATTGTTGGTTTTAATGGTGATTAAATGCCATTCTTTAATAATGTATACCGATTGTCAACACCTCCCATTTTGCCCACTCCAGGAGCTCAGCTTTGCTTTTTAATCCGCGATTCAAACGTTGCGGCGATCGGCAAGAATTGCATCGTGTATTAAAAATAAATAGTTTACTCTGTCGTTGCACCGAGTTCATCTGAATACTCGAGCTCTATGGCTTGTCAGCTCATGTATGCGCCGCCAAAGAACGATTCTTGCTAATTCCACTTGTAAAGAATGGCGTTTTTGCCCTTTAAAGCAGGATACAAATCCCAACTTACTATTTCTTATATGAGATCCATATTCAAGCAACGGCTTCTCGCCTTGGACTTCTGTTGAAGTCGCAAGTCTCGCTGCTTTCCTCTCTATCCTTAGATATTCGACCGGTGTCACCCCAAAGCACTTTTTAAACTCGCGATGAAAATGCCACTTGGATAGGCCAGCCTGCCGAGCCATCTGACTTAAACTCAACGTTGTCATTGTATCGTCCTTCCCCATCTTCGCCCCGAGGGGTCGTTTCTTCATGAACGCATGAATTTTGGACACCGCAATACCCGCCAGCATGTGAGCACCATCTTCAGGATGACAGCGCTTACATGGCCGGAATCCCGCGCTTTGGGCTTCAATGCTTGTTCGGAAGAAGGCAGTATTGAATCGATGCGCGAGGCGTGCCTTGCAGGTAGGGCGGGAATACACCCCAGTGCTTCGCACAGCGTAAACGAAGAGCCCATCTGCCTTTACATTGCGCGATTTCACGGCTTCCCAACGACTATCGTCATCGTCAAACTCGGAAGCAAGTTTCTGAGAAGTACAAGGTGTTGAAAGAGGGTTGTCCATTGTGTATACTGCTCTTTTTTTCGAGTTTCCAACAGCAAGAGGATGCACATGGTTGGTCGAGAGTGCGCCTTTATGTAAGTTACGAGGCTAATGAAGCCAAATAGCGTTGCTTTAAATGTAGCCAATAACTTGATGCATCGATTTTGCATGCAAAGCAATGCCACACTCTACCCAGTTTGCAGATCATAGCAGAAGGGCCTATTCATTCCTCTATACACGCTCTGTAGGAAAGCACCATTCTCCCTGGTTGATGCTACTCAAGACATAAAAGTATCAACTGTGAAAAATCAGTTAAACCCATTGTAAGATTTGTAAATTCTCTCATCGCAATAGAGACTAAGAAAACTTGCTACTTTGCAGATAACAACGGTGGGTATCTCCTTGCCAGGTAGCTTGTGTTCACATGCATACTCACACTACTTACACCCATGGATTACGAAATTGAGAGCAGCTAACCTACGTGCGCGTCTCAAAAAAACACGATAGACTTGCCTTTCAAGGTAGCAATGAACAAATAGCTTTTCTTAGTTCAAATCCAGGCCATCTTGGCTAACACTGCAGGTCTTTATTGGCTACATTGATAGCAACATGTGCTAAGTGGGTATGGTGGAGATGCTCCTTTGATACTATTTTCAAACATACATGCATGTGTGACCAATTCTCAATTACTGCTACTAGATAGATAGTAGAAACTATGGTAATCTCAAGTTATAGAACTAACTCTGTCCCTGTATTTTGAATCTCGAAAGAATTGGTATAATAACATGGGATTTGTGATTCGAGAAACTGGGAAAAATTATACACATGGGTAATTAATTTGTTCCACATATATCGCCGGTGTAGACTACTTAGCAACGATATGATGGAAAAACACATGGGTAATTAATTTGTTCCACATATATCGCTGGTGTAGACTACTTAGCAACGATATGATGGAAAAACACATTGGTGTGAGCATATGCATTTTACTAATAACAGATACACTACATTCTACTAAGTTGAATTCTTATAGATCGAAAATGATATCAGGCATTAAAACTCTAATACTCCAATCAAGCCTGACTCATTCCTTAGAGCGCCCATTGGATCATCTCCAGGGTAGATGCCGTTCTGCACATCAGTAGCCACCCGCCCTACGAAACAGAAAACCACCCACTAAACCCACTAAACGCACCGCTAATTTCGGCAGCCGATAAGGCACGGGCCAGCGCAACCTCCAAACCTAAGCTCCACGTGTGATGTTCCAGCTGAATCCCAGCATCGTCACCACATTCGCTTTCTCACCTATCCATGAGCTCATGATGTCGCCTCCAAACGACGAGGGCACTCAAACCCCTAAAGATGAGCCAGACAGCAAAACTCACACCGCCAACGATCCATCGGCACCGCCCAAGAAGCCCAGCCCGTCCGTCATCAAAGGCGCCTCCCTCCTCATCATCCTCCAAGTCGCATCCCGTCTCGTCACCTTCGTCGCCAACCAGCTCCTGCTTCGCTTTCTCACCGCCCCTCTTCTGGCCCTTTCCACGCAGCTAGAAGTGTTTTATCTCTCGGTTCTCTTTTTCGCCCGCGAAAGCTTGCGTGTGGCCATCCAGCGCCAGGGCATTGCTGGGGCTGCAAACACCAATGAAGACAAGGCTGATGATGATGCTGCTGCTGCTGCTGCTGCGCGCCAAGAGGGACAAGCAGTGGTGAATCTGGGCTATCTTGCCGTAGGGCTGGGGAGCATCGTCAGCGTGGGCTTGGGATGGATGTACCTCGCGTCTGCCTCGGCCGAAACGCTTCAGACGCCCTGGCTTGTTGAGTCCCTCTGGCTGTACGGAGTTGCTGCCATGGTTGAGCTCATGTCTGAGCCTTGCTTTGTCCTGATGCAAACGCGTCTTCAGTTCGGCACCCGCGCAACTGCTGAATCAATCGCCACCTTTCTTCGTTGCACTGTGGTCTTCGGATCTGCTGTTTGGGCGTCCCGGAAGGGCCTGGACATCGGCGTCCTTCCCTTTGCCCTAGGCCAGCTTTCATACGGCATCTCCCTTCTTGTCGTGTATCTGGTCTCAGGATATCGCCTTGCGCTCAAGACTGGATTCTCACTTCTGCCCAGGCAACTTGCTTCCAACCAGAATGTCGTCTTTCTGCTGTCGTATTTCTACAAGCCGACGGTCAATCTTGCGGGAACCATGATGGCCCAAAGTGTAGTGAAACACCTCCTTACACAGGGTGACACTTTTCTGATATCGCTATTCTCTAATCCCGAAGCCCAAGGTGTGTATGCTCTGGCCAACAACTACGGCAGCCTCCTCGCTCGCCTTCTCTTCCAACCCGTGGAAGAGAGTAGCCGCAGCTACTTCTCTCGCCTTTTATCTTCGCCGTCTCCTTCTGGTAATGGCCAGTCCTCGCCGCAGCCCTCTTCATCAGTTAAGGAGGCGAAACAGAACTTACACACGATATTGCGTCTGTACATCCTCTTGTCGGCCATCATTGTTAGCATTGGACCTTTTGCAGCTCCAGCGCTTCTATCCATCGTAGCGGGCAAACTCTGGACTGGATCAGGGGCTGGCCAAGTTCTCAGTACATACTGCTTCTACATTCCGTTCATGGGACTCAACGGAATCACAGAGGCTTTTGTTGCTTCCGTCGCCTCAGAGGCTCAAGTACACCGCCAGTCATTCTGGATGGGCATCTTCTCGGCTGTTTTTGCTGCATCTGCTTTCCTCTTTATGCGTGTCCTTCCGCTTGGTGCTATTGGCCTCGTGTACGCCAACAGCATCAATATGCTATGCCGAATCATCTGGAGCGGCGCCTTCATTAACAAGTTCTTTAAATCTCATGGGATAGACTTTGCACCCGCGTCACTATTTCCCACAACCACAATCGCTGTATCACTGTCAACACTGGTACTCCTAAGGCAGCTGAATTTTCACGAAGTTGGCCAGGACCAGCCATTCGCAACACTGGTTAAGATTATTGGCTTTGCCATTCCATTACTGCTTTTAATGTATGTCAACACATCTCTACATGCTATGCCTCTATTTCTCTGTAATATACACAATCATCTAACAAAGTGCTGTAGTGTATCTCTAGAACGAAAGTTTCTTTTCGAATGCTTTCAGTCTATCCGAGGTCGCAGAGCAAGTAAGCGCGAGTAGTAACGAAATAAGACGAAAAAAGAAAAAGAAAAAGCAGACGAGAGTAAAACAAAAATGACCCTTTATCCCTTACCGATATACCCATGCTTTAATTTAATCAAAAGTAATCTTTGTCGCCTTTTGGTTAGGATCTACGTCCTTGAAGAAGCCGCCATACATATCGTGGGTCTTCTTCTTGACAACAGTACCAAACTTCATCAGCTCGTCAGGAACAGGCTGGTTGGCACCCTTGAGGATGTTGATGAGACTATTCCATACCCATTAGCCTTTTCTCCTCTTAAAGCACACCGAGTTGCGTTTGAAGGGACTACTTACGATCCAGAGTGCGCCTTATCTTGGATGGTGAACATGGTGATAGCCTCGCCTGTCTTGCCGGCTCTGCCAGTTCGTCCAATACGGTGAACATAATCCTCAATAGTGAGAGGGAACTGTGGAGAGAAGGTTAGAAAAGG
Source organism: Trichoderma asperelloides (assembly GCA_021066465.1). NCBI lineage: Eukaryota > Fungi > Ascomycota > Sordariomycetes > Hypocreales > Hypocreaceae > Trichoderma > Trichoderma asperelloides. The sequence continues at coordinate 75,987 of JAJKFY010000110.1, read as the reverse complement.
AGTTTATAGATCTTTGCATTGTGCACATCACTTACTGTAACATTGATGACCAGCTTAACCTCGGGAATATCCAAACCTCGAGCAGCCACATCCGTAGCAACCAAAACTGGTGTCTTGCCTGACTTGAATGCTTCCAAGCTTCTCGTTCGTTGCTCTTGCTTCAAGTCTCCGTGAATGCCACCCACACGGACGCCCTTGCGGCCGAGGAAGCTCTCGACACGAGTAGCCTCCTTCTTGTAGAGGCAGAAGACTAAGATTCGGTCATCCTTTTGCTTGCCCTGCTGATGCTGCTTGATGATTTGCAAAAGCCTGAATTCCTTGTCCCTGCCGTCCAGAACTTCAACTTTCTGCGTGATACGGGTGTTGGCTTGAAGCTCAACTGAACCATTCTCCGTCTCCTTGCCGCGAGATCCAATAGTGATCTTGACTGGGTCAACCATGAAGGTGGATGCCAAGCTCTGGACTGAGAATGGCCAGGTAGCAGTAAACATGAGAGTTTGACGCTCCTCTCGGGGAGGGCAGGCGCCAAGAATCAGCTTGATATCCTCTTCGAAACCCTTGTCCAGCATACGATCGGCCTCATCCAAGACGGCGAATTTGCAGCCGCTCAAATCGACAGTGCCGTCTGACATGAAGTCCTTCAATCGGCCGGGAGTGGCGACAATGATGTCGGAACCCCTCTGGAGAAGCGCTCGCTGGTCGTCTTTTGAAGCGCCACCATAGAGACAGACGCACTTGAGTCTCAGAAGAGCAGCAACGCCATTCATCTGCTCATATGTCTGCATAGCCAGCTCTCGCGTAGGTGACACGACGACTGCCTTGACGCCCTTCTTTCCAATGGTGGAAATGGCCTCTACGCAAGGAAGAGTGAAAGCCATAGTCTTGCCGGAACCTGTCTCGGCCACACCGACCACATCGCGGCCGGAAAGCGTAGACGGCCATGAGGCAGCCTGAATGGGGGTAGGAGCTTTGAAGTTGGCAAAGGGTGAAGGCTTCTTCTCGAGAAGGTTGGTCGAGGGGAGGTGGTGGAATTCGGTGATGGGTCGGAGCTTGTCGGTGACGTTTTTGGGGTCTGTAACGACAATCTCGTTCTTGGACAAGTATTCGTCGATTTCGGATTGTGCGACGTTGGAAAGGCTCATGGTCTGGACGTAGTCGCGACCGCTGGAGGTTTGCTCGGACGCATTGCCGTTGGTCTCCTTCTTGGCCTTGCGATCCTTCTTGGACTGTTTCTTGTCTTCGACAGGCTTCTCGTCTTGGTCGACGTCCATGCTCTCGGGTTGTTCACTTGCGTCTTCATCTTGAGACTCCTTGGCCTTCTTCTCCTTCTTCTCCTTCTTGGACTTCTTCTTCTCCTTCTTGCTCTCGCCGTCTGCGCTCTTCTCTACAGACTCCTCGGTCTTGTCATCTTCCTCCTCTGACTTTCTCTTCTTCTCCTTCTTCTCCTTCTTGTCCTTCTTCTTGTCCTTCTTCTCCTTCTTCAAGCGGGCCTTCTCAGCATCGTCGCTAGAGTCGACCTTGGACTTCTTGATTGGGCGGTTCTCGGCAACGCTGTCGTCGCCCTCTGCGAGGAGATGTTTTGTGGCGGCCATTGTGTAGAATTGAGTGAATCTCGTCCCAATTGGCAGCGAAGGATCAATCGTATCTCTTGGTTGTTGCGACGAGATGGACTGATCGATACTGCGCAAATGGCAAATGGTGGGTCTCGGGCCGTAACAAAAAAAAGAAAAAAAAAAGCGAGGAGGGAAAAAATCCTTTATCGATAGTGATCGCGCGCCCCACCAATCAACATCGAGCTGTGGCGGTCTCCACTGAGAATCTTAGCGTCGATTCGTCGCATTGGGCTTGCGTCCCAAACGGGCAGTGCAGTCGGTATGTGCATGTACACTGGCAACTGGCTAAGAAGATTTGGCACCAACGAGACATAACCAAAGCGAATACCATTGGAAATACAATGGCACCAAGAGCATGCTTTATTGATGACGGCTAGGGGCTTGAGAAAATATAACATGGCGTCGGAAATAACGCAAGATGGCTACATTGCGAGTAAAAAAACACCACCACGATATTTGGGTTCGAGACAGTGATGATGGGTCCAAGTAATGGCGTTACAATTTTCTACATCGTCTTGCAGCCAGACACCATTCAATACGAGCCACATAGAGATTAGATACTAGAGTAGAGCTGGAATGTACATAACTAAAATCACTAGCTGCCACTTATCACAGGATGGATACAGGGCTCTCTCAATTGGTGTAAGTGGGGTTACTAATGCGAAATAATTCTTTATACCCAACAATCGAACTGGGTGATGCATCGTATGCGATGCCCATCCAGAAGCGTAACCAACACAGTCTAGGAAGTATAGTTACACAAACTACTTATACACACCGCATGAGAAACAAACGACATGAAGTTGTGCATATGATATTGCCGCCAGAACGCAGACAGTAGGCGGGGTTAAGTACAGGCCGCGAACTTTTGTCGGTGAGGAGTATGACTCACTTATATACAGGACCATGCCCGGCATCTTAAATCCGACAACATCTATAAGAAGTAGTAGCAAGGTAAGTTGCAAAAATATATTAGAAACAATTTATAGTTATAATGAGTGCCGAAAGCATAATTTTGATTGGCCCAGAGGGGTCTGGCAAGTCCACAATTGGTCGAATTATCGGTGCGAATCTTGCAAAGGAGCTGTATAGCATTGACCGCCACCGCGATGAGCTCTACGCACCATATGGCTACGATAAAGCCTTTGCGGAAAAGATATACGAAGAACAGGGCCTCTGGCCATTTTACCAACATTGGAAAATTTTTGAATACCAGGCTGTTTCACACATCTTGCAAAACGCTAGTAAAGAGGGCGATGAGTTTTATGGAAAGATTATCGATTTTGGAGCTGGACATTCGGTATATGAAAATCCAGAGGAATTGGAAAAGATTGAGGGTTTGATGAGACCCTATCAGAACGTTATTTTGGTGATGCCTTGTGAAGATGTGGAGGAAGCTATAAAGATTACAGAGGCTCGAAGGAATCACAAACTGGATCTCAACAAACACTTTCTGGAACATCCAAGCAATAAGAGACTTGCGAAATACACCATCTATACCAAAGATAAGACGGCAGAGGAATGTGCTGAGAGCGTGTTGCATATTATAAGAGAGAATGCCCAGCAAACGTCAAAGCTGAATTAGAAATGTCTATGTACGTGGATCTAATAGGTAGGAAGCGACTATAGAAACTATAGTAGTAAAAGGAAAAAAAAAAAAAAAAAAAAAAAAAAATGAAAAAATAAAGCTTTTGTTGAAGGTCTCCATGGTTGTGAGATTCTTGCTCTCGGCAGGGTTTGGACCTGCGGCATCCGCATTACGGAAAACAGAACTCTAGACGATGGCAGCGAATGCGTGCAAAATGCAAAAAGAAAATGAAATGCTCATAGCAGGGCTTGAACCTGCGGCCTCCGCATTACCAACATTAGAGCCATTAGACCCGAAATATTAGTACGAAGCTCTAACCAACTGAGCTATACGAGCCATCCAGATCCACTTTATCACGTGTGTCACGAGGTGGAGTTGTTGATGTTCCGAAAGACATATCTCGATTAAGAATGAATGTTGCGAATCGTAAAACTGACTGCAGCCATCGAATTTACATAGCAGAAGTAGTAATCACTGTCAAACTTAGTAGATGTTCATAGTAATGATACTGGTCAGTTGGCTGTACCCTTGTTTTTTTGATGCTTTTAAGAAACATGCATGAGATAATAAGACTCGGTTCATTTGCATATAAATCATGACTCCGTCTATTCCCACTCAACTATCATGTCTATTCAACATTCAACAAACCAATATCCTATCCTATCTTACCTCATTGTAATTCCATATACGAAGTGACAGCAGTAGCATCGTTGCCACTCGAGCCTCTAGAGCGTAAAGTTTCAGGCGGACCTTTATGCTCGAGTCTTTGGCCCAGCACACGATGGACATTTTGTGTATCCAGATGCGTTGACCATCGCGTTTGAGTGCTGTGGAATGCACAGTTTCGTCTCCGTACTACAGCTTGAAGTGCGGTTTTTAAAACACCTGTTTACGACGGAGGTATATTTCCAAGCTAGGATCAAAGAAGTGAACAGACAATGAATATATATACCTGTGAAGCACTACTAGGGTATAGTTGCACAAGGTGTACAAATACTGACCAGATATATTGCCTGTAATATAAACTAAGTGCAAGTTGTCTCTCTTACTTTCTTCGTATATATACTACCTATCATCGGCATTAAGTAATTGAAACTCCATTGAATTTAGTAAAATCTTCATTGCCGACGCTATCAAGCGAGCTCAATTGCCATATCTTCTTCCTACTCTAGGCCGATGGTATCAAGTATGTGTTTGCTTACGCCCACTTCACTGGCAAGATATATGGCCGTGTCTTGCCGGCGAAACCTGACTTCGCTATAAAATCGTTGGTTATCGGGATGCCTGCTCTGGCTAAGGGTACTGATAGCACGCTCCGTCCCGACACGGTCAATCATGACCCTGAGATTATCCTTGCGTCCATAGAACGCTGCAGCAGCCAGTGCGCTTCCATGTCCACCTCGTTCAAGCAGGTCTGCGGGGTCTGCACCAACTTCAAGTAGCATGTGCTGTATTTTTCTGACAAGATTTTCGGAATATTCATCCGTGAAAGTGTTCATCATCAACGCCTCAAGCACACCGCCATGCATGCCACCTATCAAGTGCAGATTTGGATCCGCGCCGCTGTCGAGGAGCGTCTTAACCATTTCCACATGATCTTCCTTATACACGCCCCCTACTGCTGCGACAAGAGGACTGCCGTAGTTGCCATTTTTCACGGCAGCATTAACATTGGCTCCAGCCTTGAGCAGAATTCGAATCGATTCGATATTGCCGTAGAACGCTGCTGCGATCAAAATGTTGCCAACATGGCTGCTTTCGTTATTCTCCTTCTCTAGATCAACGGCGTCATGATCCACCATCCATTGCAGCAGATCGGGGAAATGAATGGCAGCGAGTTGTGCGGCAGTTAGTTCGCCAAGTCTGCCACGGAAAGGGAAATTAACATCTGCGTCCGCCTCCATTACCAGCCATTTCAAGATATCGTAGTTGCCACTTTCAAACGCGGCGACCAGCGCCCCGGCATGTCTGGATGCGTCTGGATGCATAACATCAATCAAGCCGGCCAGATGCCTGCAGATTGGGTCGCAGTTGCTCCCTGCCGCGAGCGTAAGTGAGTTTTGACCGTTTACATTTTGTTGGAGGGCCATCTCCTCGGTGATTTTGCCTCCTAGCCACCAGTCGCGCAATATGTAATAAAATCCGTAATTACACACCGCAAATAGAGCAAAATTGGTTGGTTCGAACGTATCGGTATAGAAGCTTTTGGACCATCTTTGATAACTGTCGCTGCTCTCATCTGGTGATCCAAGAAAGCGCTTCAGAGCCTCCACAAGATTTGAATCCGCTGCTTCTTCATCTGTATTCACTCCTAACCATCCATCGTACCGCTCAACGTGCCTATACCAGTACCATCGAACATAGTTTGCAAAAGTAACACTCTCGAAGGGACCATCTACTTGGAAATTTTCCAGGTATCCAAGGCAAACTTTTGAGGCAAACGCATCGCACTCCCACCTGGTCCAGCCTTTTGACTCAAAATATTCAGCCACTGAGGCATGCGGCAGCATCCATACGCCTCGTTCTTCATCAATCATTAGGAGGTCCTGGCAAAGCGATAAAATTTGTTGCTGCGACTGTTGTTCTTTTCGCACTATTGTAGACTCTTTGAAGCTGTACTGGATAGCTTCCAAGAATTCATTTGGCTCAAGCGGCCTAATAGAACACAGCACCCACTTGATAGCGCGCTCAGCTAAAGCGACATCAGACTCATCACGCTCTCGAATATTTTCCCACAACTGATCATATGCTTCTGTTAAGTCGCGTGGTAATTTTTGAGTCCAGTTATGGACTGCATCATCCGAAACGCACATCTCAAGGCTTTTAACTTGTAAATAAACCCATCGAAACCTAACCCATTTCGCTTCAGTCAAAACGAAAATACGACCGATTGAAGTAGTGGATATAAATAATAACTTACATCCCGCGGCCTTTTGTATTGAAAATACGCTTTATTACATCTTGTATCTCTGGTTTTCGCCGTTTAAATTTCTCAGTTGAGTAGAGCTTATCTTCCAGATATATTTGAATGTCATCGTGTTGATTGCTAGCATCCACCGTGATTAGAAACTTGTCCTTGAATACTTCTTCCAAGTATTCTCGGTCTGGTCGGCTTGATATAAAGATTTTCACAGGCCTTTCAGACTTTTCCATCATTTGAATGAGACATTTTGCTAGATTGTACGTCGCAATATCAGATTCATCCAATGCATCGAGAACGATTGTTGTTTTTGAATAGAGATTTAAAGATTCTAAGATGAGCTCTTCGCAATCCTTATAGCTCAATTCTCTCATCTCTTTTTTTGCCTTTGAACATCGTTGTAGAATACTGCTTTGTATTTCATCAGAATCATCAAAGGCCTTACCAGATAGCTGACGAATGAAGCTTCGTAAGACGACGAGTGGCTGCTGCATTGAGGATCCAGATCGGCTGCAATAAAAATACGCAAACCCTTCATGGTGTGGGAATTTCTCCAAGTTGCTTTTTACATGATCAATCACTTTGGAAGTGAGATATGTTTTGCCAGTGCCGCCTGATAACGTTAGCCAAGTATCATTCGCCACGTTAGGTGTTTAAACTTTTAGATCGACGTACCAGCCCCCTTGAGTAAAAAAACAGCTGAAGAGGAGGGTATATCTTGCCAAGCACGAAAATCTCGGTTGGCTAATAGCCAATTTCCAGTGTTTTCTATTCTTGTATCTGTAACAGCAGCGTGGCTTTTCCCAAACATTTCCGAGCTGATGAAACTCATCATTTCCTCTAGCTCTCTCTTGTTGACTTTTTCTAAGAGGCTTGATACGCTGTCATCGATCCGGGGTAGTGGCGAAGACAACTGAACCAATTGTTTTCTCAAATTCTCTATTTGGACCTTCATTTTCTCAGATGATACAGCAGAGCGAGATGCATTGCAACATCTGATTTCGCTGTCAACGCTTTCCTCTTTTTTACGTAAATTTGAGACAAGATCCGTAGCGTAATTGGGGCTTAGGACAACTGATAAGATTTCTTTAAAAGCTCCCTTTTTCGCCATGACATCAAACCTCGCTACTAACTCAATAGCAGCGGTATATAGCTCAAGAAGAGCATTATGTAAATTCGATACAGCGCCCTCGTCTGTGGTTTCTGTGGTGTACAGAGATTCGTAAATTTGCCCCCTGCGTGTAATGCGTATAAACCACTCGATTGTGCCAAAAAGAGCAGCTTTTTGCTCAATATTTTTAACTGGGATCTAGCGCTAATTAGTTAGATACCTCCAAAGCGAAAGCCGTTTTTAAAAGCTAATATCTAGAGCTTCTTAGATAATATATAAATCTCATATCTGGGTGATGATCTGAGTCTAAGTAAATGACCCAGATCCAGATAAGTGGCCCATACATAGACAAATGACGTGGATATAGATATATGAGCTAGTTTTATATAGACGACAATGGCCCGATTCGACGAATCTGGCCAAGCTCGTCATCCAATCTCATCAAGAACATCCTTGTAAAGAAAGAAAAAATGACATACTTTCATGATGGCCTTTGCAACAGCCCACGGCACACTAGCTTGGGGTGGCGCGAAAACAATAGCCGCATCGCCAACCATGGTAACAAAAGCAATAGCGTCTGCGAGATACTCGCGAACGATGATTTTGCGATTCGCGATCTCGATTTTAAGCGGTTTGCTAGTATCTTCTGATAATTCTCTACTTTTCATGAGGCTAATAATCTCTTTGACTTGAGTTTGGACTTGTTTTCCCTCTAAAGAATGGAGATCTAGTCCTTGTTCTTCGAGCCATTTTTGAGTAGTGTCATTTGCCTTACGAAAGGCTTGGCTCCAGAGATCTGACGATTGAGAAGGCAATAAGGACGGAGCTATAGATGGTCGATCGCTTGTAGAAGGTTTCAGAAATACCTTGAGGCGCGAAGTATCGTCTGTTTGTGAGGTCGTAGAGGGATCTTCTCTTGCGGCTGAAGATGACGACCTAGATCGTTTCACCCAATTCAAGGGGTTTAGCAGTGAGTCTCTTTTTCTGCCTCTATTATCAGGAGCCATGCTATTGCCCACTTTTCCGAATTATGAGATTGGTAAAATTCATCAATACGACACGAACTTATCATGAGCAAAATTCGGTATAGTGGTATCGAAATCGGCGTTGTTGCATCTGTCGTAATAACTATATACCTTATACTGCATATAAGATTGGAGGTATCTGGTATCTGGTTTGTAGTATTTATTAGGTGGACTACCACCTCCTCCAAGACGGAAAGAGGGGTAAGTACAGTTGGAGGACAAAAGTCTGCGACCACCTAAAAATCGAAACCCCCGCAAAATTTGTATGGGGGCCATTGTATTGAACTTCTACCCCCTATAGCCCTCAAGAGATAACATTCAAACGGCTTAAACTCGCTCGAGGAATAAATTATAACTATTTTTCTAGCTGCAAACAATCTTTCAATTGCTGATTATTTTTGTGGATTTAATTATAAAGTTTTGAAATGTATGAGTTTTGGTGGAGCTAACAGGGGTGGTCGCAGACTTTTGGCTACTTACTTTACATGTACAGTTGTACTGTCTCTATTATACCCTTGGAACATTACTGATAACGGTAGGGCATGACAATATCGAAACTAGAAGAATATGAATATGAAGGGAAGACTGTTTTTATTAACAATTATAAACTCATACGACGATGCTACAAAAAAAATGCAAATTGGAAATGAGAACCCAAATATTATTATATTATTAAAGGGTCTTGTAGCTAGCGACATATTATATATATTAATTCATGTAAGCTTATGCTTATCTGACATGAAAGTCAGGTAAGCTGAACAGTCATGGAGATGAAAAGCACATCGTGTGTCTGGAGACGAATCTTCCTCTGCAGAATTGCGGTCGGGCGGGCAGGATTTATTTCTTTAGCACTAATGTCTATCTCGTGTGGTAAATGGTATTTAGTATGACATTGGCTGGAGGACATATGTTTCATAACGACGCTCGGACGAGGACAAAAATCGAGAGTCCCACTGCTCGCGCGTAGCATTTCCTGCTATGTATCGCTCTAAGTGCAGTGAAATGGATCATGTAGGTGTATATAAGTTATATGAGACGTTATAGAGAGACTTACCTTACTATGACCATAACTATGCATCATATATCTCGGTCATGTTAACGTACGACTGCAGTTCGTTTTCGTTTCTGTAGCTAGGAATGGCCGGCTTTTAACAACAGCTGTAATCATCATATTGTCTCTATATTCTTAACAAAATCTTGGTTCATATATCAGTAAAATGCCTATGATACGGTTAAAATAAGGTTTTGATTAGGTAGCTTGCTATGCAGTGACCGCCATATGCCAACAGATCTGGATTGTCTTACGAATACTTCTTACATGTACTAAGCTAGCGAACTTCTCTCCGCTTCAGCTTCTAGTGCTAGAGATAGCCTTTCCTATGGCATTTTAAATAGTTTTATATTATTCTGTATCGAAAATAATATTAACCCCAAGTATATAGCCCCGGGCTGCTGCAATACCAACTCTTAGTCTTCTACCACCTATAGTGCTCCTTGGTTGAAACAGTATAGGGCACCATTCGCATTCCCAATAACATTATCTTTATAGTAATATTAATAAAAACCATAGGTACGTTGTGATATGATTTAACCTACTTGTATCTATAGATGTATTGATACTGGCGCCCGCTGTATTGCGACAGCTAGCACTGAGAACTGTGCCCGTGAGTATCACATTTGTGCAGGACGACCCAAATGAGCCACTATGCATATATACGTGAGCGAGTATTATAAGAGATCGACTATGAAAAGTAGTGCTTACTTCAGCTGAGCAACAAGGGATCCATTTGAGTTGCTAAAACATGAGTCGATGTTGATTTTGGTATTCAGATTAGTCTGCTGTGCATTGTTTGTGCAATCCGCAGCAATCTTCCAGTAGTTGGTATTGCCGTCAGGAGGATATATTTGTATGTTTTTGCAACTTGCTGCGTAGCCCGAGTTAGCAAATACTCCTACCGAGAACTGGGCCAAAGAGACAAGGGCCAATGCAGCGAAATTCTTTGTCTGCATGGTGTGTAACTATGGATAGTGTTTCACAGCTTCAACATACGAAGAAATGTAAGAGGTCGTGGGGATGGCTTTTTCCTTAATATACTAAACATTTGGACAAATCAGGAAGCCAGCACATTTCGCGCTTCGCGAGAACCCGTACGCTATTGCTATACTAACCTTTTCAGCTTGGAGGCTTAAGCAACAGGGATTGCGTTTATTTGATTTCCCTTCTTCTCAGTATATAGAGAGACATAGTGAATAAATGCAGTGACCAATTGAATATCTGTAATTTTTTTTTAGGTCTGTTACTCCCCAAAGATAGGAACGGAGCATGATGAATTGTCTACAAAAACCATGACTTTCGGGTGCCTGGATGTGCATCGAAACCACAAATTTCAGTAGCATTAGGCACCCATCATAACCCTGCTAAGCGTTCTGAAGAGCAATTTTGGCGACTAGAAGGATTCATAATTGCAGTGTTTGGTCTAGCCTCTGGCGATTATGTGGGACGAAGGAATTTAGACAAACAACTACTCGTCAACACCTTCCACCTTGAGCTGGCCCAAAAAAGGAGCTGCTTGCGTCTTTTTAATGCTGATATTAATTGCTGATGTTTATTTAGTCACTTATCCCTCGTAAGCAAGTGAAATACCGCTTTTCAATTCTGATGGTGTAGATGTAATGATATTGGGAGCTGCATTTTGGTTTGCTATTTCTATTTATTAGACGTATTGAAAACACTCATTACGACATGTAGATGATATATGCGTATGACATCAAAAGTAGCTGCAAAAAGAGCTTAGATCTATACTGCCACTATTCTCCGAGACCACATCTCTGTGCAGTGTGCTATAAAGTGTGCAAAACAGCCTAGCAGCTGGGTCTCCCCCGCAAATTGACATGGAACATGAGAAAAACTCCCGTGCCAATTAGAATACGCAAACATTGCAATGGTTATCCCATAGCCACAGCAGGCGCATGTTCAGAACCAGATGCATCAATGCTACTTGTCCACACTAGGAAGGACAATCCATATGGTCATATCTTGCGTGAATAGACGAGGTTTTAGCGCCGAAAGCTACCATAAGTGATACATCAACGTTATTCGCTGTCTTAGTGCGTACTCTTTGCTACAGCTCCCCATTCCACACGCTCTCGAGATATGTTGTCACTTTCCTTTCAGTCCGTGACCATTACATATCAATATAATTAAGCTTCGTGTATGAGTAGTAACTATTTGTATAACGGCGGAATAATGTTCGAGGCAGAAAATGAGTATTGATCGGAGTCACTGCAAGGTCTTATAAGTCTAATGAAACCCCCGGAGATAAAGTGTATATAATTTTCGGTCCTGACGATCAATTCTTATTTGGATCGTTTCCCTGCTAGCTACCTTACTATAAGCGCCTAAGAGTGGGCTGACGACTCAAGGCCATGGCACCAACATCGGGCCTTCACAAACAGGCTGAATCAATACTAGTGCCAGCCATAGGAGGATTGCAAAGGAATGAGATACATGCTGCTTACTTTGTTGACGTACCGACTCCCTTGTCTCGTGCCGTGTATAGTCTACATGGAGCTATTAACGTGAAGAGGTTTGCTGCCTAGTCCGATTAGTGTTCCTCGTGACTACGGTATGTCGGGATAGGAGGCTTCTTTACAAATTCACTCTCACATGCAAGAATTGCTTTGAAGCATGGAATCTGCTGGGTCCAATTCAAGGAAAAGTATCACTTACTGACTAGGTCGGCCCATAGATCTAAAAAGAAAGATGTAGGTGGCCATAAATTTAGATGTTGCAGCACCCGCATCCTCTAATGTGGGAGGCGGTCCTTTTAGATTTATCGTTGGATTGAGTTATATCATCTAGCTATTCTTTGCATTCATTATGGCAAGAAAGACGCTTTTTGCTTTGACCGCCTTGGTAGCGGCTGGAGCCTATGCTGATAACACGTCCTACGACGTCAACGCTGGTTGCTCGAAGTAAGCTCCCTGATCTTTCCGATATTTTTTCCCTGTTCTTCTAGCCAATGGCTTATGTTTCTAGCCTGAATTAATTGTTTATTTCCAAGTGACCAACTTCTCCGATGGTACGACAAAGACCTCGGACTCTTCCTCTATCCCAATGGCGCCTACTACTTCTGGCAAGCCGGCGTCATGATTACAGCAGTTGCCAGTCTCGCTGCGCTCGATAGTGGTGTCAAGAACAGGACTGCCTGGATGTGGCAAAACACTTATCTCAAGGGAGGTCAGCCTTCTCACGGTGTCATACAATTAGACAGCACAGGCCGTAAGATCGTTGTGCCTAAGGGATCTGCGCGCAGCGTGCCCAGCAAGTTCAGTAAAAGAGAGCAAGGTTTTCTGGCAAGTCACTAGTGGGTGTTTTTCCTTTTTTTGGTGGAAAATATCTAAATTGAATGGTTACTGATCAAGAATAAAAACACGTAGCGACGATGAAGGTTGGTGGGGTTTGGCATGGCAAGATGTCTACGATATCACCGGAGATCAGGATTACCTCACGGAATCCATTGATATTTGGCAGGATATGAATGCTGGCTGGGGCAATCTTAACTGTGGTGGTCTTCCTTGGTTCAAAGGCGAAGTCAAGACCGATAATCCACTAGCTATCCCTAATGGTGGGTTCTTTCTTCATCTCACAGTTGACAACTGGAAGATATAAGAGGTTAACATGGAATAATAGAGCTGTACCTTGCCATTAGTGCTGGCCTCGCCAACCGTGTTCCTAGCAGCCAAAAGCAGACATACCTTAGTGCCGCTCAAACAGTGTGGGCTTGGTTTCAAAAGGTTGGCTTCGTCAACAGCCAAGGGCTTGTCAACGACGCTGTTAACGGCAACACCTGTGTGAATGACAACAACCAGCCAACTTGGACCTACAATCAAGGTGTTATCATAGGTGGTCTTGCAGACCTCTATATCGCCACGGGAGACTCATCCTACCTCACATCAGCCAGTGTCATTGCCAATGCTACCATGGCTCATCTGGTCGACAGTAACGGCATTCTTGCCGACAGCTGCGATTTGACACATAACTGCAGTGGTGATAATCTTCAGTTCAAGGGTGTTTTTGCTAGAAACCTCCAAAAACTGTACCACAGCCAGCCTTATCCTGCCTACAAGGCATTTTTAGAAAAGAACGCCCAATCCATCTGGCAAAACGATCTCGCTGTGGAGGCAGGCGACTGCTTCAATGGTGCTGATTGGGGTGGTCCCTATGTTCTTGGCTCCGCTACAGCCAGCAGCCAGAGCAGCGCCCTTCAGTGTCTCGTCGCTGCTCTCTACGTCTCTCAGAATTAGAGCTGATGGATATGGCATAAGATGTGTAGCTAAAAGTAATGTATATAAATTTATGCTTAGATGCTAATTTCTCTGAGGATCGACAAACATATTTAAATATTTTGTCTATATAGCACACTAACTCAGCGACTCTTCGTCTTAGCTGTTACACTTGGGGTAATTACTCGCACGAAATTGCTGAATTACTATAATTGTTCAAATTGCGGAGATAATCTTTATGTTTCCGCGTAAATATGAAGGAAACATTGGATGCCAGCTCATAGATAACTTTTACCATTCCATCAGATGCAGCCTAACAGTATCTGCATTTCCCACGGCAACATTCACTCTATGATGCTGTTAAACAGGAGCGAAGGAATCTTTACAGAGAAGTTGCCTGACCATCTATATGCAGTTGAATGCCAATGTGTTTGCCTCCACAAATAGTACTAATATATACTTCAAAGCTGTTGTCTGCACTTGGAGAAAGAAAACCAGACAAGTGCAGCTGAGCTGCATGGGCTTCTCGACATAGACGACTCTTTGCAAGTAGGCTATATAACTTTCGAGCTAGACCATTGACATAATTCGCTTGCTTGGGTTTGACTTCATCAAGTTCAAGGTCCTTGGTGCCCATAATGCTCTTGCAGTGATTGGACGGGGTTGCTAAAAAGCGAGTCATATATAGGCCGAAACTTTGAGAGGGCTAAAAGTGAGGCGGTATGATGCGGACGGCTCTTGCGATGTCCAGCTAATATTGTGATAACGGCAGAGTTGCCAGGAGAATGGGGAGAAGTCTCTACTAGGTACTGACAAAACTCCACTGAAAGAGGGGTTTTGCATTTGTACAACAAGGTGCAAAGTGATGGTCAATTTAAAACGCCCTTTGTCCTACTAATCATTCTGAAAGGCTACTACGGCACGACAATCAAAAGGTATAAAACAGAGAATTCAATATGTATGCACAAATAATGAATATAGCTCAGACTTCTTTCAGAATCTCTCTTTTAATCGCTGTTAAATCCCGACTGGAATTTGACCGCAAGTACAGGCTCAATGCCTTCAAAGCATACTCATTTATGTATGCCATGGGCATCGTGTTTTGTACCATGAATAACGTGTTTCTGTACTACAAATAACACACTCCGTACTGTGAACATGATAATCTGTACTATATATTACGTCGCACAACGCATATCGCATTCCGTATCAGATGCGGCATTAATTTAGCTCATAGAATTGAATCTCCGCAGCTCAATCCAGAGATTTATCGCGGTGAGCAAGACAACTCACGAAAACAAGCTAGTGTTACAGCAAGCCTTAACTTACACCAGACCAACCGGCAAATTCAAGATTCCTGAATGACCACATCGTCTACCTGCTTCAGAAAAAGAACGCAAAATTCAGGGACACACCTCGACTCCTCTTCTTCGACAAACAATTGCAACTCTCTCACCCCATATGTATCACATCGATACCACGATGGAAGAAGCCAACAGACAAGACGGTGCAGTATGCCATGAGGAGGCTCAAGATGCCTTCTCTTACAACAATGACGACGCGACAGGCTTTGAGCAGGGCCATGTGCTAAGCTTAGAGAACGACGACGATCTAGAATTTGAAGACGATTATGATGATGTACAAAAACATAAGGATGTCTCCGCGGCTGTTGTGAAGTGCATCTTTCTGTTTGGTAAACAAATGAGCCAAGAAAATTCACCATGTGCCTCTGATAAGCCAGAGACTACCAACGAACGTTCAAAAGAGATTGCCGAGTTCATAGTGGATATGAACTCAAATTTTATGTATTGGTTTGAGCGCACTAGTGCTTTGGCTAGAGATATCAGTGATTCCCTGTATTCACTCTTTCAAGAGTACAGAGATGTGAAAACTGAGGTTATAGGTCTTCTAGAGGTCCTCATAGAAAATTTGGAGTCTGGTATGCTTCTCTTCTATGGGCATTTATAAGTCATGAATTGTGGCTCGTGGGCTAATTATGATCAGTAATTTCAGGCGGAACGGAATACTTATACACACCGCTGGAGGCGATGGAGGGCATTCGATTTGCGATTGAAGAGCTACATGCCTTAACGGAAATGATTCGCAAAGCATCTATACGGAATGACGACCTCAGTCTCGACACAGCATTTATAAAAGACGATACCACGGGCTTTAAAAATCACATGTTTCCCATTATCAGGCGCATGTTCTCCCATGCTCAGCCTTCTCTCTGCGATCAACTCGCCTTGTCCGTTGCAATTCGCCGAAGACGCTTACGTCGCACGTTCAAAGATGCAGAAAAGTTAAGGGCCAGAAGTGCCCGAAGTGCCCGAAGCCAAAGCAATAACAATCAAGAATATCCAGCCTCTGCCATTCCGTCACAGCCATCTCAGCCTCAGCCTCAGCTATTCCCACCCAAGCTTACTTATTCTCATAATGGAATTCTCTACTCCAAAAGCTCCAAATCCCAGAACACAACTGTCTATCCTACGTCGTAAGCTCCTATCAATCACAGCTTCATAAGATGAGTGCCCAATATGCGGACCAAATGGTTACACCTGGGTCGCGTCAACAAACACCGGCCGCATGTCCCATATTCCGTGTTTGAGCTGTCAAATTGCTCCGAAAGACGGCCAATGTACGATGAACAAAATAGACGGCCCTTCACTCTCCTTCATGCTATACGTTACCTCGTCCAACAATGATGGCGTGTCCGCACTTACACCGCGCACCAGCTCGCCTCACTTGCCTCATCCGCTGCCTGGCTCAATGCTGCACTATCAAGCAATGCCACGGGGATGTAACATTCAAATACGCTCTTCGCTGGCGCCAGAGGCAGATTGCTCACGTTTGCCCAACCGGACATGAAGCCCGCCTGTTAAGGTTAAAGACGGCATGAATCCATTGTGCAGCAAGGCTGGCTGCAGCGAATGACCACGTCTGTGGCAGTATAAGTTTGCTGGCTTCTCCATCATCTTTTGCATTGGACCACGTACATGGTCGACTTTCTATATTTGTTTTGGCTCGTCACGAAACCTGTCGTTGAAAATGTCTGCCGCGATTACGGCTTATCACGATGGCCTCATGTGGGCACCAGGGGCGTCCTGACATGTATGGCTTGGGTATTCGGCTTGGCATTTACATCCAGTGGTTTGGCGAGATACTGGTCGAGTTCTTTGATGAAGCAGATTTCTCCGATGTACGGCTTCTGGGCCTTCTTCTGTCCGGGGGGATCATTCTCGGATCGCTTGTTGCGATTGCTGGCCAGGACATCCAGCCCGCCGATGTTTACATCGTACTCCAGCTCGCCGCTGGATGCTACGTCTTTCTGATACCGATATATATCTGGAATACACTCTCTTGCTGCAACCCCAGGTGGGATCCTCTGAAACGCACAAGAGAAATCAAGATGCCCGTATATGGCGTCTCGAACATGATCCTTCTAATAGTCATTTCAGCCGTTGGGATCTGGTTCTTTGCAACTTACATACCGACCAAAGGACGCCAATGCGAGCAGTACGGCTTTTTCTTCGCCAAGACCAAGCTTGACAATGCCGCATTCATAGTGGTTAATATCGTCATCTACGTCATCATCATCCTCATCTGCGTAGCCAAGATGCTCTCTTGGACGGGATTTTGGGATGGCCAGCTCCAAATACATGGGCGGCACCGCCGAAAGAGAAGCCATCGAAGACGGTCAGCCTCACTCTCCATCTCCCCTTGCTGAAAAAGTGATTCGTACCAAGATGGTTTGGTATCTGACATGGAGCCACCAGACGAGAGCAGGACGAGCAAGAACGTATTGCACGACGGAGACGCGCCAAGCAGGAACAAAAGGATCTGCTTCGGACCATGCGCGGCATATCGAACCTGGTCGTCTATGGGCTTCACATCACAGCCATTGAGCTGACGCTGCGGTGGAATCAGTTCGACAATGTCGACGGAGTAAACACCAGCGCGCAGACGATTCCGCTTCTTGTCAGCCTCGGCATCTTGCTGCGCCTTGTTGTATCGCACTACGCAAGGACCGTTGGCAGCAGCACCGACGGACAATCTGCCAGCGTTGAAGATGGGCCTCAGCCTGCCGAACCAGAAGACCCCAGAGGCTGCAGATGCCAGCGAGCTCCAGCTCCAGCTCCAGCTCCAGCTGCAGGTAGAACTCCATATAGAACTTATCAAGCTCAAGCAGCAGCACCCACAGCAGCTCCTATCCCAGAACTAGACGTCCTCAACGAATACGTGGCCGGGATGGACATGGACGACGTGAGCGAGTATTTTGCCCGTGGCTCAGACCGCTATTGGCTGGCCAGGATGGCGATCCAGAACCGTGAGATGGCAGAGCGGGCCGCAGCAATGGAGCGGCAGCGAGCGCGAGGGACGATGCCTCGCCCGGCGAGAGCGCATGTTCGCGGCGTGCCGGCGCTATAAGTGAGAAGATGAAGATGAAGTTGTAACAGAAGGCGATGAGAATGGCATCAAGAACAACTGTATGACAAAGTTGCCTGAGACCAATACAAAAAGATGTATGACACTCATTATGTATTGATATATAAACTATGCACTTGCATCTTTCAGTCTAGCAAACAATGACACGTCGTTTCTATTTCTTGCTCTCTTAGTCCCTCTCCTCTATCCCATTATCCGAAATTCAATGCCTCCAGACCATCAAGGTGAGGCTGCCCACTAAAGCCTCCACTAAAGCACTAGAGCACTGGAGCACTAAAGCTTTCCCCTTCTAGCACCTGATTTGACGCCGCTCTCACTAAAGCCCCCCTGCTGCCAGCCCCGCAGCCTCGCATAGCACCCAAGCAACGCCAAAAGTAAACAGTTTGAAATCGGATTAAACCGCCTTTTTCTCAATACATCATCATCACCATCACCTTGTCAACAGCCTCTTCTCCCTCTGCAACAACACCCACAGCCATGGAGACAGATTTGAAAAGGACAGCCCCAAAGACATCAGCGACCAAAGAAAAGCGGCCCAAGGACAAGGAACGGTCAAAGGAAAAACCCAAGAACAAGGATAAGGACGAGTCCAAGGTGCACAAGCTGTCGCTCAAGGGCAGCTCAAGGCTCGTTGCTGAGTTTGTAAGCATTTTCCCCAAGAAATATCCTTTCCCCTGTTGTTCCAAACGCGCAGATGCTAATTGAATCGCTCTCTTTCTTCTTTTGCTAGTTCCAATACTCGATACACACGATCCTGTACGGAGCCCTGCCAGAAAACGACATCATGCCCAAGACGAAGAACTGATCGCGTTGTCGCAGATTCCAACGAGGCGTCTACCCAGCCGAAGACTTCACAGCGTACGATGCCATCCTCCTTTCCCACCCTAGAGTCCAATTGATCCAGCCGATCAAGAGAAAAAGACACCGTCAGCTAATGCGCATCTCCCCCATCACAGCGTCAAGAAATATGGCCTCAACATGCTGGGTACATCATACACCTCCCTTGCTTCAACCACCCTCCGAATTCTACTCCCAGACCAACTGACCCTCCCACTACGCGATTCTAGTCTCGGCCGACGACCAAGTCAAAGCCTACATCAAGAAAATCATGAGCCAGCTCGATAAGTGGATGGTTGGCGGCAAAATCTCCAAGCTCGTCATCGTCATTACCGACAAAGATACCGGCGAGCACGTTGAGCGATGGCAATTCGATGTGCGTCATACCAAACCTCCCTTTATTACGAATGCTATCCACCAATCCCCATCGTCTTCCATGTCTGACCCAAAAAAAAATTATACGACAATAGGTCCAAATCTCCGCCCCGACCAAATCAAAATCCAAACAATCCACAACAGACTCCTCTGCCCCAACCGACGAACAAGACCAGCAGCAACACCAGCAGCAAGAAAACTCCTCCTCCTCCGCCGCCAACAACACCCTCTTCGCCGACAAAGAAAAGCCCGAATCCGAGATCCAGGCCGAAATCGCCGCCATCTTCCGCCAAATCACCGCCTCCGTCACCTTCCTCCCCCAGCTCAGCGGCGACTGCACCTTCAACGTCCTCGTCTACGCCGACGCGGACAGCGACGTCCCCGTCGAGTGGGGAGACTCGGATGCCAAGGAGATTGAGAACGGCGAGAGGGTGCAGCTGAGAGGCTTCAGCACGGCGAACCACCGCGTCGATACAATTGTCAGCTACCGACTGGGGGAGTAATGAGTTTTTTTTTTTTTTTTTTTGCGATGGAGTATAACTGGATAGAAAGGCGAAGGGGTAAAAAAGGTAAAGGGATTTGTAATATTACGAATATGAGGCCTTGCATGTCAGGTGGGTTGTCTTTTAGACACGACACTGGGTTTCCTACGGCGTTGAACTGGAATGGAATATATCGGTGCATCATAAAGCTTCACGAATCTCAGGACACATTTAGATGTGTGACTGAAGCTACGGGTTATATATTGATGAATATTCTCTTATTGGTATCCGGCTCTCTTTGTGTGATATTTCATCTATTGGGTTACATTTCCCTCTCATTCATGACTCCTCTGAAGAAACAATTCATCAAGCACTGCCATGTCCCGGCAGGGCACTAAACGCCGTCTCTCCTATGCACCATCTACTCCCCAGGGGAGCTTCATTCTCCTCTTACACTCTCTTGAAAAAGTACACGTACGCAAACTTGCGCATTTCCTCGACATCATGAGCCTCTACGACCTTTTCATCATTGAAGAGCACCCACGTGGGCGTATCTTTGCCTTCCACAGACTTTCGAATGAAAGCGACATAGTGACTAGAGGGATCGGTCAGTAGTTGTTCTCATCTACGCATGTTCAAATTATTGAACAAGGGATTAAAGAAGGGGGGCTAAACTTGCCCTGCGTGGATACTCGTGCCCTTGTGGCACACAATGGACTGCAGTTGGAACTGTGCTGGGAGTGCTGCGCTTCCAGCAGGCTCCTTTTGAGACTTATCAGCCGCCTCGCCCGAACTCTCGTCTTCCATGATGCCTTGGTCATCGGGGTGGCTAAACAGCCATTCAACAGCTCGCTCAACATCGCCGCCCGTTTCTTTCAGCGCCTTCTTGGCCTGAGGGGCACCGAAACCCATAGCCCCCAGCATCTCAATCTTTTCAGGGTCGGCTGTGCCTGCGCCTCCCGATCCGGCGCCCAAGTCAAGAGGCGCATCAATGTCGGCATCATCGAGATGTGCAAACAGCCACTCCATGGCGGCATTGGCATCCGAGTTGCCAGTCGCATGCAGTGCTTTTTCGGCGCGGTTTCGTGGGAAGCCCATGGCCTCAAGCTGTGCAACCGCAGCCGCATCTGGTACAAATGCAGGAGCTTGGTTCTCAGGTTCCTCTGGCAGGGGTTCTTCTGAAGGCTGAAGTCCTTTGGAGAGGTAGCCATCTAGCAAAAATGGCTCGTCTGGGACAATAACGGGGACATCAATCTTGATGGGAACCCAGTTCACCACAGCCATCTTTCGTGCATTTACGGCCAAAACGTTGGGGAAAGTTTTGAAGAGGGATTGCTTGGTGAAGCCCGCTTTGCTGCCGCATGATGAGCAAGTCAATTCAACCTTCTCGGGCGCGGTGAAATTGTCCAAGCATTCCTTCAGAGTGACTGGCTTGTAGGCATTGGCTGTCTCAGCACCTTCACTTCCAGCATCAAGCTTCACCAAGGGCACGTCGAGGAAGATGTTGTCCTGTTCGTTGGAGCTGTACCTGACTTTGTGGCATCCAAGACACTGGAGCCGCTGCTCTAGGACAAATCGGAATTCAGCTGTAGGGTCTTTTTGGCCATCGTGTGGTGACCGGCTAATGAGTTTGAAAAGATGCTGGAACAATTCAAAGGCATCTTGCTGCCTCATTGTAGAGAACTCTTCGTGCCCTCTTCCTATCAAATGCTTGAACATTGCTGGCGCTAATCCTTTCTGATAGGCAACTTCTGACCCCGATGCCACAGAGTTGTCAGGCTCCGAATACCGTCCAGATAACAAACCATCAGCAATCTTTCTCAGCTGCGTCTCAAGGTCGGCTGCGGATTCCTGGACTATCGGCAGATCCTTATTTGCGCCATAGTAGCGTTCTTGGAACGATGGCATGTCAAATAGGCACTGGATGATGCTGGCTAGGTAGCAGCTGTTACCAAGATTCTTCAATCCAGTGAGACCAGGTCCAAAAACAGGCTTCAGCTCGTGGCCATCTTCCGTGGTCATGCTAAAGTCCCATTTGAGATTCTGTTCAATCTGCATCTCGGTCAAGCTCTTTTCCGTCTTTTGTCGCTCGGCAAGAATGATTCCCCAATGGGCCAAGTGCTCGCCGAGCTGCTCGTCTATTCGTTCTTCGTCGCATCTATAACAATAGATATCGGCGGTGCCTTCCGGTGTGATGGATCCCAGCTTGACAGCTACACCGTGCCCAGACTCAGTGGCGTGGCCCAGAGCGTGAGAATTGCCGTCGACGCCACCCATCTGTTTTCGGCCACAACCCAGGTTGCCACATTCAAGGCAGAGCCAAAGGTTTTCCCTCAGGTCACAGCCTGAGCAGTGGCCAAGGTCGCCTTGCTCGATCTTGCGAGACGGGTGCTGCTGCATGGTCAAGATATGCTCGCATGACGTGAGCTCTTGCTCCCACGCTTTTACTTCCTCCTTTCGAGAAAAGGTATGTGCTTTCAGGATGCCATCTACGATGGGTGCGATCTTGGCATTTGCGATATCCAGCTCTTGTTGGCATTCGATGCATTTGACAGCCAGCGCCGTGTCGTATCGGTCTTCTTCCGTCTCGGCGGCGATGGCAAGCTTCGTGATCTTAGCCGGAGGCTCATCGCGATCGATCGTCTTTCGGGTGCGGCGGATGTTGAGAGCAAGCGGGTGGCTCCAGACGGCGTTGTGAAGCAACGAGTGCTGTCGTTCGGCAGTGCAGCCACCGTTGAAGCATTGGAGGCAGACGTCGAGGCCTCCGGGGTTGTCCTATGGATAGAAAGAAAGACAATCATGAGCGCCGCCGAAGTCTTCGTTTGAAGGCGGATAATCGGCCGGCTGAAGAATACATACAATAGAGTCAAAGCATTGTGTGCAATCTTCTTTATACACAGACTGAACGGGAGTCGGCGGCTTGAGCTCTATGATGAATGGGTATGAGCTCTCTTGAGCTTGACAGGGCTTGGAAACAAGCGTCCAGCTGAAAGTTGGCGGCGGGGTAGGGCATTGACGTACCGACAGACTCGAGATGAGGGCACGACATATCGCTGGTGGTAGGGAGAAACAATGGAAGAATGACAATAAATGGAGAAAAGCGACGATATTTGTACGAAACAGGCTCGTTTCTGAGGCGAAAGTAGAATCACGAAGCGCAGTGTTGATGGAGCTTTTGGCGGTTGCTATGACGAGGCGAAAAGCACCCTATGCGCTGGACGAGCGCTATCGATTAGCGACTAGTGCGGGCTGCAGCAACTTTTGGGCGCCCACAATTTAGCCCTTGGAGCTGTTAGGCTGCCCCTCGATGACGGAGTTTTGGATCTGGAGGGGCAGCTTGATGACTTCAGCGCAGTTCAGCGCAGATACGGGATAGGACTAGCGCCGCCACGGCTGGCATTGGCCGCAAACGTGCTGTAGCTGTGCTGTAGCCATGCTGTAACAATCTCGCAGATTGTGGCTTCCAGGCCCTGTGAATTTGCTATAAGAGTACTAAAGGTACCTACGGAGGCAGATTTCCAGAAACTCTCAGTATAGATGGTCATATGTGCCATGTATTGCCATGTATCTGCTGCTGAATATAGGCCCATGTCTCCCTATCAATGAGTATTGCTCATTCGCTCTGTTGCTGCATCAAACAAGTCTGCCAAACCATGCAGTCATTAGACGGCACGGGCAAGATGGGATACAACGCTGGGAATTTAGCGGTCGATTTAATAGATCTCGGGCTGTGGGGTTGCTCTGCTGACGGGGGACTGTCCCGCAGTGCTGGGGGGGGAGATGACTGCTGGCTTGTTGTGAGCGCTACTGGATACATGTACTATGTAGATATAGCTCGCTCGCTGTTTTCCTCCAAATCCAGAAGCACAATGAATACCTGGCTCACCATCTCTGAACGATATGCACATGGCTGCTGTATTGAGTTTTATTGCATTCATTCTACCGACGATACCTACTGCTGTACAGTACACATGGCGGTGGTAGGTAGTCTTGCAGCCGGCGCAAATGTTGGACCGCGCCGCCACTAACAAAACAGCACGCCCAAGAAGCTCCTCGGAGACGTGTCGAAATCCGAGCGGGCTGCCCAATTTCGCGTTCGTCGTCGCCAGGCCACGTGACGAAATCCCCGTCTCACGTGCATCTTATCAGATTGATTTCCAATCGTTTTGCGGAGCGTTGACGACTCTTTACGTACGGCAAACCAATCAGATAGCTGACTCAGGTCAACCCGACGCTCCGATTGGCTGCAGGCTCCGACAAGGTCCGAGCTCCACAGCTCCCACAAGCTCTGCACAGACGTAATGGCCGAGAGGGGCGCGCGCGCTGATTGGCCGGCCCGGCCATCGCTGATGAGATGCGCTGCACTGGGCCGAAATCGCCATCCTGCTTTTTTGCGCTGCTGCTTTAAGCGACGCTTTCTTTCGCCTCTGCCTCTTTTCCGTCACCATCCAACCTCAAACCTTTGCCTCCACAACCCAAACCTCGCAAACCTCTGCTCGACTTCAATCTTCTTGACGTCGACGCCATCAATTCGCCTCCAGCATACAAAGCTTTGCCATCTCTACCTCAATACCGAGTTATCGCATCTGAGCAGGCTCTCGATATCTCTGTTCTTTTTTTTTTTTTTATTCATCTGCTCCAACGCACATCTGCGACCCCCCCTTCATATATCTCTATATTATCCCCTTTCCACACATCCAACTCCAGCAAAAATGTTCTCCAGAGGACTCCGCGTTGTCTCACGGCGAGCCGCCATGGCCGCTCCCCTCGCCAGACCAACTCTCGCCCCTCGACAGCTCGCGCCCGTCGCATCCATCGAGGCCAAGCGATCATATCACGAGAAGGTCCTGGATCACTATGCGCGGCCGCGCAACGTCGGCTCCATGAACAAGAGCGATTCTGACGTCGGCACCGGCCTTGTGGGAGCTCCTGCCTGCGGCGATGTCATGAAGCTTCAGATTCGCGTCGACCCGGAGACGCAGAAGATCTCCGAGGTCAAGTTCAAGACTTTTGGCTGCGGCTCAGCAATTGCCTCCAGCAGTTACCTGACCGAGCTTGTCCGAGGCATGAGCCTGGACGACGCCGGCAAGGTCAAGAACACTGAAATCGCCAAGGAGCTGTGCCTCCCCCCCGTTAAGCGTACGTATTAACAATGTGATATCAGTCATGATGTCGCTTTATCCTCCATATTCTTATGCAACCAGCCAATGCTAACTCTCATGTGTGTCCAGTGCATTGCTCCATGCTTGCTGAGGATGCCATCAAGTCGGCGATTTCCGACTACTACACCAAGAACCCCTCACGGAAACCCACCGACCTGAGCGGCACCAGCATGAAAATGCCCACTGCCGAGGCTGTTGCGGCCTAGAGTGCGCCTTTGCCGCCGGTGAAAAACGAGGATGGGGAAAATTAAATCGCAATGAATATTTACTTGCTACGTTTGGGCATACGCTTTTCTTTTTTTTTTTTTTTTTCTTTTTTATGCCAGCAATGGTTCAGGATGGGATTTGGGGAAACAAGACAATCACTGAAACTAGGCGTGTGGGGGTCAACCGACTAAGAGAAGAAGAAAAAGAGAAAAAAGATGCAGATTGAAACGCTTCTGTAACCAGGATGCAGTTCCAGTGCACGCTTTACTTTACTTTCTGTTCTCATTCCCTTTTTTATACGGTATCGGAGATGAACACTGGATCGTGTCCACTGCTTGAACAAAAAGACCGAGGACGCATTCCCTCCGGCTTTGAAATCAGCCGCTAAGGAGAGTGTTCGGTAGCGAGGGTGAATAGCTGTAAAATAGGTGGAAACATAACACAAAAATACTACTTTCAAAAAAAACATTTGATAATTTTCATTGATCACGGCTCTGCTCTCATCTCTCATCCCTCATCTCTCATCTCTCACTCATCTTGTTTGTAGCCACAGCTTCTTCATCTGAGTTGACTCCCTCAATCCTTCATTTCATCCGCCCGCATGTACCCCAGAACAGTTCTGATAATGCACTAACTACTGCTCCTGCCAGCCCCCCAATTCGCCATGCCGCGCCACGCGCATAACGCCGGCGGGGGAGAAAAAAGAGAAAAATCTCGCAGCGAGTTCCCCGAGATGTCCGACCCCCGATGCCGGGAACACGCCGAAAGTGTCTATGCATATACGGATTATTAGGGGAGCAGCATCAATTTGTGGCGTCGGATGCCGGGATCATGCCGAAGAGGAGTGAGTTTATCTATCTTTTGCTTCATGCTTGTTCTTATTGGTTTTATTTTCTGCTGGATAAGAAAAGGTATGACTCGTAAAGTGTAAATGTTCTTGTAACATCACAATTATTGTGGTCATGGTGATGGATGCATTTTGATTATTTGCCAAACAAGATGTACACACAGAATCCAATAAAATCCAGTTATGCAGCAGCACTTATTATAGGCAATGTTTGTTCAATCTTGATTACAAGAAAGGCTATTTGGAATTAAATAATAAAAAAAAAACATAAAGAGAGAGAAGACACACACAATAAAAATATTGCTTTTTCGCCTCAAAGGCGCACCTTTGCTTGATGCGCCCCATGCAACCCCATAGGAATCGCAAAATCCGCCTCTGCCCTACCCAACTCCTCCATCGTCCTCGCATCCAAACACAGCAAATACGACTTCTCCAGCGTTCCATCCACCACCACCGACAGCAACACCCCGTCATCCTCATCCGTGCCTCCCGGGCGAGCAACAAAAATGGGCTCTCCTGGCGAATGCCCCCTGGGTCCACTCCAGATCAGGACGCCCTTTGTAGTGACATCCGTCTTGGCGAGGGAGTCGGCGAAGATGTAGAGGCCTCTGTTGTTTGTGGTGTAGACGTATTGATATGGCTTGCCGTTGAGAGCAGGGTGGATGGTTGGCAGCTCGCCGATGTGAGGGCCCGGGATTGTCAACACTTCTTTGGCCACGGCAGAAGCCTTTTCCTCTTTCGACTGCTGCTTTGATGGGATCCTAAAACGATATCGTGACAAGCGCTGCTGCATCGTTTTGTAATATTGCTTGTCAAGCATGTTCTTCTTCGTCGCATCGTTTCGGTCCAAGAGAACGTCATAGTACAACACTTGCATGATATCCGCGTTGTTGTACGAGATGGCATCCATGCAAACCTCCGTATGGCTGTTCCCGCTTTCGTCCTTAACCTGCTCCTCAAAGGCATTCACCGAGTGGAAGAAGAAACCGGCCGGAGTAGAAAATTCAGCCACCACACCTTTCCCCTGTCTTCGATCAATCACCGCCCACTTACACGGAACATTGTTGTCAAAAGGTTTCATGGCGTCGAGAATGTTTCTCTCCCACAGAATCTTCATGCCAGACCATGCGTAATGCGTCGACTGGACACAAAGCACCACAAAGTTTTCCGTAATGAAGAAGCTGTGCATGTATGCTGCTGGATAGTCTTTGCCTGATATGGTGGCGAGAATATCGACGCTCCCATCTTTGGCATTGACACGAAAGACGCGATACGTCGGAAAACGGCCACCCAGATCCAAGTTGTAATTGAACAAATCTCCAGTTTCAGGGTCGCGCTGTGAATGCGCGCAGGAAATTGGACCCTTTAGACTAGGATGGAGCGACTGCTGTCTGGCTTCTCCAATGGGCTCAAGAGTCTTGGGATCAAGTTTGCTGAGAGCCGCACTATCAGTAAGGACATATAAAGCTTTATCGTTCGACGACTCTCTTCCTTTTACGATGTCACCACCAGGCATATCCGGGACGACAGCGACGTTGTTGTTGGACTTGCCACCGGTAAAGACAGTCATCATCTTTCCAAATATGCCCACGCAAGGATCAGCTCGTTGAGCAAATGAGATGCTCGTTTGCCAGCCCTTCTCTTTAATCTCGGCCACGAGAGCATCAGAATGACGACGAGAAGAGTACACAACCGAGGTGCTGCCTCCGCTTGTTTCAGGTGGAATGATGTCGAATCGATGGCTATGGGCGATGCCATCAAACCAATGCGAGATCATATGGGTGCCTCTGGATGTGCCCTCTACCCTGTCCAGGCCAGGTCCAGTTCTGAACAAAGAGCCAGCAGCCCAGGCCGGGATGGAGCCTTTGACTGTCAGTTGAATTGGGCCCCGATGCTCTTCCAGTCCTTCAAACTAAGATGCCACAAGCTATCAGTGTCTTGCTATTTTATAAGTCAGGTCTCATGAAAAAAATTGTCCAAAAAACTTACCTGGGCCTTTGCCGGCCACTGCTTCCATGCTTGGTCTTCGAAATTGCTTTGCCTTGCTTTTATATCGTTCTCTTGGTCCTCTGCTGTGCGGGAAAAGATTCCTTCTCTGTTTAGAGCCATAGTTGACGAATATTTCTAAAAGAGCAATAGGTTAAAAAAGTGGCGTGATGTCCTCCTTGAATAAGTCGAGGGTATAAGAGATAGACGTCAGGTCAAGTTAGCACGACCGTGCATAGCCAGAACTGTGGTCTTTGAAGCGTTGACTTAGAACAGCCAAACTGATGGAATGCTTGAATGAGACAGGCCTCGCCGACCTATAAAGAGCCTTCTCTCTTCCATTATATACCCATCCTCAGAGGTGCATTATTCACAAGCTATTAGAAATGAATTACGCGGCCCGCATCGCAAACTGTACATGGCCAGACATCCCACCATCCCTCCTGCTCCTTCATTCGAATAGTACTAGCAAATCGTACAATTTCTCTTGTCTGCATGGTCTGAAAGCAGCCTCGCGTTTCTCCTGGCGCTGTTTATTTAGGCTGTGGTTGCGTTGGCGTCCAATGAGAGCGGGCGGAAGTCAATTTCAGGCGGTGGCATAAGCACGACGGGAGTGCCAATCTGCTTGGCAGCCACAACTAAACTTGATCTGCATGACCCGCTGTTCTAAGCGAATGCGAAATGCGAACTGAACTGAACTGAACTGAGCATTTCAAAGTTATCAGTCACTCGAGTTGTCTGCCTAGCAAAGGTAGTGTAACTTCAATGTTAATAATGTTGTTACTTTGACACTTTTTTCAAGCAAACTAGTATGAACATGCGGCCATAGCAATCAACCATTGTCATTGTCGGGCTTCCAGTCAAATCTTCAATGAATGGCCCGGCACGTAGAAGTAGCATTAACATGTGACAAATTGCAAATATCGTAGCAAAGCTCACGAAATCATCTGGTGAGTCCTGTAGTTTGTGAGGGTCGCTTTGCCTGATTGTTCGCATATTCCTCTGGAAACTGACAAGCCCTAGCAAGCAGATTCTTCAATTTGTATTCCTAGATTTGTTTCCCTCAACATCCCCTACATCATTCTACCTAATCATCTTTGGCTCCATCTTTGGCTTCCAAAGCTATTTTCTCCAGAGCTCTGTAACACGTAAACACCATAACCAAGAGCAACCGAAAACATAAGAATTAAAAAAAAAAGGGGGGGGGAGACATGGTGTAGATGTATCCGCAATTCAGTTGCTAGTAAGAGGTCGAGTCTCGGAACCGAGAGCTCGGTAGAGCATCCCCTATCTATTCGAAAGGGATACGCAGACTACTGCAGGGCAAGGCACCGGCTACTTCGATGACAGTCGCCATCTCAAGCCTCAGCACAATATCTTGAAGCAACGAGGAGCGCAAAGGCAGCTCGTCAAAGCTTACCCCACTCAAGATCGCCTCACATGTCAAATCTTATTTCGACCAACTTTCCGCTTTGGGCAATCATTTCGAGATTGGAACGACTAGCCAGGGCCACGCTCATCATCGCGCGTAGACCACGTAATGGAGCTGCAGTTCACAGCCATCCACTATTAAAAGAAGTTCGTATTCTGCATTGGTTTGACCATTTTTGGCAGTCAAAATTGGGGCCTATTTTGAGAATGTCAACTTCATGAATAGCGTGAGGCTGAAAAGCTTGTCTTCTCGCTTACCAATTTCCCCTGCGCTCGTATTGAAGTCGCCTTTCACACAGTCTCTTCCCCAGCTTTTGCATGGAATATTCCCAACAAGCTGGAAATTAAAGGGGGGCGGGCGGTAAGCAGTTCCACCTGGCCCATACCAACCAGCGTTGAAACCATCTGAAGCATCAATCTTGCCGGGCTCAAAGCTATCCAGCTATCCATCCGCGGATGCATGATTTGTGGTCAAGCACAGCTCAAGAGTCGGTAATACCGCTGCTTGTGTAGAAGCCCTCCACTGTAGTCGTTATGTCAACAACGTGGTGTTTTCCTTTGGCCGGTTCCAGCTCTGCCTCAAATCTCAGGATGGGAAAACTCGCCCGTCTGCGAGAAATTTCTCAATATTTTTCTTGCTCGCCTCAGCCAATGCGCTGAGCTCTACGCCGTCAGTATTCCGGGTTGTAGGCGCATTTGATAGCTCGCTCACACGGCCCGCAACGCGCGCAAGGAGGAAGCGCATCTTCTCGAGTTCCTTCTCCACAGGACCATCGCGAGTCACTAGATTCTCTTGGACGCCCGCGCCGTCTGTGGTCTGAAAGGATTCGACTGTCTTCTGGAGACTTCGGAGTCGTTCAACTCTCTGCCGTAGCTCTTTGCGTTGGCGGTTCAGATCCGTTAGCTGACGAACCGTGTCGGCATAGCGTGTGGCTTCTAGAGGAAAGGCTTCGGCGTCTCTGTCTGATGGCCAGGCAGCAGGCAGTGTTTCGATGGCTTGTTCATCCACTGTTGTCAAAATTGTCAGCCATGGCTCGCTCCATCATCCTCCAGCACCTTTCAAGTATACTACCAATCAAGGAATGCCATACCTAGATCAAGTTCTCTTCCAATTCCACCCTCAGCATCGTCTGGATTTTCCATCCTGCGCTCGGCGTCCCTCGAGTACACATGACTGATCTGTTCGGCCACGTGTCGATTTGCTTGAGGCGCATAGACTCGTCGGGAGTGCTGTTGGATCGTGCGGTTGAGGTTTGCGACGGCATCTTCGACGATGCGATTTGGGAGCGGATGTTGAGACGCGTCGTTGGAGGCGCGCCAGGCTCGGGACGGCGCAACCGGTTGAGATAGGATATTTGTCTGCGCAGCGACAAATGTCTGTTTGACCGATGTGATTGTAGGGGCTGGAGGCATCTTTGCGACCAATGTTGGCTGAGAGGGAAAGCATCAAATGGTAGAAGATAATTGAAGCTCCAGATCAAAACACCCAAAGCTTCTGAAGCTTACCTACTGAGCTCGCTATGCCGCGGCTAGTGAATCCACTAAGACTGCCGACTTACAGGGGCAACTGGATGGAGCTGGAGGGGCTAAATGGCGGGGTTCTGTCAGATCGATCCATAACGGTTCCTTTATTGCATACAATGACGAACTTAACCATGGAAATCAATTGATTGCGGAATTTCATTCGTAGCTAGACTTTAGATTATTGTTCATTAAATCATATATATTTTCGACTCCATAATACAAGTCGTCCCTCCAGCCCACTGATGCTCCTTTATATGATTTTTGGCGTATAAACTCAGAATGTTGTATGTCGCAATTGCTTGAGTTACAGCAACAGTCAACACACATGTACTAGAAGCGAGATGTTGCCGATATGTAAGTCTGGTATGTCCCAATTTGAATGTATGATACTTACTCATGACGTGTGCGGCGGGACATATTTCTTCGGTCTGTATAAATCTACACATGCTCGCTAGTTGACCTCTTTGTCCAAGGCCCAAGATACATAACCTGTAGCGTTATACAAACTACCAGATATTTTCATAGCAGTAATACTATGCTCTGTAACTAGGGTACCAATGAATATTAGTTCAAAAAAAATTTACATAGATAGCTATATTTTCAAGACAGTTTAATCGTAAGTTCTTCTCATTGCTCCATGCTTTAATATGCTAATATGCCAACATAGACGCTATCACTTACCACCTAGTAGTTCTGCTGATAAATACTATACCTCTCTCCACCAGTGTTTAAAGTTAGACATGGGTATATGTCTAACTACAAATGCTTGTTTATGTCGTATTGTTTCAAGAGTAACTATTAAACACCTGTTCATAATGTCTTCTCGCGTGATAGCTCAGCTACACGCTTATACAACATATTTAAGTTATTCGTTACTCCATCTGTCCCATACAGACTTGGCAGTTAAATTTTGGTGAAACCGCGCAATTCATGAATGAATTACAAGGTTGACAGCTTCTATTTTAGTATAATAAAACTCTAAGCTAATATAATGAATGCCGTTGCAAATCTGTATCCGGATGAAGCTATATATTAGTAAATATGTGTATTCGCTCACAGGGCGTGTGCAAACGTCTACCTTGTCCGCTCAACGAAATTAATTCATATGCTCTGACATTGAAATGCATTGGTCTACTAAGAAGTAGCCAAAGAAATTTAATCAGCCTCATTCTCTTTCTTCATCTTCTAGGTATATGTCAAAGCACCTACCTAGGTCGTCAACCTAGCACTCTGTAAATGCGCTCACCTAGAGCCATCCAAGTAATGTATCCTTGACCATTGATATACACACATATAAATAATAGTTTAAATTATGAGGAAATATGTAATAAATAACAAGGATGGGAACAACATATCGTGAGCAGTAGTAGCTAACAACTGGCTACCTGTGATAATATATTGACCAAGCAAAGGCAAATTCTGCTCTTAATGTAACAATCATCTTGATGTATCAAACCGTGGAACAAAGACATTAATAATGTTATGAATACACCTCTTGGTACTAAAAACCGGATATCTTACTTGACCACTCAAAACGGCCCTGATATCCCAAACGAGCGTTGTATATTGTGTGTAAGTGTAAAAACGTAATTAAGAACTAATGTAGAATTAGCAAATCAAAAGGAATCATTATGCGGAACGTCGCAACTCTGCAGCTTATCGTCATTCAGCGTTTATCTGAACTAATCGCAAGTCGTAAATGGTCCCATGTTGTGCTACGAGGTAAAAGGTCCTTAATTATATGCGAAGAGAAATCTCCTGCCAATAATGAATAGAAAATGATTGAATGTACTATATTCCGGCACCAGTAGTTGAATAAAAGCTACATCTTCTCGCGCAAAGCTGCAAACGCATGCAAGATTCCATCAGTCCGGGGTAACTAATACAATGCCATATTTACTGGCTGTTGTTAAAGATGTAGTGTAGAAAGTACATGTGTACACACACCCGTCTTATAAATCAAGACTCAACTTGTATCTATCTTTTAGGAGAGTGGTGCGAAAGAAGGATCAATACCAATAAGCATGCATGCACGCAGTCGTGGCCATTGGTGGGTTGGGCCCCCATCGGGTTGAAATGTGCATTAGAGTGCAGCATGCCATGCAGCCCTGCTGTCTGCCTTTTCTCTGCATTTGAACTTTTCTCTCCCCGTCTCCCAAAATCAATTGATCGTAGGTTCCATCGGATTCCATCATTGCCGGTGATATCAGCAGAAGAAGCACCACATTGCGCGCGATAACAAGGCGAATGTTGGCGCGGCTTCAACTACGGATTGCGAGACTTCTCTTGAAACCAGCGGGAATAGCCTCAAGTACTTCTCCAAGCAGAAGAACGCTATTTTTACCAGTCCGCAGCGAGGCTCTACATTATCGCCGAGAGACACTCCAAGCGCATCACTGCCATGGCGTCTAAACAAGAAGTCGCCGCTGCATCACCGAGCACTCTACGCCGACTGAGGCTTCAAGCTGAGCAGCCCTTTCGCCACAACCGAATCTCTCGTCGGAGGGCGCAGCCGCTCCTGAAAAGAAATATCCAATACATTTGTACAACCCTCTCAGAGGGATGTGTGTCTTCGATAAAGGAAGAGACGGATACTGAGACCGAGACCGAAACTGAGGCTGACACGCGGTGGGAGCGAAGCACCCGTGGAGATGCAAAGACTTTTTGGGTCGAGCAACTATACCGCTACGAGGAGTTGTGAAGTAAAGAACCCATGAAGATGGATTTTATATTATATGTATGTGAAATTTATGAATGGGGCTGTATCTGGACGTAAGTAGACACGACATCAACGAAGGCGAAAAAAGGCTGGCTGTCTGAGAGTGTCTTGCTGATTGAGCAACCGGTGTTGTGAGCTGAGTAACCAATGCTTGGGTTATCTTTCTCTTTTCTCCTTCTTCATCAGGAATGTTTATTAAACATTGAATATTAACAAATAATACCTTGAACTATAGTTGTTATCGCCACAATATGCGCTATGCTGTTGCCTCATTCGAATGCGCATGTGTCTTGAGTGTGCCTCTATGTGAGCAACTGATACTAATTTTTCGCGATAAAAAGGATGACCACGGCCTTTTCAATTTCCGATATCACCGTCATGTCAATGTTAACAACTTTATACAAGGCTGCCACTTCACCCATACGTTTACAAATCGTGATGAAAGCCCGTCCATCGAGGCGGGGCGGCGGAACCCCTCCCCCACCTAGAGGGGCAGCATTTCAGCTTTCTTGCCTTGATATACGGCTGTTCAGGCTCAGCTCTGTTCACGAGCCAAGCATATTCAAAAAAAAAAAAAAAATCAGTTTAATCAGGCCGTGCCGGTCGAACAATTGCCATCATGAAGCCTACCATGGGAGTTGCTGTTATTGGAGGAGGACTATTCGTCAAAGGATCTCATCTGGTATTCTTCAACCCCCCTTACCATACGAAAGATTATCCCCCCCTTTATGAACGACGTCATCTTGAAAGCTGGGCTAACCGTCGCTTCTTCACAGCCCGCTGTTCTCAAGTGCGATCTCTTTAGCCTTGAGGCCATCTACTCAAGGTCTCTGAAGTCAGCCCAAGAAACCGCTGACCTTGTTCCTGATTCCGTCAAGAAGCCGGATCTCTACGCTGAGGATGCTAGTCCCAACAAGTCTTATCAAGACCTCCTCAAGCGAGATGACATCTCAGCCGTCATCATCGCCCTTCCTATCCTCACTCAGCCCTCATTTATAGAGGCAGCCCTCGCCGCTGGCAAACATGTCCTTGCTGAAAAGCCCATCGCCAAGGACGTTGCCTCTGCTCGCGCCCTAATCGCAAATGCCCAACGTATTTGCGCCACCAGCAACGCTACCTTTGCCATCGCCGAAAACGTGCGCTTCTACCCAAGCTTTGCTTATGCTGCCAGCGAGGCCGCAAAGTTTGGCAAAGTCCACAACTTCAGCGTTCGTGTCCTGTGGCGCATTGAGCCAGACAACAAGTGGTACAACACCGCATGGCGCAAAACGCCTGATTACCAGGGAGGATTCTTGCTCGATGCCGGCGTGCACTGGGCTGCCGCCACGAGGCTGCTGCTGTCTGGTGAGGGAAACAAACCGCAGTCGGTGCAGGCATTTACCGCGCAAATGTGCGAGCATTTGCCACCAATTGATACACTCAATGCCATCGTCAAAACTCAGTCAGGGGGATCTGGATCGTTTCAACACTCAGCTGGATCTCTACTCCAGGCTTTCGAGTGGAGCTTCTCATATGAAAAGGGCTCTGTCAAGGTTGCTGGAGAGACTGTCACAGTAAAACCGGTCGATGGAGAAGAGTCCGTCAAAGAATTCTCCAGGACAAATGGTGTCACTGAAGAGGTAGCCGCATGGGCACAGAGCATTGTTGATGGCAAAATCAACCCGCTACAGACGCCGGAACAGGCTCTTGCTGATTTGGAATTCATGGAGAAGATGTTTACAAGTGGAGATGAGAATGGATCGACACAAAAGTATGAGTTGCTGTAACAAGTCAGGCGATGACGCTAATATCGATGCATATAATCCGAATTAATATATACAAAGCAACATCCTAGTCTATCTATCTCTGTTTAAGGCATGTAAGAACAAATAGTAGGTGTATCCAGGTTAACAACTGTGAGACAAGGTTATAGCTTGCTAGTCTCCTTCGCAGGAACAACCGGCCCCAGATTAATCTTGTCTAGTGCTTCCTTCAACTGGGTATTCATCCCATCCTTTGGGGGTCTGCCTGTGGATCTCTCAACAAACACATGCACGAAGCTTCCCACAGCTTTCACCTCATCACTACCCCTCTCGAAGAGAGCCACTTCGTACGTGACACTGGACTTGCCCAGCTTGGTCACACGCACTCCAACCTCCGCCACGGCTGGGTAGGCAATCGATGCCAAAAAGTCCGTGTGGGAATGAACTGCCAGACCGTACTGAGGGGATGAAGGGGGGTGTATGCCACACTTCTCGACAAGATAACTGTTCACGGCGGAGTCGAATCTAGAGGACCACAGATCGAAGGCGAGGTAATAAAATTAGCAAAGCTTATAAGTTCCCCACGGCGTGATTTAATTGAGAATAGCTCTTGTCTTGAGTCAGGTCACAGGGAGTGTGCAGGAATGGGTGAGAAGCGAAGGTTGTGCCCCAAAGTTTTGAGGTTGCCCAGATTCGAGTAAGCCTTACAGGAAATTATACACCGAGTTGTTCATGTGGTCGTACATGTCATTGTCGTTCCTGTGGCAATAGAAATACATCATCAACACTGCCTCTTATACGATATGGGATCTTTCTCGTCCAATAGCTTGCGTGCCTATGGTCTTGAGAGCAGACGATGGAGGCAACTCGATGACAATCCATCCAAGGGAATAGGAGGCCCGTCGAGACCAAAGTGGAGGAGGCGTGGAACAAAGACAACTCACCATCTTGTCCTGTACTCCAGAAGGTACGGATAATCCTGGCGACGGCGTGTCTTGAGAGTGGCGTGGCTCATACTGGCACGCGTCTCTAGTCTCTAGATGCGGGCTAGGAGATGCATAAGCGAGGTTAGGACGAAACGAATGATAGTTAAGCCGAATGAAAGAGCAAGATTTGGGTAAGACTGCAGAGACGCCGCAAACAGTGACAGTCTGCAATGGCCAAAATGGCGATTCCGCAGGAATGGAACGGCCAGTCGTCGGCAACACCAAAGCCGAGGTTCGACACGCCCGTCTCCAGGGTAGGCGTTTCGATGCCGCAGGCTGGAGAATCCGGTGCGGTCGGCGAGCAGCACCGGCCACGCCGGGCTCGGAGCCACGATTCCCCGTCAGCGCGGTTCTGCCGGCGCTGACCGCCTAATTTATTTTCTGCGGTGCCCCTCGCTGATACGTCACCGCGCAGACGACTCGACATCAAAAACTCTGAGCCTTGACGGAGAAGTCCGCAATCGAATTCACGGGGGTGTGTGCGGCTGGTGTCTGTCTGGCCTGTCACTCCAATCGAAAAGCCCGTCCGCAGCCCGTTTGTCTGCTGATGCTCCCGCGAGCCTGCTCGAGAACCATCGGCAAGCTCGCACGAACCGGAGCCCTCGCGATGACGACCGATTCTGTGGCCCTCGCCACCAGAGCCGCAACACCCGCAGTTGGCTCAGCTGCTGTGTCGTCTGATGGCGCATTAGCATCAGCACCAGCGCAGGCTGAGCAGCCCGCTGCGGTGGCAGCAACTGCGGCGATTCCAGCAGCCGTCGAAGAGACAGCGACGACTGAGGTAAACGAGAAGGATGCGACGGTGGTCGTAAGCAGACCTTGGACTGAGAGTGGGAACAAGCCCAAGAAGAACAAGGCAAAGAAGCCGAGCCTCAGGGATCGGTCTGCCTTCGCCGACGACAATGCCGCCCTCATTACTCCCGCAGGCGATATCTGGCCACGGCCTTACCACTTCGAGGACGACCTTCGGCGCGTGAAACCCTACCACTTTACGTACAACACTTACTGCAAAGAGAGATGGCGCGGCCGCTCGCTCATCGACATCTTCGAGTCTGAATTCCGAGACCGGCCGGTTGAGTATTACCGAAACTCCATGATCAGGGGCGACATCTACGTCAACGGCAGAGTGGTCGGCCCAGACTACATTGTGCGCAATGGAGATATGATATCCCATACGCTGCACAGGCATGAGCCACCTGTGACGGCTGAGCCTATAGGAATCATCCATGAAGATGACGATATCATTGTCATCAACAAGCCCTCAGGCGTGCCTGTACACCCTGCTGGCCGATACAACTTTAACTCGGTGATTGAAATCATGATAGCTGAGAGGGGCAGAGACTTCCTGCCACACCCGTGCAATCGATTGGATCGCCTCACCAGTGGCATCATGTTCATTGCCAAGAGCGTCAAGTCGGCCGAGGCAATGGCCATCAAGATCAGGGGTCGCACCGTGAGAAAAGAGTATCTGGCGCGAGTCGTTGGCCACTTCCCGGACGGAGAAGTCGTATGTGACCAACCAATCCTCCAGATATCCCCGAAACTCGGCCTTAATCGTGTGCGTGCCAACGGTAAATCCGCGAGAACAGTCTTCAAGCGCCTTGCATACTACCCACCGCGAGATGGGGATGCAGAGGAGCCGGCTGTGCTAGCGGAGGATGGAAAGCCACTCACACCTACGGACAAGGAGCAGCTTGAAGATGAAAGGAGTAAGCCTTGGCTAAAGAAAAAGGGGTACTCCATCGTAAGATGTCTGCCAGTGACAGGCAGGACACATCAGCTGCGGGTGCATTTGCAGTATCTGGGCCACCCAATTCAAAACGACCCAATCTACGCCAACCAGCGTGTCTGGGGGTTCAACCTTGGGCAGGCAGACGCCGACGGTTCACAGAATACTGATGAGGATGTTATTAGCCGCCTCAATCGCATGGGAAAGGAGGAAGTGGCCGAAGCCGTCGTCTACTACGACGAAATGGTGGATCGATATGAGAAGCAACGGGCGGAGAAGATGACGGGCGAGCTGTGCGATATATGTGCAACACCGCTCTACTCAGACCCAGGCAGTCACGAGCTATCTCTCTGGCTTCACAGTCTCCGCTACGAGGACGCCGACGGTAGTTGGGCCTACACAAGCCCGCTGCCCAAATGGGCTCTCCCACCCAAGGGCATGAGCGGACCGACTACCGTAGGTGGAATGGAGGAGCTTGTAGAGGCCGTTAAGGATGAGAATCCTGAGATTTCGTCCGAAGTACAAGCCAAAGTTAAAGCTGAAGCGGAAGCAAAGGCTCATACTCACGAGACAGAGCCGGAGCGACTGCCTAATGGAAGTAACGAATCATGAACGAACCATGTCATGAGTCATGATGCATAAAATCTGAGATGGAAATACCCATAGATAATAGACGTTGAGAAAGAATACGCGTTTGTATGACCAAGCAGCTAGAACAGCGACATCTAGAAAGGCTTTGTTATCTAGATAGATCTTGTCATTTCAATCTACAAGGAAAAGAACACCCAAAGGGGGCGTCTACCAAGCTAAATTAAGTATTCCTGAATTTCTACTGCCTCTATTGCTGTGGTATTCTCAAATTACAGTCTGTTTTTCGTGTTCCTCTCTTGCACATGCAGGTATCTACACCACCACCATAGAAATCATCGCCATAATCACTATCTCTATAGACTCAGTTCCCGCCTACTAAATATTCTATTAAGCGAATTGCATTGAAAACAGTATTAGCTGCAATCTTTCATCATTCGTGGGATTCAAGATCACGCGTAAGAAAGACTGTTCGCTGCCAACTGAGACATACATACAGCCTTTTAACAAACCTAGAATCAATCAATCAGCAAAAAAAAAGAAGGGAAAAAAAAAAAAAAAAACACCCTGAAGATCAAAC
Source organism: Trichoderma asperelloides (assembly GCA_021066465.1). Classification (NCBI taxonomy): domain Eukaryota; kingdom Fungi; phylum Ascomycota; class Sordariomycetes; order Hypocreales; family Hypocreaceae; genus Trichoderma; species Trichoderma asperelloides. The sequence goes on along the minus strand of JAJKFY010000110.1, from coordinate 36,803 downwards.
TGCACAATTGGGCTGAATCTGGCGCGCATTCTGAAGACACGCCCCCTCCCTCGTGTTCTTCTATCAATCAAAGGCACGAAGCGCGCCGATGATCCTTCTTACTGTTTCCGGGCGTATAGATGGAGCTCACAAGCTGCGGGGGAGACGCTGCTCAAACCCGAAACAAAATTCTACGATCCAATCCAATGGCCGTTGCAGATCGACTCGGTAGATGAAAATGCTGCAAGGGCCAGAATGGAGCACTGCGTATATACAGGTACACTCTACAAAAGACACAAGGCTTTGTCTACTCCGTACTTTGCACGTGAATATGCGTCAAACGAATAAGAGGGAAAGGCCCATAAGACATTCATAAAAAAAAAATGCATGTGAAAAAGTGAGCAAGTAGATCAACTCCAATAAGGATGAGCATTACGAAATGCGATTTGTGAATAAACTGACCCCCAACTAGCAACTAGCAACTTGGAGGGGGGGGGGGGGGCGCGTTGATGGGCGGACACACAGAGGGACATAAAAAGTGGCCTGCGCAGATCCGAATCTCTTCCCACCCAAGAGCTGTGACGACAGAAAAATCCGATAGATCGACTTCGACCCTTCTAGACAGAACCAACCGCATTCAATTCGGGCTTGCTAGAGGGCAGGCGGGGGCTGCTGTTTACTGTAGAGGGCAGGGCAGGGCAAGGCAGGCAGACCCTTGAAAAAGGGAAATATGCGGGCATGATTTTGAGTAATGCCCCGAGAGAAAAATGGCTGGGGGGCGTTGGTTGAAAGAGTAGCGGGAAGATGCCGTGTTTAGGTAGGGTTTACCGGAACCGGAACCGGAAAAGAAACGAGGAAAAGAAACAAGTTAGTGGATGGAAGCGAGATGGAAGCAATTGAGCTGAGAGAAAAGAAGGTTAGCTGCCAGACTATAATGGTTCGTACTGTATTAGCCAGGACAGGGTGCCTTATAGTTGCAAGCTACGGAAATGAAGTCAACTTTGAGCAGCGGAAAGGGAACAAGGGCCAGGCCTTTAAAGAACGACAGGAGAGAAGGGAAAAGGCTTCGATAGCCGGGATATGGATGGATAGCCGGCGGTCTGAACCCTAAAGGGGAGAGGCAGCAGCCTCAACGCTCGATGGCCCCCCTCCTCCAGCTCCAGCGACCCCGGGCCATTGAAGGGCGGCGAGACATTCCATTTTTCTCAGAAGGATCCTCAGCGGCGGAGGTAAGGCGAGGCGTAGGGGAGGGTAGCGGCCGCGATGCGGGTCCGTGTAAATAAGTATGTATATGTATCTTTGGACAGCGGGCTCTGGCAATAGAGGCACAGAATCTTGGAAGGATTTTCCTGCTGGCCCCCTTTGCGGTAACGATGGTCGCATGGAGGCCTTATAGGGAGTAATGACAATGCATATGTATGTGCCAGGGGCGAGGGAAAAGAGAAGGAAAAGAAGTCACATACACACACACACATATCATAGACTATACGAGTCATCCACTGCATCGCGTCTAATAGGGTCTTCTCCGTGACATGCAGCCCAGCCCGTTTGCCTTGCATGAGAAGAGATGGGATTAGTAGATGCCTAGAAAGATGGATACTGCCATCCGGCACTCAAACAGATGATTGAGGTCTCCAGCTTTTTGCCCGAGCGTGTGCGCGTAAAGGGGTGCTGGTGATGTACAATGATGTATGTATGCTGGCACTGTACATGCTTGTAGTATTAATGAGAAGGCGGAGTTCCAGTGTGTGTCTGCGTGTGTCTGGCTGAACCTGGTACCTGTTTCGATAAAAATAGTATAAGCAAAGGTCTCAGTTCGGGCAGATGGAAATTTGAAACAAACAATCACTCTCAGATTCAAAACATCAATTGTCGAGTCTCGCCCTAGGAAATAGGCGTGTGACGCTGCCGACTCCAAAGCCGTGGCCGAATCAACTGATTTCTCCGTGGCCGCAGCTTGACCACCTCCAATAGGATCCTTGAAGAAGTCTGGCCGAAAAAAAAGGAGGCGAAAGAAAAATGTTTTCCAGCTGGTTGCTTGTTCCTGTAGCAATCTTTCAGCTTCGGTATGTTATTTGCTAAGCCTTGGTAAGAGAAACGCACGTACTTCATCAGCAAGCCGTTATATTAGTATGCAACCTCTTTTTTTCTCGGCCCCTGCTTGCCATGCAGATAGTAGTGTTACCCCAACGCTACTAAGAGAATTGTATACGGCATACAACACATTAGTGGCACGACTTACACCCCCCAAGTGCCTCGCTGCGTCTAAACGCCTTTATTGGCCTAATGGTGGTTGTGATGTAAGCATAGCTGCCAGCCTGCAGGATGCTGCCGGACAAACAAGTGATAGATCCCTTTCCGGACTCGCCATCTTCCGGGATTAATGCAGGGGGGAACAGACTCCCAGGCTGAACGTCCTACTCCGTGCCCACGGAATAGGTACCTATTGCTTGCCAGCGTGTTGGAACTGGCTACAGTGCCGCAACTCTAATGGTTTGGCATAATACCGTCGGATGCACCGTTTTCTCTTATCAAATTGCATCTCCAGTGGCCAAAGATGACGGCGTGAGAAAAGCAAATTAACAAGACCCGGATGGAGGCAGCCGGTTTCAAACCTTGGGAGGGTTGCTCAAAACTTCTCGAACGTGTGGAGTCGAGTCCCAAAACACCGTGAGCCTGGAATAGGAATTGTTCTGGCAGCGCTGCGACAGAAAGCTAAATGACGCTACCACAATATCTCCGGTGAGCAACTTTTTGATAGATTTCGCCACGCAAGACCTGGTAGTCGCTTTTTTTTGTCTCAAAATTTTCCTCTTGTCCGAGTTCGCCCGTCGCAGAACACTATGACTGTCAGGCGTAATGATTGATTGTTTAATTTTAATTCCATCTTCTTGCGGTCAGTTTGCAGAGTAACATGGTGCGGCTGGTAGCACCACACCAACAATGCAGGGAAGCCTCTGATACTGCCTATTCGGGAGCGCCGCGCCTGATGATGGCATTGTCGACGAGACCAAAGTGTGGCCTAGTAGAGCCTTTGCTAATATCAAGACTCAAAAAAAGAAATATTACCAAAGCTCAATTACAAAGACGAATATTTGCTGTGTAAATGAGCATGTCAGCATCTGTCACCGGGCTCCTTTGCCCAGACGAGTATTCTGCCTCTAGCCATTTTGTTACCCGTCTTCTGCTCTGCAAAGGCCATGCGGTGGGTGGACGTTGGCCTGCTGCTAATTACGGACCGGTGATTGTGCAATAGGCAAAAGAGAAAATAGCTTTCCGTTTTATCCAGGAGCCGGCGCTCCGGTAGTGCCAGAGTAGCGCGAAATGATCTACCGGGTCGTTGCTCAGCTTTCCGTTCAAACAACCGAGCAATCTCCAGTTCGGGATGCCGTCTTGCGCTTGTGACAAAGCACTGTCCCTCAACGCCCAGTGCGCCAAGTGGCTTGACAGGTTGTGATACTGTATGAGCGCATGGCTGCTGCACTAGACTCTGCTAGGAGAATTTCGACCTAGAAGACACGAGGGACGCCGAGTGTCTGTCAGCAAACTAAGCCGTCGCTACACACAGCACCCGCGGCAGCAAACGCCGGTACTTCGTACACACACACCCTGATCGCTCTCTGGCATTGCGTCTCCGCTCTTTGGGCTGCATGCTCCATGCCCTTTTCGAGGCCGAGCGTTTGCCAGGAACAGGTCTGTCTAGCGGGCGGAAGTGCGTCCGATGAAGAAAGGCCATGGAAGAGTGCTCCAGAAAAAACTCGTTTGAACCAGAGGAGTGGCAGCCAGTAGGAGGCCCGCGCACGCACAAGGGGGCCCTGTGCTTCCATGCTTCTAGCTGTCTTCTCCGTAATGAGCAGGCAGCCCAAAGACTGGGAGCTGAAGCTGAGTTGTGATAAGCTGCACGCTAAATGACTGTAATGACGATGAAGCAGAATTTCACCAGCGCCTGCTAGTTGGAGAGCGGACATGCAGGTAATAAGCGAGCGTGTCGAGCAGGCGAGTCCTGATGGAACCTCTCCCCCCTTTGACGTAGAGGACAACCCAATTGTCACGTCTGGACAAGCAGAATCTCGTGGGGATGGATGGGGTTTTGGAAGATTTCTCGCGAGTCTTCACAAATATAACTACTAAAAGATGTGTGTCTCGTACTCCGTCCGTGTTTTGAGCAAGCCCCATGGGAGGTCGCCCAACCAACCGATCCGCCAATCTTTGGGTGCAAAAGTCATGTTGCAGATGCCAGGGGCTCCTAGTGTGCGTTTGGCAGACAATGAACGGCGTTAGCAGGACGCTCTGAGACAACCTCCTCCAAGCAGTGTGGGCTGCTGCGTGCTGGATTGGAGCCCAAAGTTTTTCGATATGGGGTGGCAACTGGAAAAAGCGGGAAGTGCCGACTACTGCAGCCGGTCGTCGGCCGTGCGAGAAGCGGCAGGGCATGGCCGCTGTCTTCGTCTTTTCCCTCGACGGTCCATGGTTGCTCTCGCTCTTCCAACATGATCAGCACAAAACGAGCCACACGCAATTCCCAGATGGTAATGTGATGGAAAGCTTCCGCCATAGCCACGGCAGTCGAACGGCCCAGCGGATCAAAGATTGGTAAGCCCTTATGATCGTGGGTTACGGCAATCGGAATCGCATGCCGCAACAGCCGCCAAAGTCGAACAGTCTGTTTCTCAGTCTCTGTCTACCGAAGTTTCGCACCAGAGCAGAAAAATTGTCTCCGCCATTGGGGGGGTTGGCGTCGTTCGCTCGAGAAATTGCCACGCGCCGCGTGGTCGTCTAGCACGCAGCCTCTTTTTTTGCAGCACGCGCTAGTCTCTCGATAATATGGAGTAGGAAGAAATCACCTAATAAGGCACTCATCCTAATCGACGGACCACAAACTCCTGGCGCGGGATAAGGAGGCCAGTGTTGGCTCTTTGGCTCCCAAGCCTAGAGCAAGGCCTAGGTCAAACACAGGTTAGAAGCAGCAACCTATGATGACAGCACGAGGTCCTGAGGGGCGTGCGTGACATCTTCACCAATGCTAGAGCACAAGTATGGTGCCACCCAACCTAAATCTCTGGAGCCCTGTCTATCAGAGGCTCAGCGACATCACCACGGCTGGCATTTCTCGGGCCCTCGGTGAAAGATCGGCTGTCTGCTGCTGGACGATGTGCTGGGCGCTGATGACATATCCGTGTTCTGGAAAGATTCGAAGCTTCCAAACGTCTGCCGCCCACTATTCCTGTGCACCGGATGCCGGGATTTGCGGCCGTGCCGGCTGTGCTAGAACGGATAGCAAGGCGCTAGGCCGCATCTACACTGGCCGTTGGGAAACAAACCTGAGATCTCGACTGCTGTGGACGATCTGGGAGCATAGTTGCAGCATCTTTTCGGAAGGCAAGGGGCGTGAGTGTTGTTGGATTCTGGAAATGGTCCCGGAAGACGGCGGACACTAGGCTCGCACGACACGATGGTTTTGGCGAGTTGCAAGTACCATTTGGAGTTGCAGGTACAACCGCTGAACAGGCCGTCGCATTAGGGGCCGTGGCATTAGGAGCAGTGGCAAAACGCACGCTGCTGGATGTGGAAGCGGACGAGGATGATGTGATGTTTGCTAATGGTGTTGCTAATGATGTTGCTACCAGGCACGCGGTGTTCACTTGTTGCTGCAGTATCCATGCCATGCTGCTGCATGCACTCAGCCCGTGGGTGCTACTGACTAATCTGCCAGATTACAGAACTGCCTCGTTCTCGCTAGCGATCGTTTGGGTATTTTCTTGCCCTATCTCGTGGCCCTAGCAGGTATGGCTTTGCTTTGTTTTACATTTTCATCTACAGTGCAGTACATTCGTTTCTTTCTTCTTTTTGTCTTTTTCATTTTCATTTTTTTTTTCCCCTTTAGCTTCTATTTTGGTGGCGGCATCTAAATACATTACCGAGGTTATATAGTATCAATTTGCTAGGCCTAGCACTATGTATGATAAGATGGCAGCACTGTAGTGGTGGCCCAGGCGAGGCTTCAGTGCCTTTGGCGCCAGATAGGGTACCTACCTCGCTGGCATATCCCCAATAGGGCTTGAGGCCAGTGGCTGCAGCGAGCGAAGGTGTCTACAGGTTCTCCAGATCGAGGTGGGCATGCACTGGCTACCGAGAACGACGATATGTCGCTACAGCAGCCCTACGCAGAGCCTTCACCGCAACGTCGAGTATCCCGCAAATTGGCCAAATGTACTCGGTACCTGCCTGTTCGCCGCTCTCAGATTTTTACTCGATTGCGCCTCTGCTAGAGCACTGTCGCGAGGCGGTCAGGCAGTTTGGGCTGCATTTTTACATGTATCTGCCAATCCATGCCGCGCTAGAACTGCAGCGCTAGAAATGCATGTTATCATGTACCTCGACCTGTACAGTAGCCGTCAATCGTCGATGCACCAACTCCAATCTTCCACCTCCACCACAGCCCAGGCCTAGTCCTAGTCCACGGCTAGAGCCTTTTTCTGCTTTGCAATCGACGGCGGTCAGCCAGCCAGTGCGTCGAAATGGCCCTACATGTACTATACACCACTGCCAAAAACGGGGGCTCCAGCCGCAGCAGCAGCAGAGAAGGCCTGGTTAGCTGCAACGGCCTGGTTAGCTGCAACGGCCAATGCAATAGCCGCATACTGTACGCCGATGGGGGCGATCCACCGCAAGGCAAGCAAGTCCCTGGCCGCAGGTCTACCGCTGAAAGGAGGCTCGAGCTGGGCAGAGCCAGAGAGAGAGAAGAGCGAGCGAGGGAAGAGACATCACCAGTTTGCCAAGGCCATGGGAGGAGAAACGAACGCCCGCGCAGTTCAGCTGATTGGGATCATGGGCTGTCTCTGTTTTCTGCACTGCGCCCCCAGCTCTTCGTATCGCTCAGCAAACCGGGGGCAATCACTGCTATTTACAAGTACATGCCAGTACGAATATCGAGCAGGCGGGCGAGATTTTGTCTTCTTGCACTAATACCAAGTATGCAGCAGGTGGATAGGCCGTCGCTCTATGGCCATGCCACTCTCCATCTCACATCAACCTCGCCTTTGGCGCTATGCCTCGTCCAAGCAAGCCTTCCGCCCGTTTCCCTACACGCTGTCTGGCCGTATATCGAGGTACCAGCACTGGCAGGGGCCCAATGGACTAGCCAGCCTAGATCGCGATCCAGTCCCTCTGCGGAATACTGTGCATCCAGACGCCGCACTGCCGCGCTGCGAGTCCCAGGCATTGACGGCGGTGCGTACAGTAGCAAGTGCAGCGCTTCCAGAGGGTCGGATCATGCCTTGCTTATATTTACAGTCTAGCAGGCGACTTCCGCTGTCAGAGACGGCGGCTGAGGCCGGCGAGACGAGCTGCTGAGCTCCATCAAACAACATATCGAATCGACGCAAATGCAAGAGGCGCTATTTCAGCAGCGTCGCAGCCAGATCGGCTCCGCCTTCATCCCTTGCAATGGGGAGCTGCTCAAGACTGAAGGAGGCGAAACTGCCACCTCATAAGGCCTGCCATCCGCACAGTTGACTGGTGATTTGGCTGATGACCTCGGTGGCCTTTGTAGCCTCTCGCTGTCTCGCCGCCGCCGCCGCCGCCGCCGCCGCACCACGATTTGTTCGCTTTTAGTTGCCTGTCTGCTTTGCTGCTTTGCTTGCGCCCCAAGCTGAGGCACTATATTCTGGAGTACATGCTGGTACTTCATGCATGCATTTCTTCGGCTTTGGCACTAAGGCAGCGCGGTCCGAGGGCAGAGACGCTGGCCAGGTTCCCTCTCGCCAGTTGTCTCTTGTCTTCTGGTATGAGTACCAGCAACCTCTCAAGCGGCATCCATTGGTGGCCAAAGCCTCTCCCCGCGCAGGCTCTGACCGTACCGATACCAGCTCGGTACGCTCACCTCACCTTACCCGCTTTGCTGCTACGCCTATGCCAGTGCTGCGACTATTAGCAGGACGCCACACCACAGAACACGCACGCTTCTGGCTGCAGAGCCTGCAAGTCTGAAGAGACCCGGTCGTCCGCTCGATACTCTCTCTAGACCCACGCCCAGCCCCCCCTGTAGCCTCGAAGGATGTACTTGTCTTGCTATCCACACCCCTTCCCCACCCTGTAAGTACTTGGTCCCTTCAGAGGTACAAGCACACACACTGGCAGACGACTGGGGATCCACCCGCTCATGGATGGACGGATTCGAAGGCAAGTGTAGCATATTATTATAATACGGTACCTGACGGCATCATATTCTGGTCCTTTTTTTTTTCTGTCCCACTCAGAGAAACAAGTTTTACGTCTTTCATCTTTCAGACTCGAATCGCAGTTTCCTGTCTGCTGGCCTCTTGCCTGCTTTCTGAGCCTGTACAGGAGTCTTACAGTCTCTGTTTATAGGCGCTGTTGACGACGTCTTTGCCGCCACTTACTTTCGTATTCCAATTGCTTCTCGTGACGGAGCAGCATCCGCGTTCGATTTCAACAAGCTCGAACGGGATCCTCAAAGTTATCCTGTTGACGTCGATACAACAAAACGAAACGATCCATTTCTTTACGTAACCCGAATCTCGACGAAAAAACATACGATTCTTCAACTTTTTGCGATAGCTCCCCACTCGATCGCCCTGCGGCTCTTGACTCTCGCCGCAACCACCCACCTGCAATTCGATCTATATTTCGATTGGAACTGTAGTTTGCATGTCCCTCTTATATAGAATACAATACGACATGCCGCGATCATCATCCGGAGAACCTGCTAAACCGTCCAAGCGAAAGGGTAAGTGTTGAATCTCATTTGTATTACACCCTTATATGTCAACATCCCCCCGCAAGCGATACTACTCAACTACCCGGCGTTGATCACCATCATTGCTTTTTGCGGGTTTACCCTTCTTGGACACGGTCTTGAATCATGTCAAGAACTAGTTTAGCTAATTGGTCATGTTCAGGCACTCGAAGCGTCTCGACTCTGACTCCAGCTCAGCTGGCTCGCAAGCGAGCCAACGATCGTGAGGCCCAAAGAGCCATTCGGGCCAGGACCAAGGAGCACATTGAGCGTCTGGAGCGTGAACTGGCCGAGCTCAAAGGTGTCCAGAGCCGCGACAGAAAAGTACAGGAGCTTCTACGCAGAAACAAGATCCTCGAAGAGGAGATTGCCAGGCTCCGGGAACACTTGGGCTACACCGCCACGGAATCGTCCTATTCCTCGAATGCCGCAGGTACGCCAAGTACCATCATCAACAACGCTCGTGACCTTCTCTTCGGACAACTAACTCCAAGCCCATCAGTCTATGACGGCGACCTAAGCTCCAGCAGCGGCGCTGTGCCCAGCCCCAGGGTGTCTCCTCTGCCTTCTAGCGATTTTCACCAGATCCCCGACTATGCGCAGCAATCATATGGACACATCACCAGCGCCACCAGCGAGCCATGGCCAGCAACTGTCCCGCCTAACCCAGTCCTTGGCAACATTCCCAGCCCCTCATCCCCCGCCCATGGAGACGAATATAATGTTGGATACATTCCTACAAGCGTCCCTACGTCCATGATGCCTTCTTCCATGAAGGAGATTAAGCAAGATTATGATGAGATCGATCACAATAGTCAGTATACTTTTGTTCCTATTTTCTTAATCATGGCAGCGACTAACAACTCCTCTCTCTTCCAGGCGGACTCAGACTCAGCACACCAGCCCTGCATAACCTACCACAGTCTTATATGCAGCAGCAACACCAGCACCAGCACCAGCACCCGCATCCTCAGCCACACCCGCAACACCCATCCCAACACCAGCCGCAGTCACAGCAAGCGCCGCCGCCACCACAACCTCCACTGCACTCGTACGCTCATCAAAGCCAGGCACCAGCCCACCCTGCGCACGGCGCGTCGCCTCACACACCACTACAGCAGCGAAGTCAGTGGAACAACCCGTACTCTTTGTATTAGACGACAGATAGAACCGAGAGCCGAGAACCACGCCATCGCCACTGGTTTCCAATAGTTATTACTGCACCATGACTGCCTGGAAGGCCGCCCAACCAACTCAAATACCTTTCCGCACACCTCATCCGGACATCACCGAAAGACGGTTTTTTTTTTGGCCACGACAATCTCAAAAAGGCCAATCTAATCGACGAATACGATGCTTGCAACGCTGTATATTGCCACAGTCCTCTGCATGCTTACGGCCGTGCAACCTTGAGTTTCCACTGGCCAATCGGCTAATCGTGGAAAACAAGTTGCCAGAGGGCTGAGTGGAGCTTGGCTGTGTACGTGGCATCAATGAGGAAAGGAGTGTTGTAAATTGAAAGAAGTTGCGAGATTTGGTTGGGTGTCGCTGGTGCAGCTCGGTCAGTAGGGATAAAAGCATCTGAGAAACATGGAAACGGCTTGTCTCTTTTTGGGCGGAAAGAGAGAAATACAGAAATCAAAAAGACATCAGCTCACAGTGGCGAGGCCTGTTCTACGACTTACGGAAGGGTGTTTCAGGGTTATCCTAGGACATGGGAGCCTGCACCCATACAATTATGGCATTCATCGGCGTTTTGGTCTTGTATATTATATCGACATTTGGCGCATGCACACACAACCGGACGGACACATCACGATGCATCAGCGGGGTACATGGGGTTCAGCAGCGGCTAAGGCTGGAACGATGATCGTTACATCTATATTTTCTTATATAAAAAAAAATATCCTTGGGAGATACCATGAAGGGGGTTAACTGGACTGGCTGTTGGACAGGACGGATAGATGGATACGCTACTTCTTCTTGTTGATTTTTCTCTTTCTTCTTCTTATTTCTGCTGGCTTTTTTTCAACTGGGTTATGAAATCCTACTGGTTCTTTTTCTTCCTTTTGTCATTTGGCTTATCATCTTTTAGAGCCGCGTTGTATGGGATACTATAAACTTCCGATAGAGGAACCATGAGGTTATGAAATTAGATAGTGTTAGGGATTATTATAGCACGTAAATTTCACGTTATGTTTTGTTCTTATCATCCTACGTCTCTTTTGTGTCTACGTGCTTGAGTTAACTTTTGCTATATTCTGCGACTCGCTGTATTACACGGATATATGCACCATTGATGTGTGTGTAATCGCCAAGTACAAAACGGGAAAGGTGAAAATCCTCGACGCCTAGATATCGACGACGCCCAGCTTTGCTAGTTCTACTCGCTTAAATATTGTCACCCCTTGCATTTCCTGGTCGAATTATGGCTTAGCTTAGCAGCTTGGTGCCACTGTTTGAGACTGTGGCGTGAAGAGAAGACGTTGAGGAGAGAGAATAGTTCTACACAACGAAGCGTACCTTCAATTCACAACACATCAGCCCCAGAGAGGCAGTACACCAATGCCAATCAAGGATAGGAGTCCTAGGAAGAAGAAAAGAGCAACACGATAGGGGCTTAGGCGCTAACATGCGTCAAGCTGCTCTGGAATGCCTTGGCTAGCTACTGAAACTAAGACTATTCGATCTCATCTCCTTCTCCTCTTGTCGACTGCCTAATCTCTGTGGCAGTATTAGATCCTACTAGCTGCTACAGCTAAAGTAACGCCCATGAAACTAGTAGCGGCGTGAACGGCTACAAGCTGCTCTATGCAAACTAGAAGCTAGTGAGCATGGGTTATTTACTACTAGTAGTACGGAGTAGCAGTACAGTAGCTGAGCAGTTGCTGAGGCGATGCCCTTCTTGATCTATGCATTAATGCGCACACCGCATGGAGATACACTCGGAGACCCCCAGATCTAACGAGGCGCGCGTGTTTTCCGCCGTGTGGTGGTGATGCGTTGAGGGGGGCGGATGCTTATATTGACTTCCAGACACATGGATGTGTATTCAGGCTGAAAGCAGATGATCTCCTAGCACCAGCAGTAGCTGGGCGATGGCGGAGAAGATCTGACTTTAGTGCTGGGCCTAAAACGCAGATGATGGGCAACCAGCTATTGGAAGGAGTTATGGTTTGATTACACTACGGAGACTTTTTTTTTTTTTTTTTTTTTTTTGCTTCTTCAGCTCCTTTTCAGCCTCACTGCGAACTGTGATCCATTGGCCATTGGTGAATCCTTGTAGACGAATTGGTCGTTTCTTGGCAGTCTATCAATCAATAAAAGTCGGAAAATTTTTGTAAAGAGGATGAAGGAAAAAAAAAAACACATCAATAATTTTGGCACAAGTTGGGAGAATAGTGGAGTTTCACGAAGAGGGGGCAGACAGGAGCCAAGAGGGGCCCAAGTTTGAGAGAGAGGAGAGGGGGGCGTGTGGCTCCGTAAATTGAGAGAATATTGACACTTACCCAGTTTAACGATATGGATACAAATAATTCCAAAAGCTCAAGGCAGGTACTTTGTGTACATTACTTGTAGGATGCAGTACGCACCGCCATGTTGGCTTCATTTCCCAGTTCCATCATGTCGACCGTCTTTTTGGCCTGCATTGAGTGGCGCCCGCTTCCTTGGCCTTTCAGACGCCCGCCTGTGAGAACTTCGAGCTTATAGTGCTGTCCCAGTTGCGGCATAAGCATTGGGCAATTAAACAAGCAAGGCCAGGCCTTGTAGTACGCGTGGCAGGTTGAATAGAGAGGTAGGTATATCTATTACGTGAATTAGTATACTGGTACTCGCAGGTGGAGTGCATGAGATGCGGTCTAGATGACCCCCAAAATAAGTGGACTTCTGCCTTATCTACGGAGCAAACAAGTGTACCATACAGATGTATGTACTGCTGTACAGACAGAGAGAGAAAGGCAGTGGGTGAGAGGCAGTGGGAATAAGCAGCTTCGGGAGATAATTGCCGAGACAGACGATGTGCTGCTTTTGTACATGATCGTAGAAAAGAAGGAGAGGGTATGCTGGATCGACCCAAGGGAGATGGGGCGGCCATGCATCAACCGTCATCACGGCTTGCCCCGTACAAGACACTAGAGCAACTTGTACTTCGTATGGGGTATGTACTTTGTATGGCCATGTTTCTTATCTTGCGTGTACAAGTAGACTCGGAGTAATTGCGTGTATAAATAGAAAACTGAGCAACTCAACGGCCAAGAGGCTAGGAGAAATATCACGACGCTAGAAGGCGCACAAAGAATAAGAAAAGGGACCATCACCGACCTTTTCAGCCAACGCTAGCAAGTCTGTCATGTCGATATTCATTCAAGCGTATTGAACAAGGGTTTATAGACCCTTTTGCCCCCCCCCCCTTCTTTGTCTTGTTCTTTCTTCTTCGCAAGAACCGGAAATGTCACTTTCATGCTCGAGAGCTAGCCAGGCAGCTGCTCCGATCTGAAAGTCTTTCCTGGAGCTTCATCTCCTTCTTTCTTTCCCCAACAGAAATCCCCTTCTCATCGGCCTCACTGCGGCCAGTCTATTTCAGCTCTAACATATACGCCCTGGAAGCGGCGGAAGCGGCGGCGGTAGTTGTCTCTTTTTTTTCTGGGGTATGTATCCCAAGCTTGTTTCGGGGATTATGACGGGCGCGGCAGCGGTAAGGACCCCCCTGGGCGGCTAAGGCTGTGCTTATCATATAAACGCCCCGATGGTGTTCACGTCGTCACTCGTGTATCATAGCCTATTACAGATGTCAAGCATCTTGAAAGGGATAGTCGCATCATCGCCTCGAAATAACCTGGGGAAAAGGGGGCGTACGTGGGATCGTTTCAGCTGCGGTCGATTAGCCTGTGGGCTTGTTGATGTTGTGTTCAACAGAGATTCAGCAACATTGTAAACTGCGTCGTTTGAGCCAAGATAGCACTAGAGACTCCAATGCTTCGTGATAGCAAAGTGGCCGTGGCATATAGGACATGCATACTATGTTCACTTTGCTCCTAGGACTGTAAGTAGATCCCGGTGGAAGCCGAATTTACCAGCTCATAGGGCGTATACATGTCTCCATTCTTCCTCATGTCTACCCCTGTTAGAGCTGTGTACTACTACAAGTGGTACAGTACAGTACTTGCGTTACATGAATCACATACCATACCGGTTGCCCTAGGTTTGGCCGCCGTATTGCGAGAGCCCCGATGCCGATACTGCGGGATCACCAGGCACGGGACGTTGGACGACGGCAAGCCGCATCTGCATAATATCCCGTTTGAGCTGCGACGGGGTCCCCATCCAACATGTCACTGTCAATGCCGAACCGTGTCCGGGTCGCTTTGAGCATCACGTTTGTGGCTGGCAGATTCCGTAATCGTGGCGTCCGTAGAAACGTGCCAAACCGTCCGTGAATTACATCAAGCTTATAGAGCACAGTGCTACCAGAGACGCCGTTTCTAGTCTCTTCCGGCGGACGAGCCCATGAACGCCACAGAGGACAAGCCCTCATTTAGATTCTCCCCAAAGGGGTAAAAGCTGCCCAAATCATAAAGAGCGGTATGCAGTAGGCGCAAATTATTTCAGTATATACAGTACATAGCAGTACATGCTCATACGTATGCGCCGCTTTTTGGGCACGCCTCGTCATTTTTTTTTTTTTTTTTCTTTTTCGTCCATGAGAGGGGTGTATCTCTTTTTTTTTTTTTTTCCTCCCCTCTCCTATCGTTTTTGACGCGCTCTTTGTTGAGGAACCCCCCCTCTTAACACTAGTATAGCCCACCTAAAAATGCCAGGACTCCTAGTCCAAATTGTTGTGCATCCGGTGGGAGGACCTCCCAGAGGGCTGAGAACAAGAGTCCACCTTCCACGCGCTGGTTGGGCAACCATATATCATGCGGTGGATTCATGACAGCGGAGCAGCAAAATAGCGAGTATCAAGTCTTGAAAAATTGGCCGAGCTTGACCGAGCCGCTTCGGTGGCGGACCAAGGAGGAAGGACGGGAGAAGCACGCTAGAAGGACTATCGAAGCTTTGCATTTCCATCACTTCCACCATTTCAATCGTCAGGCCCCACAGCAACACGACCAGGGGGGCGTGAACCAATCCCAGGTTGTACCAGACCCAGGCTTGGATTCCAGAACCTTGTATTGTACAGTAGAGTAGCGCGGTACTTGTTCGAGCGGCCACCCCTCCCCCCCCCTTCCTACAGAAATTTCCACGAGGAGACCCTGTTAGGCTGGTTTTGGCTGAGGTCGACTTATGACATAAAAAAAGAGGCGGAGGGGGAAAGGGATAGCGCTGTGGCGAGACAACACAGACGATAGAGAGAAAAAAAGCTGATCCTGGTCGAGGGATAGTAGCCCAGAAATGACAAATGTATCCCAAAGAATAGCAGCAAGAGTTGGCCAGAAGTGGCAAAAGGATATCAAAACATCAGAGGTGAAGAGAATTCTCTGCTCTAAAGTCCGGCGAAAAACAAATCATGCGGATGAATAAACATCGTAAGGATCCCCCAGCACCCAGTAGCTCCGATCACAAATACGTTTCGCGACTCTCATGCACCATCTCGCTATACTCCGTATTCGCCTGAACGCGGTCCGGAGATGGGGTGGCAGCAATGTCGGTGCCTGTTGAGAGCTGAAAAGGATGAGACTCCGTCGAAACCCGCCCCATTGGCTCCGTAAAAGGTAGCACGAGCCGCCTTAGTTTGTCTGCAGCAATGCTCATCTGCGGAGAGAAAGGAGCGCACTAGACTGCATGCCGTGGAACATGCATGCTCGAGTAGCAAATCATCGTCATATACCCGCCCCAAGTCCCCTCTCTTCATGCGTGCTCCGTGCTTGCAATTAACATGAGGTTTCGAAGAGCCCACTAAAAAAACACGCATCGTGAGACTCAGAAAGGCCTCCAGTTACATCACTCGACGCCTTCCCAGAGAGTGTCTCAAAAACGCCACCGCAGAAAGGAGGCATCCATAATTGGCCTCGTCGACGGGGAGGCCCGAATATAGCGCGCAGGTCAAAACAATAATATGCGCTGGGGCCCTTCACTGGCGTACTGGTTTACACGTGGTTGGAAATGAAACCCCCGGTTTTTGTCTTGCATATTTTACGCCTTGTTTTGACGACTAGACGGGCCAGGCGATCCAAATGAAATGCTTCAGTAAGCTTCGTATCAAGCACATAATAGTTCGCGATCCCTTGAAAGCTCGTTCGCCTATGATTGATGGCGTATGTGTACTTGTTACAATCCGTATTAGTCTAGGACGTTCTTTCGGCGCAGTGCACGGCAGTTGTTGAGCAAAGGGAGCTTTACCAAGACTGCATAGCACCGTAACATCGTGCTTTCTTTTAGTGTCTTTTTCCGTCCATCCACCCATGGCATCTCATTGGGGTCCAGCGGCATATACTGTACTTGTACATATGTACAAGTAAAGCTATTGAGAGCTAGACTGCCAGGGCCAGGCCGCTCAGGGGCTCCTCCGTCGATCAACGCCATCATGCCCGCCTGTCCAGGGCGAGAATCCTGACGATACGCTGCGGTAACTTATCGCATCACTTTTTGAGCGGGACTGTGATGTGCCGGCTCGGCAATAGGCTTCATTGACAAGGAGATAACAAGCGGCGGTGCAGAAAAGCGAACAAACTCGAGACAGGACGTAGTATACGCTTGTGGTGCTTCGCATTTCGCATCGCAACTCGCAACAGCTCTACTATAGTAGTGTTAGCAGTGCCCACATATTGCCGCTGCACTATTATTCAGGTGAGCTATGTGACTCCGACCTGGTTCAGCTTCAGCTGGCGCTGATAGTATGCCTTTCGTGAAGAAGCAAGTTTCAACATCACCGCTTCTTAGTGCCACGCTTATTCCGCCCGTCGTGCACCTACCAGGAAACCAGAATACCCCAGTCTTCAGCCAAGTTGTACAGGTCCTGTACTATGTAGAAACCAGCACTGGAGGCGTGTATACCTTGCCCAATGCTTAAATGATTCATGTCCTCTGGTGCCATGTAACCCAGACTGTGCATACCACTAGCAGTACCCATTCCGCTGCTATCCACTCGTCACATATACCTAGTATAATAGATCTTGCCGAAATCTAGTTGGCGCCAGAGGACCAGGTTTCTCCGCATGCCACAAGGAGCTGCTGACGCGACAGAGCTGAAAAGGCGCCAAGTGTAGAAAGTAAGACATCGGCACACTAGCCGCAGCTGCAGAAGCCGCCACCAAGTCTCTATTCAGATTCAATCTTATTAGTACTGCGCATTAGTATGCAGGCTTCGATTGGTCAAAGTTCGCCGAAGGCTCGTTACGGGACGCATGTCGGTAAATTGAGCCCAGAGTGTTTCGGCTTTCATACACGCTGCGCCGTAAAGAGTGGCGTGGTGCGGGAAAAGACAATGTGATATTGCTCTTGACAGGCACCCCGTGCCATTGCATGGTCAAGCATCGTATTGTCAGACATCGCATTCCCAGGGTTAATTGTAACTAATGTTTAATCCAGGAGTCCCTGGTGATGCTGGAATATGCGAAGGGATGCTAAAAAATTCCTCATCAGACCTGATCCACACAACAAAGAAGACTTCCTAGCTCGCTCAGCGTATTGGAGAGCCTTATAGGACGCAACAAGATAGTACCAAGGTTGGTGAGAATCTAATCGCAGGTGTTGCCTCATGCAGACGCCAATCGATCGTTGTGGGACCTGTCATCGGTCATAGTGATACTAGCATACGTCATTTGTAACCTATATATGATATCCGCAGAAGCAGGTGATGGAGATTGAAAGGACAAGAGTCTCTTAATGGCCTTGGCATTACCAGCATCGTGTTCCTAAAGCCACAGTAATGATGGAGTTGAACGGGGATTCTGCTCCTAAAGCCACATCGCTTGCTTGTGGGCGCCGTAACTATTCCTATAAACAGAATGCGTCAAATAGCCAGCGGCACGCAGCCAAGGATGGATGGAATACCCTGTCCGAGCGTCATCAGCGCTGCTGCAATTATTCAGCCGCACCAAGCCAGCGGGAAGAGGAACATGTTAGTGGCTGCCGGCTAAGCCATTCGAATATCTCCGGTAGGCAGGTTCCCCTAGCTAGGAGACGAAAGTAGGTAGCATTGGGCGCGGGATCTCCAGGATCCCACGTAAGATCACACATTCGTCCAGCCTTACTGTCCCCTCCATTTCGCTGCCCCTCCACAGGCCCCTGTCCTGCCTTGCACGCCTCTGTGATAGTCCCACTAGCCATGCAGACAGTCTATTCTAATGCCGGGCTGCTTGTATACTTTGTCAGCGACCTATATTGACTGACAAAGCACAAAAGAGTGGTGGGAAGCGATAGATGACGGGATGAACAATGAATCGTCAAGTACAATTCCTTTCAGCTCGTGGCGCAATCAGGGGAGAAGCATCAAGCCAGGAAACCGAATAGGGGAGTCCTTTTGACGAATTACCAGATCTGGTCGTTGCGCGCACGCCCAAGCTGAAGATGAAGCGCATTTACTACCTGATAGCCGACAGCCAGAATGCGGACGTTGATGTTTTCAAATACGAAGGATTGCCAACACACGCAGGGAGAAGTGCGTCAAGTCGAAATAATTCGCTAAATGCTCGTTACGCTCTGCAGTACTGATAATGCTGCGCCGCGATGAATGAATGCAGTCATGGTCTAAGCAGTGCCGGGGTCAAGTGCCGATGTGACAACGGCTCATACTGATAATGCCTGATAATGCGAACCGCGAGGTTTGGTCACGCCTCTCAGCCGCATACACGTATAGTTTCGGCGCATATGCGTGGCGCGGACATGGATCATAATAGTGCAGGTATGTATGTACTGTCAAGCAGCATCCCAGCACTTCATCCAAGGCCATGTAAAACTGCTGACATGCCATGTGAGGGCCCTGAACGTTGCACTGACGGGGAGTGCGAATTCTGCTGCCGTGCACGGCGCAGCCACAAAGAGCCTCATCGTCGTTGGGAATCCCGGTATCCAGTCGCCAGATCCTTGCTCAACCCAGCACCAGCTCGCCAGCCACTGTTGAAGAAGATCTCTGCATATGACAATCAGCGACGTGTCGACAAGATATCACATCACGGGACGTATGCTTATACTTATGCTAGCATTAGGACCTACCTGGTATGTGCAATGTCATCAACCTCCACCAACACCAACACTAATACCAACACCAGCGGACCCGGTTATGACCAGTGCCCGCCCCGTTGTCTAACGGAGCAAGCAAGACCGGTCCCAGGCCGTCGGGATCAGATCCACCAAGATCAAGACTCAACAGCGCCTTAGACTGATCGATATGATGGTGGAGTCCCGAGTTCCGTCGCTATCTGCATGGCCTTGTCCGGAAGCCGTCGACGTCGACGTCGATACGGCATTTACCCGTGACCGTTGGACGAGCACGGCATCTTGGCGTCCCTCGCGGAGTATCGCTCCACGCTCACCGAAGCCAAATACCGCTAAATCCATCCGCCGCCCCCAGCTTTATCGTTGCTCTCGCTTTAGCGGAGTTGGATCCCCAGTTCTTCCCCGATTATTTTGATGGACGCTGGAGTGTTGCAGCGAAACTCAATCAGCCATTGGCTGCAGCTCGGGAATAGAGATGGCGAAACCCCGGGTAACTGGCCATACTATGGATATACTAAGGATATACTGCGGTTAAAGTAACGAACTAAGCGTTCATGGCGGCGGGGCTCGATCTCTGATTGGCTGCGGCCCGCAATCCCGCTGGCGAAACTTCGGTTGCCCGGCCATATCAGGGCTATACCACGGATATACCACGGCCAAGGCCCTGGCTCAACACCAATAGCGGGGAACAATCGCGGGGAAACTCGTTCTAGACGGCATCCCTCGTGATAAAGAGGGATGGATTGCGCGCGGCTTTCGGAGAATCCTACCTTTGCTTCATGCCATCAGAGACAATAGCTGCCAAGACGGGCGAGTAAGCCCGTTAGTGGGAATTATCGTTGTTGGATTGCTGGGATCTGGCCTGATTTCTTTTACGTTTCTCCGAAGTTCTCACGGCTAGCCATGGCGGACTTCGCATGTTTTATGGGCTCGCTCTCTATTTTTGTCTGGCCGACGGGTATATAAGTTGCCATGTCTGTTCGTTTGCGTGGGAGGTTTCTTGAAGACCTTTTGATCATTCTCGTGTGTCTTGAAGACTGTGTTCCAATCTCTCGGCTTGTTGTTCCCTTGTGAGATTGCTCGCGTCTTACCCTAAAGTCTCTGAAAGACTTGTGTACTTGAGCACCTCCTTTTTTTTTTTATAGAGCGGGATACATACGGTGTCCTCGTGGTGTATTAGAGAAAAAAAAAGGTCTCTCAAATACACGCTGATATAATCTAATTTTTGTTTTCAAATATCAAATATCACTCCATCGTCCAACCATGGCTGACATCAATGTCGAGGCTGTGTTAAAGAAGCTTACCTTGGCAGAAAAGGTCGACTTGCTAGCAGGTGAGCTATAAATAACACTACAACAACCCCAACCAAACCATGATATCTTCTCTTTCAACGTACCCCCCCCCCCCCCCCCCCCTTTTTTGTTTTATTTCCACTTTGCTTTGAATAGTAGACAAGCAAACAAACGACTAACATCCTTCTCCAGGCATCGATTTCTGGCACACAAAATCCCTCCCCAAGCACGGCGTCCCTTCTCTGCGCTTCACAGACGGCCCCAACGGTGTAAGAGGAACCAAATTCTTCGATGGCGTCCCCGCGGCCTGCTTCCCCTGCGGCACCGCGCTCGGTTCCACCTTCAACCAGTCGCTGCTCGAAGAGGCAGGTAAGATGATGGGCAAAGAGGCCATCGCTAAGAGCGCGCATGTGATCCTCGGCCCGACTATCAACATGCAACGCTCCCCTCTTGGCGGGCGAGGCTTCGAGTCTATTGGCGAGGATCCTTTCCTCGCAGGGCTGGGTGCCGCGGCGCTTGTCCGCGGCATCCAGAGCACCGGCGTGCAGGCCACTATCAAGCACTTCCTGTGCAATGACCAGGAGGACAGGCGAATGATGGTGCAGAGCATAGTCACGGAGCGAGCACTGCGCGAGATCTATGCTCTGCCCTTCCAGCTGGCTGTCCGGGACTCTCAGCCGGGAGCGTTTATGACGGCGTATAATGGCATCAACGGCACATCATGCAGCGAGAATCCCAAATATCTCGACGCCATGCTCCGCAAGGAATGGGGCTGGGACGGTCTCATCATGAGCGACTGGTATGGCACATATAGCACAACCGACGCTGTGGTAGCTGGGCTCAACCTTGAGATGCCTGGCCCCCCACGATTTCGGGGCGAGACACTCAAATTCAACGTCTCCAACGGAAAGCCATTTGTCCATGTCATTGACCAGCGCGCCAGAGAAGTGCTTCAGTTTGTCAAGAAGTGTGCCGCTTCTGGCGTAAAGGAGAACGGCCCTGAGACCACAGTGAACAACACCCCCGAGACAGCAGCTCTGCTCCGAAAGATTGGAAACGAAGGCATCGTCCTGCTGAAGAACGACAACAACGTCCTTCCCCTCAAGAAGGACAAGAAGACGCTAATCCTAGGGCCCAACGCCAAGCAGGCCACATACCACGGCGGAGGCTCTGCCGCCCTCAAGGCCTATTACGCAGTCACTCCCTTTGACGGCATCAGCAGCCAGCTCTCCTCAACCCCCTCATACACCGTCGGCGCCTACACCCACCGCTTCCTCCCCGTGCTGGGCGAGCAGTGCACAACACCAGATGACGGTGGAGCTGCCGGCATGCGCTGGAGAGTCTATAACCAGCCTCCCGGCACCCCTGACCGCCAGCACATCGACGAGCTCTTCTTCACCAAGACGGAGATGCACCTGGTGGACTACTACAACCCCAAGGCCGCCGATACATGGTACGCAGACATGGAGGGCACTTATACCGCCGACGAGGACTGCGTATACGAGCTCGGCCTCGTCGTCTGCGGCACTGCCAAAGCCTACGTAGACGGCAAGCTCGTCGTCGACAACGCCACCCACCAAGTCGCCGGCGACGCCTTCTTCGGCTCCGCCACCCGCGAAGAGACCGGCCGCGTCAACCTCGTCAAGGGCCAGACGTACAAGTTCAAGATCGAATTCGGCTCGGCGCCCACCTACACCCTCAAGGGCGACACCATCGTCCCCGGCCACGGCTCCCTCCGCGTCGGCGGCTGCAAGGTCATCGACGACCAGGCCGAGATCCGCAAGTCCGTCGCTCTGGCCAAGGAGCACGACCAGGTCATCATCTGCGCGGGCCTCAACGCCGACTGGGAGACCGAGGGCGCAGACCGCGCGAGCATGAAGCTCCCCGGCGTGCTGGACCAGCTCATCGCCGAGGTCGCCGCCGCGAACCCAAACACCGTCGTCGTGATGCAGACGGGAACGCCCGAGGAGATGCCCTGGCTGGACAAGACGCCTGCGGTTCTCCAGGCCTGGTACGGAGGCAACGAGACGGGCAACTGCATCGCCGACGTCATCTTTGGCGGCTACAACCCTTCTGGCAAGCTGTCGCTCAGCTTCCCCAAGCGCCTTCAGGACAACCCTGCCTTCTTGAACTTCCGCACCGAGGCCGGCCGCACACTGTACGGCGAGGACGTCTACGTCGGCTACCGATACTACGAGTTCGCCGACAAGGACGTCAACTTCCCCTTTGGCCACGGCCTCTCCTACACCACCTTCTCCTTCTCCAACCTCGGCGTCTCCAACAAGGGCGGCAAGCTGAGCGTCTCGCTCTCCGTGAAGAACACCGGCTCCATTGCCGGCGCACAAGTCGCCCAGCTGTATATCCGCCCGGTACAAGCCGCCAAAATCAACCGTCCCGTTAAGGAGCTCAAGGGTTTCGCAAAGGTAGACCTTCAGCCGGGCGAGACGAAGACTGTGACGATTGAGGAGCAGGAGAAGTACCTTGCTGCTTACTTTGACGAGGAGCGCAACGAGTGGTGCGTTGAAAAGGGAGACTATGAGATTATTGTCAGTGATAGCAGTGCTGTCAAGGATGGCGCGGCGCTGAAGGGATCGTTTTCAGTAGAGGAGACGTTCTGGTGGTCTGGAATTTAAGAGGATTGAGTAACGACGAATATTATATATAGGTATATACATGTATAGCTCATGAATGTGATGACAACTCTAAAACAGCGTTTTGATGAAACTTTTCTGTTTAGCTCCTTTCAAATCATCGGATTTAGAAGAATCGTGCTACACTACACTACACTAAATCAAGTAACAAGAATCAAATAGTACACTTTGCCGGCTCAATACTTCTCTCTCCTCTCTCCAATACAAAATTCATCTCACAACATATGCAACAGCAAATCGCTTATCCGCATGATCGTTTAACCGTAAACAGGGAGAAAAAAAAATATTCTCTTGCCCATCTTTTCATCCAACGCTTAATAAATCCCATGACATAGAGAACCCCCCCCTCCTCTGTTTTCATCTTTCAAATAGCAGTCAACCACGCTTCCCCGGCTATCGCCACTCCAATGAAACGTATGGAAGGGCTCCTCGCCCCGTCGGCTTGATCCGAAAAGGTGAAGAGAAGTCAGCACTCTATCACGTGAAGGCTTTTCCCCTGCCGCCGCATCAAGCCCCTGTAGGTTCCCTGGTACATATGGGAATGGGGGGGGCTCATGGGTATGCGCGCACAATCGCTCTGCATTCGCCCAAGTTGGGGGGCATACTTGTAAGTCGCCTTGTCGTCCGACTAAAATTTCGCCAAAGCAATCGCATGCATGTTGCAGTTCGTACCGGAATACTTGTTGCAGCGAGTATTTTTTTAGAGTATCCAACATGGCATATGCGTGCCCAGCATGCTGATTGTCATGATGATGAAATATCTCATTGAAATTTCCCTCCAATCAGTACAGCATCGCATGCCCAAACATCCAAAACCTCGTAGTAGTTCTTCTTGGAGGTGGAAAGCAGACACGAAGGCAGATAATATTCACCTTTACTCGATCAGCTCGTGATCGTCGTTGCACCGCACGTTGGCAACCACCTCCGGGATGCTCGCCTCCCGCAGAATAAACCCATGCTTCTCCACCACATTTTCTCCCCCGGAAGGGCCATACTGGTAATCCATTCCGTCATCTTGGAAGAAGTACTGGTCTCCTCTAAGCCACCGCTGGAGACTCAAGGCCGTATTAGCTGCGCTGATGGCGACATGCCAATTCTCCAAACCCATAGTCATCCAGCCAACGACAGACAGGGTCTTAATCATTCGCGCAGGCGGAGAAGCGTGGCAGCTTGGCACGGCGGCTGCCATGACCCAGATGAATACGCCAACAGCCGTCTTCCAATACGGCACCGAGACCTCCCAGACCAGTTCCCATAGCTTGAGGAAGTCGGTTTCGCCTAGGATCTGAGTGGTAGGTACACGAGCAATGATGGCGCGGTAGTAAATTGAAGCCGTTACACGGATACAACGGTACATGGCATCATTCTTCGTCCTGGCCAATCGGGCACTGGCGGTTTCATCCACCGGAGCGGGTGGCGAGCCGCCGCTCATGGATGCACTATCGTTGCTTCTGGGGGAAGATGAATCGTAATCAGAACTACTTGCCGGGGATGTACCCGCCCCCTCGTAGCCCGTAGTTTCCCACTGGATATCGTCTCCTTCTTCGGCTCCACGTCCCGTACCATCGTCCTCTTCATGGAGGGGAATATTCTCCGGCATCTGATCTAGCTTGCTAAGCGCCCACAATGCCGCTTCCTTGACATGGTGTAGCTCTTGTGTAGTTGGTGATGGAGGCAGGGCTTGTACCATCTGTATGACAGATCTTACGTCGTCCAGGATTTGGGCCGAGCTCCGATGGAGTTTCAACGCCGACGCCGGGTCGATAAACATTGGCCATCCTGATAAAAAGGGGGAATTAAAAGAGGTTTGATATGGAACCATGAAGTCATCTTGAAATTCAAAGCCGGGTTGACCGTAGATATCGGGCTCAATATCGTGAGCTATGGCAATAGCAATGTCGTGGCTAGTCAAATTTGAATATTTAGCAGCGTTCTACATTGAAACCTGAGAAATGCGCTCAAAGAGCATGCAAAGGTACTCGTGGCGATGCAAATGCAACGGTGGAAATGGGGTAAAAGGCACGTTGGTCCGTACCAATGTGACGGACCGTTTCTTTCAAGACTAAAGGGGTGGGGAGAGGGGAGATTATTAACCAGGGAAGAGGGCTTTTTGATGCAACTCACATGAGCACTGTCTTGGCTAGGAAACCGCCCATTCCTAGATCCTGCAGACCGCCCCTCATTCGCAACATGGTCTTGAGGCCCGCCATGTGGGCGCGCAGTTCTTCAGTGGTTCCCCAGTACCATGAATCCATGACCATCTGGGCGGTTCCCATGATGGCGGCGTCGCCCGTCTGCGTTCTAGCCGAGCTCAAGTGCTCGTTTAGCATGCGGTGGACCACGCCTTTGTAAGCCCAAGCGAGCATCTTGGGCACTCGGCCTGTTTCCTTGAGGAAGCATACTGCCGTATATAGTACTATCTGAAGAAGGAGAGGGTCTTTAATTGATAACGGAACCCAATGTTTCATAAATCGACTCTCAGGGTCAGGATTTCCATCTATGGAAGCCTTGAAGCGCGAGAGGAGTTGGAGATCTGCGGCAGAGGAAAATTCATGTTAGTTGGACACAGTTACCTCCTCTCTTTATTTGCTCCTCGAGCTCTTTGATTATACGAGGGGCTTGAATTATAGAGGGACTGCTTCTCAGAGTAGAAAAATCAAAGACCGCTTTCTACATGCACACAAATGCATGATAATTACACAAAGAAAAAAGCCGTGGGGGGGAAGAAAAAGAACTAAGGGGGGGAGGTTGTCACATACGTATTCGGACGAGCTCAATGTTTAGCCTGGTTGGCTCCATAGGCAGGTTCCGCAGTTGATCGTCCAGACCCCCAAGCATGGGAGGTGGCCGGGTAGCCTGCTGGAAAGCGCGCAGAAGTTGAGGGCCGTCGATGCTCCATTCGTCATTGACAATGCGATTAGTGACTTTAAGGCGGGCCGACAAAATCAAACGGAGCATGGCAAAGACGGATTTGGGTCTAAGCGTGCCCGTTTCGTCTGTAACTACGATGCGGAAAGGATCTGAAACAGAGCCGGGAGAAGACGAGTGCGCATCCTGGTGGTCCGGTATTTCGAAAGCAGCTTCTCTTTCAGCGCCTAGCGGTGGGCTGTCGGCCAGACCGCCGGCAGCGACGGCCCCTTCAACCTGGAGAATTGCATCTTGGATGTCGGACAAGTTGAGATGGGCATACGCATTGCCCTGTAGCACAACCTTGACATTCTTGGAGCTGCTCCTTGGAGATCCGGATGCCGTGGGCCTGAAGGTTTTGGCGGTGATGTCAGCTTATCATCCAACATAGGCACATGCTAGCGAGAAGCAGAATGAACAGGCGCACGCATGAGTTTACGCCAGAATGATATAGGGGATTGCAAACGGGGGTTAACAACGGCATTATAAAGCACAGTCCCTCCCTCTCATCTCCCTTCACTCGCTTTTCTTTTTTTTCCATGCCCTTCTCGTCAGGCCGCATGGCCATCCGATTGGGGGAAGAAGAAATCTGCCGGCATGGTATAAAAAGGCAGTCCCGTAGCGAGCCAAAGGGAAGTGGGTTGAAGCTTCGGCCTTGTGGGGGAGCTGAAGTGTAGTCTGTTCATTCCCCACAGGCTTTCTCCGAAGTCCCTGTCTGCCCCCCAAAGAAGAACGGCTGTCTGTGAGTGGAAGAGACGTGGGAGGGATGTGCAAGAAGTGGAGGGTGTCCGTTTTTTAAGGGCTGCCGTGCTGTTGGCGGGAGATTGACAACTAACCTCTTGACGTTCCGTTTGGTGGTGTACTCGCACGTCGGCTGCGGGAATCGACGGGTACAATTGCTACACGGTCTTCCTTGGTCGCACTACGAGCAAGGTACGAGTCAGCCCATATTCTTAAAACTCTTCTTCTTTTCATTCTGTGATTCATTCTTTTCTCTTCTTTTCTTCCCAACTGGACTTCGAATTCTGCCCGGCTCTTCGTTTTCTTAGATGCTACTGGCTGGCAACGGGGCCGGACGATGCCCGCCCATGCCAGCCTAAACCGCCAGGGGGTTCGGACATGATGATACTCGTCCATATCTAGGGCTGCCGACGGGGAAGCGCCCCCAGAAAAAAAACACAAAAAGGCTCTGGGTAGCAGCAGCGGCACTCCGTTCAACTGACCTTTTGCTTGCGACGTCGACACTCGGTGCACGAATTGCCCCTAGCCTTGATGGCCGCGTTTGCGCCTAGGCGGCGCTGATGGGGTAGAAGCCCCTGCACCTGCATTGAGTCGGACATTTAAGCTGGGCGGCGCGACCGATGGCGTAGCGAAGAGAGGAAAAGCGGCCAGTAATCAGAAATGACGCCGGCGATGATGATGCGGTGAGCGCCTGAGGCGAATAAAAAAAAAAGAAGAACAAGGAATAAAGCAGAAAATCTCGTTAATAAAGCGCACGCTTCCCTTTTCCCTGCTTCTTGCGGAGTAGTTGGATTTTTTTTGATTTTTTTTTTTTCCCTTCTTCTTGTCTTTTCTTCTTCCCTTCTCTTTTCCTATTTTCTTTGTCGTAGCTAGTCAATATGCTGCGACCTAAAAAGAGATGACGGCTTTGACGGTTCGCGCCGCACCTCCAGCCGCAGATTCGTCGAGATCCGGCAGCCAGTCAGCCTCTCGCGTCGGCGCAGCAAAAAAAAAAAAAAAAACAGGTGTGGACGTCGTTTTGCATAAATTGAAACCGTTTGCGGCTCTAGCGTGCAGGAGCTGCAGTCAAAGTCGGACAGCAAAAAGATAAGCGGTAGGTCGGCAGATGCGGTGACCTTTGCAGGAAGCTAAACTTGGCAGCTGAGGCTCTGCGCAAAAAAAAAAAAAAGAGACTGAAGCGAGCGTTTTTGCCTTGTCCCGTCGCAACGCTGGATGCGCCGAGTGAGGGGAACGTTTGAGGAGGGAAGTGAGCTGGTGGCCGGCAGCGAGACTGGAGAAGAGGAGAAGACGAAGTTAACAGCAGAGGGTTACACAGCAACGGCAACGAACCCCCCCCCAGAGGGCAGGACAGGATGGAACAATGCAATGCGCACGTCTCGGCCTTGTGTAGCGCTCACGCCCTTTCGCCGCTGCGCACAGACGGCCCCAAAGACAAGAGAGTTGTCGATCCGAAGGATCTGTCTGTGTCTGTGTCGCGAAGACAAGACAAGGCCGAGGTGTCAAAGAAAGAGATGAAGAGGAGCAGAAAAGGGGGCGGGTGGTCGGTAGAATGAGTGGTCGCCCGCGGTGCAGCAGCAGCTGTCTCGAGTCGCTTCTTCCGCTGCTTCTGCCTCTCTCGTGCCGTCTGTCTCTTTTCGTATTCTCTCACTATGGCGTTCGGCACGCTCCGAGCATCTCCTGACTGGCTGAGCGATGGGATGGGATGCAATGTGATGCAATGGGATGCAATGCAATGGCCGCTCTGAAATCGAAACGAAAGGCGGGAAAGCGGCTCCAGAGAGAAGACTCAGCGACTCGGATGAGGGCTCCAGACGTCGGGTGTAACGCCAGCAGGGCCCAACGAGCGTGTGCGAGGCCCGGCAGCGCTGCGAGAATCTCGATTGCCCGGCCTGGTGATTGGGTGGCTCGACGGCATTCCAGGGAGATTTGAGATTTCGAACAAGGCCCTGCCCAGCTTTTGGTGGTCCCGGGCCTGCTCGCGTCTCCGGATTTGCGACAAGCGATGCGACCTGCGGAGAATTGTTCCGCCTTGTTCCTTTTGACCCTTCAATCTCTTTCTGATCCTTGATCTGGACACCCCCCCCTTTTTTTTTCACTCGTCTCGTCTTTTTTTTTTCTCCCCTTTCTCTCTATTTTTCATGAGACAAAGAGAAACATGATACAGGCGCAGACGCGGGATTTGCGTGTCAAAGAGCAGGGCGATCGGACGGGCGAGGCGCAAAGACGGCCAAAGTCAAAAGGGCGATACAGAAGCCGGACGAGGAGAAAACGAGACTAAAAGGAATGGTCTGATCTGGCCCGTGAACCGGTCGGTGGCTGACGGGCCGTTTATTTAAGTGCTGGACCGGATTACTGGAGCAGCAATCAATAGTCGTAGTGCCTGTTTGGCTGCTTGTTTGCTAAGTAAGAGAGGGATTGGGCGATGCTTTTGCCTGTCAGTCTTAGCGCCGCCAGGGAAAAAGAGGGGACGAGGGGCCGCAGCTTTGCTGTGCTGCCAGAGGAGATGGAAGAGCCTCATCAAGGCCACGCAGCTCCTCTCTCTCTTGTCTATTCCTCTCCCTTTGGCGCCACTGACGTTTTTTGTGTTTGATCTTTTAAACACATATACCAGAGGTGCATGTAGAGATACAAAAAACACCCTCGCACGCACGCACGCATGCATGCACTCGTATAAAAAAAGAAAAAAAAAAAAAAAAAAAAAAAAAGTGGCGTTGTTGCAGTGCATCGCAGCAGCCAGAGTCGCTCCTTGCATGATCTTCTTCGACACCCACATTCGGCGCCGTTTCGCCGTGCAGTGCATTAGCACAGCGGTAGAGGCACTGCCAATCCACTCCCGTTCCTGAGCCTTTAGTGGCCCCCCCAGCGTGCTAAAGGGTTCTGGCTGTGGTGAGTGTGGGGTTGCTGCGGAGTTTGCGTCTTTGTTCAGCTGAGAACGTTTATTTGGACATGACATGCATCCGGGCTCAAAGCATCAGCAACGCAAGCCCAGGCTGTTTGATTCACAGATTCACATGTCTGTGCAGTTGTTTGTATATTGATTTACAATATCTACGGAGTGGTACCTGGTCGTAGAGGTATTTGGTAGCAGTTCTCCATGTATCCCCCGCTGCTCTCCATTATTAGCGCTCGCAAACTGTCCTCTCCTTGTGAGCTAGTCGACCAACATCGTTGCGCCGACCATCACCGACCAACAACGCTCGGGTGGAGAAGACCTTTTGTCCCATCAAACGGCTCAGGCCGGTCAGACAGAATGTCATGGAAACTCCGAGGCCTCGCGTGCTACATGCGCTTCGAATATTGGCCCTCTTCTTGGGAGTGGCTTGCTAATAATTCTCGATAATCTTGGACCTAAAGAGGCCGACGCAAGGTACCTTATAAGGCCTTAGTTACTCTATACAGGTGCCTACTAGTAGAAGGATGCCGCGCGCAACAAGTAACAAAAAAGTCTAGATCGTCAGATTCCACATCTGCTGCACGTAAGCAGAGATGGCCGCTAACACATGTATGCCGCACCGCATATCCTTTATCTCGTCAGCCCTCTTTGCTGTACGTAACGATGCATCCCCATCGTCCCATCATCCTTTTGAACCGTTGGCGTTTGCCTTCTGGCCTCGTAGCCAATAAGAAGCGGCAGACACACTGAGAATTAACCCTGCCAAGGCCATCTTGCCTCCCATAGGCCCATCCCAGGAAAAAGGATGCCATCCTCTGAAATAGGCGGCATCACGCTGCCACTGACTTATGTCGCGCATGGTCTTAAACTCAAGCCACCGCTCCTCATCGAGAAAGGATCGATAAAAAACCCCTGCGGGATTCAGATTTGCCATGATCATCGCTTGTATGCACACCATCTCACATCTCATCTGATTTGAACAGTTAAAAAAAAAAAAAAAAAAAAAAATTGCTTGTGATAAATTGGCATCAACACGGTATGGCGGATCGTCAGGTCCATCATCATATTTTCACCCAGGCCAGAGTACAAAGGTTTGCCCTTCTGAATTTCATGATTCCTTGAGAAGCTATGCATGGCTTATTTCATTTTTCCCTAAAAAAAGACTATTTTATATTCGAATTGCCGCCTCCGCTGCCCATGGTATCAAAGCAAGACATTGCCATAACAACTCAAAAGATCCAATTCCCCTCTCATCCCCCCCCTCTCTCTCTTCGAAGAGAAACACCAAGTAAGAAATATAAACAAAGAAGAAAAGAAGAAGAAGAA
This sequence comes from Trichoderma asperelloides, assembly GCA_021066465.1. Lineage (NCBI taxonomy): Eukaryota > Fungi > Ascomycota > Sordariomycetes > Hypocreales > Hypocreaceae > Trichoderma > Trichoderma asperelloides. The sequence continues at coordinate 6,098 of JAJKFY010000110.1, read as the reverse complement.
GAAGACGAAGGCATCTCAATCATACCCCTCATCGTACCACCAATTTAGTATCCGGAACGCCATTATTTCCCTACTCTTTTAATTTATTTCCCACTTGTTAATACTGCAGATACTCTGGCTTCCGTGCCATGTTGATGGGAGGCGGACCTTCATCATCGTCGAGAGGATAAGGTGGGATCGAGGTCTCCGAGTCTCGCGGCCGGTGACCATATTCATGTATAGGCGTCTTTGGCGGCAACGGCGGCGCCATCTTCGCGGGCACTGCTGGCGGCTCCATTTGAACTGGCGACTTGAGTGACAGCGGTGCCGGATACTTTGGCTCATCGTCCGGGCCCATAATGGCAATCTTGTCATCGGCAAACTGAGGAATCCTGTACTGGCTGGGAGACGACATATCTACCACATTGCTGTCGGCGACAGGGGGGGTCCGTCCGTAGCGAGAGTGCCCGGTGCCTGGTCGGATATGGTCGCCAGAGACTCGGGGCGACGACAGGGTGTTTGCCTGCAGGTGTAGACTGTCTGGCGCAGAATCAAACGACGAACGGCTCGGCGGGCTCTGCGGGCTGTGTGAAAAGAATGCCGGCATGTCGCCGGGCAGCTCGACCGCAAAAGGTTGCTCATAGTTGGTTTCCGAAGTCGACTTGACCAGCTCGGGCACGTTGACAGAGTTTCGCTCCCAGCGGAGCTTTGCTCTGTGAATCTTGGCAAGCCTTGTCGAAATGCCGTGGATCATCGTCTGCTCGTCTTCCCGCGACATATATCGTCGAGTGCCGGTGCTGATTTCACTGAGTCGGTTCCACTCATTCATGCCAAACTCGCCCACTCCCACCTCGACGTTTAGGCGGTAGTAGTTTTCAATGTTGACGCCTCGCTTCGCCAGATGCTCCCGAATCATGTACTCATGAATCTTTTCGCAGCCTTCAATCTTGGAGATCATCTTTCTTCGCGCCTCGGCAAATTCGCCCAGGAATCCCTCGTACCACACTTGCTGGTTCCCGTCGCTCCCGCGAGGTCGTCTTCCAGTGCCAACGCTGACAAACACTCCCACTTCTCGCCCTGGCCATTCGTTAATCACTGCCTCATCTAGAGCCTCGGGTGCGGGGTTAAAAGTGCCGGCGCCATCGTCGTGGAATATTGACTGGCCAATCTGGACAGGCTTGAACGCCAGGCCGATTGAGCAAGTTGCACGCCCAGCCTCCCAGATCTTGCAGTCAAACTCTGGCGGGGGCTCTTTGCGTGAATCGTAGGACCGCAGCATCACGGGCGGTGAGCCTCGCGAGGATCCCTTGTACATTGCTGTTACGGCGCTGTATTATTCATGTTAGCCTTGGTCTCGGAGATTATATAGACGGTAAAAAAAAGAAAAAGATAAACCGGGAGGGGCTGGCTTGTATCTTACGTCTTGGTTCTGTTCTCTCTCGCATCGTATAATCTTGCGTTCCCGTTTCCATACCTCAAGTTCATAACCGGTCGAGTCGATACCTGGCCGGAAGGGTGGCGTGCGCTGAAACTAAGGGTGCTGGCGTTGCTAGAGTTCCGCTTTACGGATCCTGAGCTTGAGCGACTTGACGAACGAAGGGGGTTTTCGACTTCTACCTCGTGGTCGTTGCCTTCTTTTCCATAGACTGTGTGTTCCCAGACTCCCTGCTTGATGGCCTCCTCAAGCTTGCTGGCCTTGAAAAGCGTAGATCGGTACGGGATACCGGCAATAGTCTTGTCCGTCTCGAACACCATTTTGGTCATGCGAACGTACAGCTCCTTGCAAGTCTCCAGGTCCAGACGGAGCCTGCCCAGCATGATTGCGATCAAGCCGCCGGTGCCTGTGCCGACGATCAGGTCGAAGTGCTCGCATGGCTTCGGGATTTCGTGTCGTTTAGGTGCGCGGCCTTCGGTTTCGACGAACGTTCGGTGCATGAGTTCTTGGATGATGATGAGCATAGAATAGCCTCGAACACCTCCTCCGTCTGCAATGAAATGTGTGTTAAGTGTTAGCTGCGCTCTTCACTGGTCGCGAAACCATAGAAACATATAAAGCAGAGGTCCCCCATACCGAGAGACAAGATGCGCAGAGGCGGCCCTTTAGTGGTGTCCGACCTCCGGACTCCGTACGAGTCCATCATGTGTGTGATTGTTGATGCGAAACAGTCGTCGATGTGCGCGCTGTACCAAGGATCCGCCGGGTTTTGAGGTGGAGGGTGAAAAGAATTCACGAACAAGAGTCGCGTCGAGAATGTAGCGCGCAAAGGCCCAAACGAGCGCAGCCGCCCAAGTGTAACTTTATGTATCAAACGTCCCAAGTGTCAAGGCCGCTTTTTTTTTGGTGTGCGCTTTATCAATCGGCCCCCGCTAAGTTCGGATGCGCTGGTTTTTTGGTGGTGGTGTCGCTTTGTCGCCGTCGCAATGCGGATTAATCTGAGGTCCGCAGAAATCGAAAACGTCGAAGCTTCGCGAAGAATGTATCGTGAGGCGCAGTGGATAATGTGTTACCAAAAGCAGGTACGGAAGGTAAAAAGGACAAAGAGGAAAAAAAAAAAAAGATTTAAGAAAAACTACAAATCTGGCCGTCATTCAATGATTCATTTATGATAATCCAACGTGCCGTGACGCAATCGCCCGGATATACGAAAGTAGTTTCTTTTCGGGGATGGAGGGGACCAGCGAAGCGAGGGGCGCAGCGCCGAAGAACCACTAGGCAAACGTCACAGGGTCCTTTAGGCTCTTCCGCCCAGCGGGTTGGCGGATTTCATGGCGCCTGTGGACCCTTCCAGACAGCGCCCTGGGCTGGCTCGAGAGTGAGACGAACGGCTGTGCGTGCGCCGCTGGGCAGCGAAGATCAGGAACGGGCTTGCCGGGTCATGCGAAGCTACAAGTACCGAAGCTGCCGCGCGGGAGGGCGAGCGAGATCATGCAAGCAAGGCATCAGGCTTTTTGTCCGTCATCCTGGAGGTTTATTCACGTCGTTTCATGCACTGCATCTCAAAGCCGGGTGCCGTGGAAAGGTGCCGAACGCGAGATGGAAACAAAGAAGCGGAGAGAAGCCGAGATGGAGTGGAAGGCTGGCTGGTGCATGGAGGAGTTACCAGTAATACTACTGCCTGTAGCCAAGAGTCCAAGAAGCCCACGAGCAAGAGGCCACTGATGCCAAGTCTTACCAGCTGTCGTCACGAGGGAAGTCTAAAGTAATGTGACAGCTTGGGCGCTGGTATCATCTTCTCATTCACTCTTCTTGCCCTTCATCTCGCCTGCTCCGTCTATTGATGGCTGATGGATTATTCTCAAAAGTGAATACCTCTACTCGCAGAACCCCTTCATCCAGCGCCTTCTGTGGATCGATCGGCGCAGCCTCCTTCTGGTAGTCATCGAGCTAGGCAGAGACAGCTTCCAGAGACGGAAAAGCAAGCCCCGTGTGTGTTTCTCGGAGTTTGTTTCGTGGGGGGAGCTTTTGAGCCTTTTGGGGCTGTGCAGATTGGGCGGATACAAGCAAGACGATCTACGGAGAGCGCCACGTGATGCCATGCCATGACTGAGATGCCAAATCCCATTTTCCCAATACGGAATGCCTTTCGTTCTATTGCATTATGAAGCACTTTGGCTCTCACAAAATGCCACAATAGTCGATGCTGGTTGAGCGTGGATAGACTAGGTATATCTTCGCATCTCTATTCCACAATGTACCCTGCCAAAAGCAGACGCAGTACATGTAAGCTGAGAAAAGGGCCTTCTATGGAATGTCATGATTACACGCATTCAAACTGCGCCTCCCGTGCGCGCTCAATAGAGATTATGGGCGGTAGGGGATACCAGCAGAAAGGAAAGCCACGGATTTGCAACAGGCGCCATATATTTAGATTAATTGTGACATGCTGCCCTTTCTCACCACTTCCCCTACAGCCAGTCTGCTCTCACTACACTGTACCTTACTTGTATGAGGCCATGCACATGTGTACAGAAAACATGTATACAGTACAAATACTAAACTCAACGTAACATTCACCGCAAAACTGCTTTACGTCAAGATTTCGTGCCACAAGATTTATGCGTAAAGGAGCATCTTCCGTCACCAGAAACTTAATTCCAGAGGCAAAAAGCCGGTGAGCGTGAGCAAGGATGACTTCCTCTCTCTAGCGCTGGCGTTACGAGGAGGCGCAGATATACTAGGGAAATACTGCCCTTGGCATGTGTAATCATGAGGTACCCAAACTGTGTCCTCCGTACGTAAATGCATTGAAACAGTATTGCTTTTTCAATAATTTTTACATTAGCGGGAGCAATATGTAATGTCTGGTATGTACATGTGGCCAGGTATAGAGGTAAAGAATTTGCATGTAGCCTTGTGGTCTTAATTGTCCCTGCAGTTTGGTTTGGCGGGATCCAGAGAAGCGGCATGGATAAAAATAGGAATGTGGCTGGTGATTGGCGCTTCTATATCTTTTTACAACTGTGGCTGACGAAGTCAATTACGCGTAGGCGCCACATTTTTTTTTAAGCCTCCCGAGCGTGGTGGCGAGCTTTTGTAGCTGAACAAGTTCTTGTCTGTTAAATTGTCTGAATGCCAGTAACGTGGAACCAAACAGCCGTGGGAGCGTCAACCACTAGAAGCTCGGGAATTGTATGGCATTGTCTGATTCGGCGGCTGTTCATACGCCAACGTTTCATGCATCGCCACCTCGCGTTTTTGTGGGAATTCGGATCCCACGAGTCAGTGGCTCAGCCTCGCCGTGCGACCCAATTCCACCACCTTCGTGTATTGTAGGTATTGCACGGCTAATAGGGGCACAAACATTCCAGTTGACGATGCATTTAGTAGGGTATATTTCACCTTTTTTTCCTTTTTCTTTTCTTTTTTTTTTTTTTCCCCGAATAGAATCTGACAAGAATGGCACCAAATCCGAATCATTGAGTACAAAAGCGTGAGGCATAACGCGTGTGGTACTTTGATGACGACTTATCGTACTACATAGTCTAGTAGGTAAGGAGATAGATTTGCCTCTCCGGAAGACTTAACCACTAGTAGGAGTGGTTACTCGTATCAAAGCTATAGAAATATCCATAGCGTGCCCCAGTCGGAATATTGACCCTCTATCCTCTTCTCCAATCTCCGGTTGCAGGTCCTTCTCCTGTCGTCACAATTAAGTCTTCTTCCAGAGGGCCGACCCATTACCTGCGTGGCTACGAGGTAGATGGAGGAGGTAATGTTACAGCGTACTTTTTGCATGTCATCGATGATGAACATGTCATTCTTAATTGCCAATGCCAAGAGATTACAAATTCCCAAAGTCTTGTTAGTACTGCTTGTAAGAGAATTCCGAGCCAATAGGCCGACACAAGAACTACATAGTCTAGTACTGTACTGTAGTACTGCTAGAAGCAATAGTACTAGGCCATGGAAGCCGGAATGAGACGCTGAAGCCGTACGAATGGCAACACGGCGTAACGTGCTCCACACATAGACCTGTTACAGCACATATCGCCCCACTGCAGAAGGCACGAGACGCACCTATCAATTCATTCAAGGCTGAAGGAAATCGTACTACTCGTGGGTACGAGGCTGCTCTTTGTGCGTGTGAGTGCGCGCGCGCGTGCTGTCGTATTCCAAAGCCCAGGAATGGTGGCCTTATCCCCCCTCCTCTGCCTGCAGCCAGAGGTTGTAGGATAGTTGTGGTGCGAGGTGGCAGCTGCATACGAGAACGAGAACGAGTACAAATAAAGTACGGGTTTGAAAGAAGCTGTTCTTCCGTAATAGATTACGAAGCAAAATCCTCATCGCCTAGATCAGGTGCAATGCGACTCTGTGGCGCTCCAGAAGGCGGCGGAGATGGACCGAGTGTAGAATGCCTGTGCTGGGTCAAGCTGAAAACTCGCCACAGGGATCTGGAGAGTTTTGTTCTATTGTTTCTGCATTGCATCCAGCTAGGGGATATTGAAAGCTCGTCCCCGTCCCGCTCTACTTGCAGCTTTGAGTGCAAGCCTCTTTTTTTTTTTGGGGGGGGGGGGGGGGGGGGGGCCCCAGCCGGATTAACAGGGGTAACCCACGGTACATGGGTTTTTTTTGTGAGTTGTGGGGAATTTCGCCGCCCCATAAACAAAAATAACCCCCG
>JAJKFY010000098.1:0-16599 GCA_021066465.1 Trichoderma asperelloides | reverse complement strand
TAAAAATATTTTTATTAATTTTATAAAATTTAAAAACTAAATTAAAAAATCCTTTAGTATTATAAATAAAAAAAAAAAAGTAGAAAAAGAACTTAAATTTCTATAATAAAAAAAAGCTTTATTTAAATACACTACTACTTTTTTATACTTACTTACTAAAGTTAATTAAATTAAAGAAATAAAGAAAAAAGTCTTTTATAACAGTATTAAGTCTAAAGTTAAAAATAAATTATTTAAAAAAAATTAAAGTAAGATTAAATTTATTAAATATACTTAAAAAGCTATTAATATTAATAATTATAACTTTAAGCAAAGTTAAAAATATAAATTAAAAAAGTATAAATATTAGTAACTATTTTAATAAAAAAACTAAAATAATATAAATTAAGGAAGAAAGCGCTAAGAATATATTACTAAAAGCAATAATAGTATATTAGGTAAAATAAACCTTAATATTATTAAAGCAGCTAAGTTTAAAGGAAAATATAACTTCTATAGTAAAATAAGCTATAAAAAAGTATACTACTACTTTAAGAAAAAATAAAAAAAAAATAAAAAAAGCCTTAAATAAAAAGCAGTAATTAATATTATAAAAAAAAAAGCCTAAATAAACACTTTTACTAAAGTATCCTATACTAGCTTTAATTAAACCGCCTGCTATAATAACACTTGCTAAATATATAAAAGTAATAAAAATAAATTAAAATATTATTTAAAAAAGCTAAAAAAGGCTAAATTATAAAAAAAAGTTAAAATTAATACTTTAATCTTCTTTAAATAATTAAATAATAATAAGTATAGAAATAATAAAATTATAAATAAAAACTTAAATAATTTAGCAGATTAATTAAAAACTTAGGCTATAATTTCTAACCTAGATTAATAAAATTATTATAAATCTATTAAGGCCTATAACTTAAATTATAATATAAAATATAAATACTATAAATTAATTAAGCCCAGGTATAACTGTAATAAACCTATATTATTTAATATATTTAAAAACTTAAATAACTCTAGGTTAAAATTAATATATAACTTTAAAATAAGTATAAAATATTAATATTATAAATTCTATAACACCTAATACTCTCTTAAATACCTAAATTATAAAAAAAAATACTAATATTTTTTATATAAATTGCTATAACTAAACTATAAATATAAAAAATACAGCTACTGCAGATTCTTAATATACCTACACTACTATAACACCTTTAAAAAAGGAAATAAATAGTTAAAAAAATATTATAAATACCTAATATACAGCTCCGCTAATATAAATTATAACTATAAAGAATATAATATTTATAAATTAATAAATAAAGAATATAACTATATATATATTTTAAAAGCACAGGCAGAAGAAGAAGAGAAATAAAAAAAAAAATAATAATATTTTAATAAACACCTACTTTAATAAATAAGCCTAGAACAAGTATAAAAATAAATAAAACTTACTAAATTAAACCTTAAAAATGCCTATAATTGCATTCTAATTAATAATATTTTAAACGCTTTTAATAAAAAATATAAAATATATTATTAAAAAAAATATAATAATATATACTATTAAATATATATTTTTAATAAATTAAAAGACTAGTATAATAGAAGGCTAAAGCAAGTTAAAATAAAAGATTGTTTAATAATACACTTTCTAGACTATGCTACACCCTACTATAAAAAATACAGTAAAAAAAAACACTAATTTTACTAAATAACTTAAAAACTCTTATAAAAAGGCTATAATTTTAATAACTACTTAAATAAAAAATAAGGAAATAAAACCTTAATTAAAAAATACTACTAAATAATTAAAGAATAAAATAATTAAATTAAATATTAATAATATAAAAAGTATTAATCTAAAATATAATAGAAAAGCCTTTTAAATACAATTGCTATTAATTTAATTAAAATATTTAATAAAAAACTAATAATTAATAAATATTTAAATAAGCAACTAGTTAAAATTTATATAAATAGCAGTTTAAATTATAACTTAATTACTAATAGCCTAGTAAATCAGCTAGGAATACTATATATTATTAAAAAAAAACTATTAATTATCTTTAATATTACAAGCATAAATATAAAAATAACTATTACCTATAAAACTAATTATCTCCCTATAACAGTTATTAATTAAACTAAAAATATTAAATTTAATATACTAAACCTATAAAACTATAATATTTTACTAAAATACTTATAATTAGAAAAATATAACCCTACTATTAACTAAAAGATAAAAGAAATAACTTAAAAAAAAAACATTTCTTTAAAGTTATAATTAGGCCAGGAAGGGGGCAAGGAAAGCAAAAATACACTTACAGACCTACAACCAAAACCTCCTGTATAATTAAAGAAAAAGAAATAAAATAAAAAAAATAAAATTAAGAAAACAGAAGTATAAAAAAAAATTAAATTTAATCTTAAAAAATTACTAATACCACTATAATATAATAATTAATAATAAAAAGCAAAAATTATATAAATTAATAGAATTATTACTAAATATTATATAAAACTAGCTAAATTTAATACAGTATTAACAAAAATAAAAAAACAAGCTAAATATAATAAAAATAAACCTTTAGCTAAAATACTATAATAATATTAAAAGTATAAGAAATTATATTAATAAATTTTTAAAAAAAAACTACTACTTTATTTAAAATAAGACTATAAAATTATTTTTAAAAATAGAACTTTACTAAAGCTTTATAAAATATATAACTTTAATAAAATAAAACTTAAAATACTTAAAAAATAACTATAAATATAATTAAATAAAAAATATATTAAAGTATTAAACTCTTTAGTAAAGTACTTTATTATCTTTATACTAAAGAAAAATAAAAAACTTTATTTAATTATTAACTACTAATAGCTTAATAAAATAATTATTAAAAATAGAACGCCTTTACTACTAATTACTAAAATTAAGGAAAGATTATAAGATATAAACTAGTTTACAGCCCTGGACCTTATAGAAATATATAAACTTATAAAAATAAAAAAAAAATATAAATAAATAACCGCTTTTAAAATAAAATATAAATTATTTAAATACTTAATTATACTATAAAAACTTATAAATATATTAGTATTATTTTAGAAGAGAATTAACTTTATTTTTAAAAAATACTTAAATAATTTTATAATAGCTTATATTAATAATATTTTAATTTTTTTAAAAATATTAAAAAAATATAAAAAATATATTTATAAAATATTATAAAAACTATAAAATACTAAACTCTTTATTAACTTAAATAAATATTAATTTTATATTTAATAAGTTAAATTCCTTAAATATATTATAACACTAGGAGAAGTTTAAATAAACTTAAATAAAATTACTGCTATTTAAGATTAAAAACTCCCAGAAACCTATAAAAAATTATAAAACTTTTTAAAACTTGCTAACTATTACTAAAGGTTTATTTAAAAATATAGTAAAATTACTAAACTATTAATAAATACTACTTAATTAAAAGAAAATAAAAAAAGTAAAAAAAAATAAAAAAATAAAAAACTATTTTAAATTAATAAAATAAAGTTAATATTTTAAAAATTTAAAAATACTATTATTAATAAACTAATACTTACTATATATAACTTAAATAAGCCTATTAAAATTAAAACAGATATTTTTAACTTTATTTTAAAAAAAACCTTAAGATAATATAATAAAAATAATAAACTTAAACCTATAGCTTTCTTCTTTAAGAAACTATATAGACTTAAGTTAAAATACCCTATTTATAATAAAGAATTCTTAATAATTATTAAAGTATTTAAAAAATAACAATACTATTACTTAAAAAATAAATATAAAATTAAGGTCTATATTAACTACTAAAATATATTTTACTTTATAACTATATAATAACTTTTTATATAATAAACTTATTATTTTAAATTTTTAATAAATTTTAATTATAAAATTATTTATTATAAAAAAACAGAGAATAAAAAAGCAGATATATTAAGCTAAAAGAAAAAATATTTTAAAGAAATTCTTAAATTTAAAATATAAATTTTATATAAAAATAAGTAAAGAAATTATAAATAAATTAAAATTAATACCTTATTTATTATAAAAAAATATAATCTTATCTTTAATAAAATTAAGAATTTAATTAAAGATTAGTAACTAAAATAATTCCTTAAAAAAGTAACTATAATTAATAAACTCCTAAAATAAAGTAAATAAATTTAAATATTAAAGGAATTATAAACAGAAGTAATTTAAAACATTTATTATAGTATAATTACAGCAGTATATTAAGGTATTTAAATTATATATAATTATATACTATATTACTACTATTTTAAAAAACTTAAATAAAAAGTTAAAAAGGTTATTAAAAAGTATAATATATATAAGAAAACTAAAAATAAATAATATTAGCTATATAAAATATTATAATTAATTCCAGTTCTTAAAAAAAATTAATATACTATTACCTTTAACTATATTATTAACTTACTTAAATTAAAAAATTTATTAACTAGAAAATAATTTAATAATATTTTTGTAATTATAGATAAGCTTTTAAAATAAGTATATTTCTTACTATATAAGAAAGTATATAATATAAAAAACTTAATATATTTTTATATAAAATATATATTTGTTAAATATAAAATACCTAAAGAAATTATATTAAATAAAAAAAGTACCTTTATATTTAAATTCTAGTAAAAATTAATAACTAAACTTAAAACTTATTATAAATTAAGCACTGTATTTTATTTATAAATAGATAGATAAATAAAATAGATAAATTAAATTATTAAAACATATCTATAATATTACATTAACCTTTAATAGAATAACTGGGTTAAAATATTACCAATAATATAAATATAATATAACAGCTCTACTATAGAAACTATAGAAGTTATACTATTTTACATTAATTACAGATTTATATTAAAAGCTTATAAACTACCTTATAATAGTTTAAATATAGATAATATATATATATTTATAAAAAATATAATTTAATTATAGTAAAAACTTAAAGTTTAACTTAAATTCTTTAAGCAGCGCATAAAAAAATATATTAATTAAATAAAAATTAAAAAACCAACCCTTTAAAAAAAAAATATAATCTACCTACTATAATATTTATATAATAAAAAGTTATTAAATATTAAAATAAATCAGCTAAGTAATAAACTTAATTTTAAAAAACTTAAATTATTTAAAATTTTAAAAAAAATTAAGGAAGTTAACTATAAGTTAAACTTACTTAATAATATAAGGCTAAAAACAGCTGTCTTTTATATTTTATTATTTAAAAAAGCACTAGTAAATAAAAAAATAAATAAGCTAATTATAAATAAAATTATTATTAAAAATAAAAAAAAAAAATATAAAATTAATAAAATAACTTATATATAAATAAATAAAGAAACAGGTAAATAAAAATATCTTATAAAATAAAAAAAATATAACTTATTTAAAAACTTATAGGTTTTTAAGAAAAAACTTAAGAAAAACACTTAAGTAATTCTATAGAAATACTATTAGTCTTTAAAAATAAAAATAATAATAGGTTTAAGTTAAATATAGACTAATTAACAGCTTTAATAAACTAAAACAGGCTAATAGAATTAAATACTAATGTAATAGCTTAATAAGCAGCAGCTTCCGCCTCCTTATACTTAATATAATTTAATTCCTTTAAATTAAAAATACCTTATACTATAGCCTAATATATTCTCTTATACTAAACCCTTTTCTATTTTTAAAAATAAATAACCTTAGCTGCTGCTTTAGCTAAAATATCTTCAGCTTTCTTTAATTCCTTCTTTAAATAAAAATACTAAGCAGAAATATAATTTAATTAATTAAGTATTAAACCTTAAATATTATAATAAAACTTATTAAATTAAATATACTTAAAGCAGTATAATAAATTTAATAAAAAAATTAAGTAGTTTTAATAATTTTTTAAAATATAATATAAGCAGCAGTTATTAAACTTATTTACACTAAATATTATAGCTTTTAAAAAAAAATTATACTACTAAATTCTTTTATAAAAAAACTTTTTAATAAATTTATTTAGTATTATAAAGTTAATAAAGAAATTAAGAAAATATACTAGAAAAAAAACTAGTAAAAGAGCACTTATTAAGTAAAGGATACCGCTACTTATACTAAAATTAGTAAAGTCTTAAGGACAAGACTAATAGAAAAGGAGTATTATATTATAACTTATCTTTTATAATTATAATAATAGGCCTATAAAGTAGGCTAATCTAGATTAATAATAGGCTGACTAACTAATCAACAGTAACTTATTAAATTATTTATTAATCCAGTAATGTAACTTATTAAACTTATAAAATAAGCTTAATAAGCTACTAGAGCTAATTAAATATATAAGTTCACTTCTTATACTTATTTAAATAACTTAAATAGCCAGTTATTAACTATAAAATTAAAATTAAAATACTCTTTTAACTTTTACCTATTAATAACTTTTATTTATAATATAACATTACCTATAGGTTTCCTAACCTATTTGCTAATATAAACCTAAAGAATTTATTCTAGGTTTATCTTTTAAAAATCTACCCTATATTAACCATCTAGTGTACGGTTTGTTACAATAACTAAACTACTTATAAAATCTTTTATATCTCTCTGCTAATATAAACCCAATATTAGAGGTTTATCCTTTGGGAACTAGTTACCCTATACTAGGTGTAGGACCAGAATATTACACATCTAATTTATAGATTAAAACAGCCTGCCTTATTAAAACCTTAAGTTAATTTACTTATTAATAAGCTAATAAGGTTTTAGTACTTTTATATTCTCTTAAGTGCTGGGTGCCCCCGGTAGTTATAAGCACTCCTGCTGTTAGCAGTTATTTTATATCCTTAAACCCATCCGCTACAGTCTAACCCTCTGCCTTCTTTCCCTTAACTTATTATAATATATAATACAGCCGCTTTCTTTATTCTATAAAATAAAAAAGCTAGTGATTTAAGCTTTAGGGAAATAGCCTAGAAGTTTATTTTCCTTAAGCATAACCCTAACCTAACTTATTATAGGGCTTAGGGTTACTATATTACTACATTAGGCAATTAGCAACTACTATTCTTGTATAATTGCCGGTTACCCCTTGTCCTGCTAGCGCTAAAAAATCTGCTATATAAAATTAATTGCCGTCTACTAACCGCCGAAAACAATAAATGTCAGGACGAGCAAACGAGCCAAAGAACTCAACGCGAGAGGACGAAACAAAATATATAAAGGCTAACATTAGTACTTGCTGCACAACGGGTTTGCATATACGGAACCAACAACGCAAAGGGTAATTTGAGTGATTTAAGAACCAATAGCATAAAAATAAATATTAGCAATTTAATTTCAATAATAAAAGGAACTTTTGTTATCCTGGAACCAACAATGCAAAGGGTAATTTGAGCGATTTAAGAACCAACAGCATAAAAATAAATATTAGCAATTTAATTTCAATAATAAGAGGAGCTTTTGTTATCCTGGAACCAACAGCATAAGAACAAATTTTAGTAACCTAATTTTAATAGTAAAGGGGATTTTTTATTATCCTGGAACCAACAGTATAAGTAAAATAAATTTACTACAGGATTTGCTATCTAACTAATTAGGAGTAGGTTATCTTATGCAGGGCGTAAAAACCACTAAACATACAGGATAAAAAAGAATCACATTAACTTAATGTTAATACATAGTAGAATATTATATGTGGGCGGGCGGATTTACAACTTAAAATAGCGGCCTGGCCGAGGCTAGGAATATGCACCACGGCCAACGCGTTTCGACGCCAGCAATTCAACCAATCGCCTGGCATCAATAGTTCATCCCCCGCTCTTCGGCCCCGCCACTATTTCGTCTCAGGGCCCCATCCGTAAGGAACGGGCCGTGGCACAATTGGTAACTATCTCACAATTCAGTCACCAACAGTTTTTCTCACATAACTACGCACAGGGAAGATTGGGTCAATAAGTTCCTCTTTAACCAACGCATACACGGGGCGGTCACACCCCTATGCAGCTGCGGTAACCAGCCAACAGGTGAACGCAGCAATCCTTTATTGCAACCTTCCAAACATAGAACGCCTTGCAAAGCGAGACGGACCCCAGCGACATGTGCGGCTCGGTTGATATAATGACTGTAAAACAGCAGCAACCCACTAAATAAAGCGGGAGAGAGCTTGTATCGTGGAACACGGGTCGGTGGTTACTTTTTATAGCACACACAACATCAAATCATGTATTACAAAATCAAAGTCTTTCACAGCTTGGTTTAAAAAGTATAAGTAGCATGAGATTTTACCCTCTTGTAGAGATTTTAGTCCCAAGTTTGTGAAGCTTTAACCGACTGCTTTTTTTTACTTTTTCGACTTATTAGTGTCGAGGTTTGTGCTTGATCACAATATGCATCTGGTAAAGCTCTTGCTTGGGGTGGTGGTGGCGGCCAAAACTGCCGCTGCGAGCTTCGATGAATGCAAGAATCAAGCAACTCGATGGGACTATTGGTGGTACGGTAGTGGTCCTCTGTACAGATGTACCGACGGCAACACGTGCCATCTATCCCATATTGACTCCAAGACCATCGGGTGGTCAGTCACATCCGGCCTGAGTGTGACGTTCAACATAGCCAAGGCGGCAGCCGTTGCTTTCCAGAACAGCTACACCTTCACAGAAAGCACCACGACCAGCGACACATACTCTGTGGATTACTCGCCGCCAAAGACGGAGCGGCTGTGGATAAAGCAGTGGTTTGCCGTCACCGACATGGATTGCCAGCAGTGTGACTGGGTCTGCAGCCCTATCGGCTCCGTTTCCGCCAACGACACCATCGATGGCTCACTAGAACAGCGTGGCCAGCACTGCGAGAAGGCATGCGACCCGTACCAGCACACGGTAACCTGGGTGCCGTGCAAAGATTCGAATTGCATCGAGTACCAGTTCAGCGATGCATACGGACAATGCGACCACTCGAATCATTGCCAACAGAACTAGGTACACTACGGACGCGATGGTGGCGTCTGGTGTTTTTGTCAACCACCCCCCTTGCTGGCACGGGCCGGATGCAACACACTTTAATCACTGCGCTTTTACTCCGTACTGACACATCTTTTTGACAGTGCGCCTTGGTGGCATCGACTGTCAAACCGCTGACTCCATTAGCCAGCACGGAGACTCGTCTACGAAAAACCGCTGCACTCAGCCTAGACGTATCGCCGGCTCACACATAACGCCTCTGTTATTCGAATTGGGAGGACCTAACCAGTCCATGGTAGCTGGCACGAAGAGACGGGCGTTGAAGGGATAAATAGTACAGTAGTAGAAACTTTTTAATCATCAACGTAAAGTGTCGCAGCAATGCAAGTTTGTCGTCTGTTTTAATTGATCAAGTATTCCTCGTGCAGTGGATCAAATGCTTCACACAAGTCATGTTACATCATGGACATAATAGACGGCCCATATTCTGCCCGAAGAAAGCGCTATTCACAAGTAGGCCCTAAATGTGTTCGGCAAACGCAGAAGACACGAAAAGGATCAAGACGAGTTGTTGAGTTTTAACGTCAGGTCAGTGGAAGGGGTGTCACATATACATGTGTACCGTCAGATTTGATGTTTCCGTGTATCTGTTAAATAGGTTAGGCGTTTTCTGTTGGTGTGTGGCCGCAATTTCAGCTGCTTCAGGATGTTAAAAGTAGGGCTGTTGGACAGGTATAAAAGAACATTGAAGGCAATTCAGAGCATCTCGGGAAGTCGGAACCTACATCATAAATCAATTTAGTGGACTTGTAAGATGGTTAAACAGCCGATATTTGCTATGAGAAGTCTGGGCGGGCTCTCTAGCGCTAGTAGACAGAATGAGGAAGGAGAGAAAGTCATGGCCCACTGAAGCGCAAGCGGCATAGACCCCCAGATATTCTGGACATGGGTATGAGTACCTAGGTAGGGAGCGAGACGGCACAGATTCTCATCATATATCTAGTTAGTCATATCCATTTTGATGTATTTCTGTGCCTTTTCCTTTTCAACGTATTTTTCAAGGGAAAAGGCAACCCCCCGCTCCCCCCTTCCCTTTTTTTTCTTTTCTTTTTTTTTTTCGCGCCGCTTCAGCCTGTCAAGAAGTATGGCCAAGTTACGCAGCAGCTTGCTCCTTGGTGGTCCTGTTTGGTGGATGTGCCTTCTTGCCGCTCGCTCCATCTCAACTAGTACAATAAACTACAACTCATCAAGCGACTGCAATGTCTCCAACAAGGACTTTGGGCCGCCTTTCAATTCTACCGGCACAGTCTCATTCAACCTCGGCAGTGGCGGCCACAACGGCACAAAACCGTGGTACCTGACCGTCGGGCTCAAGGACAAGCGGGATCCTAATGCTGTTTCTTACAAAGGCACGCAGACAGTGAACAGTTATATCAGCATGCCGGACGAGTTCCTCCACAGCCTCGACGGAGGCTACACCAACTTATGCGCTTATCGTCTTGGCGAGCAGAATACAACCGCAGCAGAAGGCAACGGCTCGTGCAACGGTGTGCTGAGCGCCGCATGCACCAAGTACATTCAGACCTTCCGAGAAACCATGTCCTTCTCTAACGGTAAATGCCCGGAGTTCTCCCCTGGGCAAGGCTGCGGCGACGAAATCATCGCGTCGAGTACGTTTCTATATCTTCTTTCACTAAACCTGCAGTTTCGGCCAAGTTGCTAACGTGATGGATGGCCCTTGACAGGCGCTCCAATAAATTTGACCAACACGAGCTCTAGTTGCTCAACACATGGGCTTCCCGGGGTAGTTGATATACCCGAGAATTTCACTACTCGCAGCCTATTCGGATTCGGCTGGCTCTATGGAGACAGGGACATCAACTCGTTGGAGTCGTACGACCTGCATGTTCGTCAGCCAAACCCCGTGCTGCTCGCCTTCGGCTTGAAGCAGGGTCATGGCCAAGATAAAAGTAATGACACCGTCTATCTTGACCAATTGCTCTGTGTTACGCCGGATCATATTGCTGCTGGAAGTCATGACCCAAAGTCCTCAGCGGCTGCGCCGCGATTCAATGAGGCAGTGTTGTTGGCAATAGCGCTCAGCATAGTTTACGGCATGCATGCTCTGATGTAATATAATAGTTAATAACGTTACATTAACTAACTAGCTAACTTGGGAGAAGGGCGTTAGTGGTTGTTTAGTGGCTAGTGAAAACCCTTGTGAAGAAGGCACACGCCAGTGATGGATAGAAATGTATTGAAACTGAAACAGAGCCTCGCATCAGTTTCAGTCACTGAGACAGAAGTCTTTTTCGGTTTTGTTTCATATGTTTCACATGATTCAATACATTTACACCTATTCTGGTGTAGCTAGTGGCTTTAACAGCTCCCTATAATAAATTATATGGGTCATAGGATATATTAACTAATTATTTCACAGGTCTCCGAACTAAAATCATCCTTTACATTAATAAAATTTATATAATTTTTTATAATAAAATATTATATATAAGCAAGCAGATTTATAATTTAAAATAATAGCCTAGCTAAAGTTAAATATATATACTACAGCTAATACATTTTAACACTAGTAATTTAACTAATCACCTAGTATTAATAATTATCCCCTGCTCTTCAGCCCCGCTACTATTTTATCTCAGGGCCCTATTTATAAAAAACAGGCCATGGCACAATTAATAACTATCTTACAATTCAATCGCCAAATGTACAGGCTTACCAATAGCACCCCCTTAACTTAAACCTTCTTACAATTTAGTTTAACTTACATTTACTCCTCCTGTACAATATAAAAAACATATCTATAATAGCTTACTTTACTACTACCCTAGATCTCGTTCTTAAGCCTGTCTTTAAGCTCCTAAAGCAACCTAAGGCTGATAGATCTGCCTTAAATAAGCATAAGCACTTTAAGATTGCCTTTATTAATAAATACAGCGCCCTTAATGTCTATATTAATAAAAAAAACAATACTTTATGGTTCTTATAGATCGGCCTTATTAAGTTAAAGCCTATGTATATGGAGAACAGGACCAGTACTTTTATTGTCGGGCTATAATTAAAGGTGGCTGCTAGCTTAAGTAAACACCAATACTATAGGACTATTACTGCTATTACTATATTAAAAGAATAAAGCTATAAGAAATATATTAATCTGTCAGGCGATAAAGAAGCTGGGATACAACTAGCTAGAAATTAGCTATTATTCTTTAAGCTTAAATAAATATTCTATACTATATTAATAAACTTTAAGTTTTTAGCTAAGGATATAATTAGCTAGAAGTTAATTACTATAAAGAAAGAAAATATAAAAAAAAAGACTTTTTTTTATAAAAAAATAAAAAAAAAGTAAAAATAAATATAGTTTTTTAATAATACCTAGCAGCTATTTAATAATAAAAATACACCTAGCTTTATTTAATTCTTTATTACTTTTTTTATAAAACTTAAATTATAATAATTTTATTTTTTTTAATAAAAAAAAAAAAAACTAATAAAAATTAAAATAAAAGCTTAAAGTAAAAGTATTTTATATATATTATAATTTACTAGCTTAAAATTTATTATTTTTAATATATAAGTAAATATTAATATATAAAAGCTTTTTTTTATTTTAAAAGCTAATAAAAAAAAAACCTATAAA
Organism: Trichoderma asperelloides; assembly: GCA_021066465.1. Lineage (NCBI taxonomy): Eukaryota > Fungi > Ascomycota > Sordariomycetes > Hypocreales > Hypocreaceae > Trichoderma > Trichoderma asperelloides. The sequence continues at coordinate 3,914 of JAJKFY010000098.1, read as the reverse complement.
AGCAGTTTAATATAAAAGCTAGTTAATTATAAAAATATAAATTATAAGCTATAAAAGACTTTATAAAATAAAAAAAAAATTTATTTTTTTATACTTAAGAAAATATTAAAGCCCTTATATTAAAAAAGTAAGCTATTAATAAATTAATAATAAGCTTTTTATTAAAAAGCTTTTATAATATTCTTATATTAAAATTTAATAAAGCTTTATAGCAGGAATTTATAAATTATTAAACTTAATTAAAATTTATATTTTATTTATATTTATAAAAATATTTAAATAATATAAAAAAAATTTAATTTACTAGCTATAGATTTATAAATAATATATAATAATATTAAAATATAAAATAAATAAATATTAAAGACTTAAGATTATTTTTTTTTAAATATATAAAATAATATATTTTTTATATTAAAAATAAAAAAACTTAAATAACAGCAGCATTTTTAAAGCTAAAATACTTTAAGTAAATACTAAAAAAGAAGTTTTTTATATTTATAAATTAATTTAATATAATTTTAATAAAAGCTTTTTTTATTATTTTAAAACTTATAAAAATTAAATAATTTTTTATTAAATATTTACTAAAAATAAAAAAATATTTAATTACTTAAAGAAAAGTAAATACTTAAATAAAATTATATAATAAAGGTATAAAAGCAAAGGCTTAAAGCTAAAATAAAATTAAAAATACTAAATTTAATTAAAACCTTATATATTATAATATATTATAAGTATTTATTAAAGTAAAAAAGCTAAAATAAAGAAAAAAATTAATAACTACTTTATTATAAAACAGTAAATATTTTAAAAAAATACTTATATATTAAAAATATAAAAAAGCAAATTATTATAATAATTATAAAGTATTAAATTATATATTATATTAAAGCAGTAAATATATTATTAAAAAGTATAAAAATTTAATAAATACTTCTGCTATTAAACTTAATATAAAGTTAATATATTTATTAAACTTAAAAAAAAAATTACTTAAATTTATTATAAAACCATTTTATATAAAAATTAATAAAGTTATAGCTAAATAATAAATAAAAAAATATAAATATTATATTTAATTTTAAAAGTAATATTTATTTATTAAATATAAAATTTATTAAAAACTTACTTTTTTTATTATTTATAATATAATAAATAAAAAGTTTTTTTTTAATAATATTAATAAAATATATAAAAAAATAATAAAAATAATAAAACTTATTAATAATTAAAAAATTATAAAAAAGTAATTAATTAACTTTTATATTATTAATATAATAAATAATATATTATTAAAAAAACTATAGTTTAAAAAAATAAATTTTATTATTTTATAAGCTATAAACTATTAATACTATTTTTTTACTAAAAATAGCTTTAAATTAACAATATTAAAAAAGTAAGCTAGAAAATAAAATTAAATTATTTAAATATATATAATTATAAATTTATTAAAATTAATAATATTTAATAATAATAAAATAAATTATAAATTATAATAAAATATTTTATAAAAAATTAATAATAAAAATAAAGCTATTATATTATTACCTAAATATAAGTAATTTAAAATTATATTTTTATTAAAAAAAGTAGTAAAATTAGCTTTTATTTAAAAACTAATATACTTAATTAATTTAAAATTAAAAAAACTACTTTTTTAAAAACTTATTTATATTTTAGTAAAGTTTAAGCTATAAAAACTCTATAAGTATATAAATAGCTTTATTTAAAAAATAAATAAAAAAGTTTATTAATTTCTTTAGTATTTTAATATTATTTATATTTAAAAAAAGTAATAAATTATAATTTTATATTAACTATTATATTTTAAATAAAATAATTTATAAAAATTAAATACTTTTTTTTTATTTATAAAATTTTAAATTAGCTTAAAAAAGCACTTATATATATAAAGTTAAATTTAAAAAATATATATTATTAAATATATATTTATAAAAAAAATAAATATAAAATAGTATTTTATTATAAATATAGCTATTATAAATATTAAATTCTTTTTTTTAAACTTATAAATACTTTTATAATTTTTTAAAGTTATATTAATTTAATTTTATAAAAGCTTATTAACTTTATTTATATAATATATTTAAATAATATTTTTATATATAGTAGTAATTTAATAAAATATAAGAAATATATAGTTATAATTTTAAAAAAACTATAGCAGTATAAGTTATATATAAATTTTTAAAAATATAAATTTTATATAATATTAATATTTTATTTTAAATTTATTATTTAATTTAATAAAATATAGCAATTAATAGAGATGTATAATAGTTTTACTACAGATACATAACCTTACAGATATATAACTTTTTATACTATTTTATTAGCTAGAAAAAAAATATTAGCTTAAATAAAATTCTGCTGCTTTTATATTAAGTACTATTACCTTATAATTTATAGCTCTTTTAATTTATAAATTAAAAAAATATATAAATACACTAAGCTTTTTTATTTATAAATTAAAAACACACCCTTACCTTCCTAATTTATAAATTAAAACAGCTTGCAACCACCCTTTTTTATAATATTAATGCTTTTATTTAATTTATAATATTTATTTTTTAAAGTATAAGCTTTAAACAGGCTAAATAACAGCAAAGCCTAAATCCTAGTAATTAATTACTAAAGAAAATAAAGCTGTAAAGTTTATTTTTAAAACACTAATATTAACACTAATAATACTAAAAAATATTATAATAAATTATAAGGCTAAGTTATTAAAATAAACCCCAGAAACAGCTGTATTAAAGCTATAAAATAGTATTATTATAACTTTTTTAAAAATAACTAACCTTAGCCAGCTGTTACAACCTATCTCTTATAGTCGCAACAATGGGCCTACAGGGTAGGCCATCCTGGACTAATAATAGACCGACCAGCTAATCTGCAGTAACTTATTAACTTATTTATTAATCCAGCAATATAACTTATTAGACTTATAAAATAAGTTTAATAAGCTATTAATATTAATTAAATATATAAGTTTACTTTTTATACTTATTTAAATAACTTAAATAGCTAGTTATTAATTATAAAATTAAAATTAAAATACTTTTTTAACTTTTACCTACTGGTAATTTTTATTATAATATAATATTACTTATAAGTTTCCTAATCTATTCTTTAATATAAACCTAAAAAATTTATTTTAGGTTTATTTTTTAAAAATTTACCCTATATTAACTATCTAGTATATAATTTATTATATATTAATAACTTTTATTTAAATAATTACTAGACCTATAGGCAATAATAAAAATATATTAAGTAATAGTTAATAAAGAACTACCTTTATATAAGAGAATATTTATAAGCAGCATCTACCACTTACTCTAAAATAAAAAGTAATTAACTTACTTCTTATATAAATTAAGAGTCTAGAGGATTAGCTAAAGCATTATAAAAAAAAAAAAGAAATTCTTAAACTTAAGTAACTTAATAACTTTAATAAAAATACTTTAAAAATAACTAAATTCTTTATTAATTTAAAGCTATATTTTAGCTATTTTTAAAATATATTAAAAATAAATAAAGAGTAAGTCTTTTTTATTATAAATTACTTTACAGGCACTGCTGTAAAATAATTTAGACTTATTTTAATAAATTATATAGCTTATAAAAAAGAATTTAATAAAATAAAGAAATAAATTAAAGATATTTTTACTAATTTTATAAAATTTAAAAATTAAATTAAAAAATCCTTTAGTACTATAAATAAAGAAAAAAAAGCAGAAAAAAAGCTTAAGTTTTTATAATAAAAAAAAGCCCTATTTAAATATACTACTACTTTTTTACACCTGCTTACTAAAGTTAATTAAATTAAAAAAATAAAAAAAAAAGTCTTTTATAATAATATTAAATTTAAAGTTAAAAATAAA